>CM068956.1:45720725-45731863 GCA_035128595.1 Eptatretus atami | reverse complement strand
CAGCGGGGCTCGAACTCAGGACCCCAAGGATCCCAAGCCACCGCCTCAACCACTGAGCCACACCAGGCTCGCGAAATCAGATTAAACAATAGAATTAATTACCTGGGCCTGATATAATACATAACTGCGACTTATGATGTCTGTTGGTGTTTAAGGAAAAAGAGAGAGATAGGCATAATAATATAATGCTATATATAGATGGGGCAGGCAATAATAGCATGCAATGTTATTATTGCAGCCCATTGTAACAAAGCAACTAGTCTTTTAAATGCATGTTTTCAACAATAATCGGAAAACTCTTTCATTGTGAAATCAAAATAAAACTTCTAGCATTGTAATGACATATTTAACGAGAAGGGCACTCAATGGGCATATACTCTCACCATGGCAATGATCCATAGAAAAATATCAGCCCAATGAAATTTTTGAAATGTCCATGCATAATATCGTTTTTGGCCCTCTCGCAAACGGTGAGATCACTTTAAATAGTAAATAATTCCTCATATCCGGATTTGGATTCAGATGTCTACCAAAATTGAATTCAGATCGTCGTGGTCACAACCCATCAATGTCACCAAGTTTCATTTCAAATCCGTCTTCAACGCGTTTGTGAGATAATCGTGCTAATATTGGTTTAGCCAATCTCCAAGAGTGAAGAACACTTGAAAAAATTAATGGGATCTGGATCCAAGGTTTGGATCTTCACAAAATGAAGTCAATTCTTCCTCATTACCACCCAACGTGTCCAAGTTTTGTCCGAATCCATCCACAACTTTTTGAGATATCGGTCTATATATTGCGTTTATCCTTATATCTCATGGTGAAGGAATTAACTTTTAAAATGTCTAGTGGCCAAATCGGATCGGATCTTACCAAAATCTAATCAGTTTTCCTTGTCACACAAAACCTCACACAAATTTCATCCGATGCTGTCACAACTTAATGAACATCCGAAACAAACAAACAAGAGGACATTGGTGCAGTGCCGAACTTGAAGATATAAAAGAAATTTGACCCCAAAAATAATTGGTGGTGAATTCAATGACCAAACATGCACTCCTCTTCAAATTACCAGTCATCGGCATGAATTGACGATATTTTAGAATACGGCTTATGTTGACCTCTTTGGGTCGATGTTTCACTTTTGACCTCAAGCATAGGCTTTCTTGCTTATGACAACTCTAACATGCTCGTGAAAGTTTGGTGAAGATCGGTTTAGAATTCTGACATGTCGGCAATAGAAGACAGACGACAAACAACAGTACAGAATAACAAAAATAAGTGACATATACTTGAAAATCTTCGATTTTGCAGAGTAACAAACAGACAAATGGACTACAAGGGGTGTAAATAACTCCTTTCAACCTCGGTGGCAGAGGTAAAAGCATGTGAACGAGTATAAAAAACTTTTTTTTCAAAATGTAAAAGGATATGAGGATGAATTATCCAAAAAAGAATGTAAACAAGGTCGTGTTGGTCACAAGAGATTTCATGGTGAAACGATCTACATCTTTTTTTAATAATGGTTGTTGCTGCATAATTTAACATTACTTCCATCCATTCTCTTAATTTGGGTTCAGCAATCACCACACAATATTTGGGGTGGATGTTGTGTGTGGGGTGTGTTGTGTGTGTGTGTGTGTGTGTGTGTGGTGTGTTTAGACTGTTTCATATATCAACTGGTTAAATTTGTATGAATATGTGATGATTGATTGATGGCAGTTCTTCACAAGACGAACGATCAAGGGAAACTGTTTGGCATCTCATTGGTGGCTGAAAAGGCCAATCCATGGTTTGCAGGGCTGGAGATGGGAAATCTGTCTTGCAGGCGATTGAGTTGGTGATTCTTCCTCCCTGCGTTCTCCTCTGCATGCCTCAACGTCTGTCCACTCATGACGAAGACACCTTTTGATGTTTGCCACCAGTCATCTCTGTCTGCAGCATCTCTTCTCACCAAGTCTTCATTGAGGATTAAGACATGCAATATGTAAGATCATTGTAAATGGACAGAGGGAGTGGCAGGGAAAGAACCATAATCAACAGAAATGATATTTGGGAGGGTTTCAACAATGATCATCTCCTGTGACTATCCCTCTCTGTTTAATTCTTTTTCTCACATCCATCCGCACAGTTTTACATTTCTGAAAAAAAATGTGTTCTTTATTGTCTTAAGACTAAATAGTTTACCAAAAATTTGGGATTTGCTTGCCAGAACAGGAAGGCACAGACCGACGCTTATGTTCATGGAGACTACCGCAAAATTTACCATATGTGGATCAAGAGGAGTTAGGAACGAAGTGATTTCAAACATAAATAACACATTTATTTATAGAAAAAAGCAAGACAAACCGATTGCACAAAAAAACACAAAAACAAAGACCACAAATTAAAACATTCCTTCCCTCAGACTTTTTGCCTAATTCGTAAATAAAGTGTAGCACTCTCGGTACATATAAGCCACAAAGGTGGAAGATTGAATGGGGTTGGGTGTAAGAGAAAGCAATCGCTAGCTTAGGATTGACAAGAATAGCTTTGGTTCTGGGTCGTCGGCAGCACTTTCTCAAACCGACAGGCATGAGTTGGGTCCTCGGAGTGGTCAAGAAGGCAATCCGGGAGGTTTGAGATATGGCCAATGTCACTTCGCTTTGGCAACCCAGAAGAGCAGCTGTTCTGAGCACTCCTGTAAGTGTCCTCCATACATGGCAAGCAATCCCTGGTTTAATGTTGCTGCTCATGGTCTGAGAACTATTCTTGTCTCAGCTGAACCTGGCTGATCTCCTGCTGAATGGCTTATTGACTTGCTTGGCAATAATCCAAAATGACGCTTGCTTGACATTACTCTTTCCCTAATGGCTGGCGAGCTCTGAGAGGGTGCAGGGTGTAAACCTAATCGCTTTTTCCAACCGGCACTGAACAGTCTTGGTAATTTTCTCTCCAAGACATTGTTTCTCGTTAGTAATGGTAAACTTCGTTAGGTAATGCCACACAATTGTGAAACCAAAGGTGACCACTCAAGAGGGTGTTTTGAATTTGGGGGGGGGGGATGAACGGGAGGTGGGTGAGATAAGTGTGGGAAAACACTTTGACACACATCCTGACGTTCCTATTTTTCAAGAGATGCTAAAACTCAACCTCAATGCATTTTATTTAAAAATAACGACTTACTACAATTCATCTCCTCCCCTATCCCTTGTGGATTATTTTTATTTTCTTCTCAATGCAATTAAACCCAATAAAGAAATGAGAAGCATATATTAAAAAATTTATTATCAAATGAACAAGCCATTTTAAAATAGCAAGTAAAAGTACAAATTGAGAATTTTGGCAAAATGACTAAGGGAAGTACAAAAGTTGTGCAGAATAATATGATGACAATCAGTGCAAAAAGCAGATTAAAAACCCAGGCACAGTTCCTCCATTTATTATGACATACAAAGTGCAATATGAATTGATTTTTCATACGGCTCTACAGGCGTCTTGTGAGGGTTTTTGGTGATATGGACCCATACCACATAACTACAAAACTGCAGGGTTTTCAGCATTCAGGGTTAGGCGACGATAATGAAATCATGGATTAAATTGTAGAAGATTCAATTATACAGAATACATGTGGGCTGAAAAGGAAGGAGATAAGTAATGATTAATAAATAATACTTTCATTCCAGTAAAATATATACATGAGTCTCAGGTGGGGGGTTTCATTATAGACCTCAATGCCACGTTGTTCAAGAGTTTGTTCATGACTCTTTCACCAATGGGCTTGGAGGATCAAGGAAATTGTTGTGTTCAGGTCAGACTTTAGGATACCCTGAAGAAACAAAATGAACGGTTAGGATATGTCTCAAGGTTCAGGTGTCAGATTAATTGTCTCAAATTTTCTAATGATGTATGTCCAATAACGTTTTCCTTATAGCATCATATTAAATAGATTAATCTTGACCGTATTATGTGGGATTTAGTATGCATCTCTTCATCATTTTGGTAACTCATGAGCAAAGGATTCAAAAACTTCTGATCTCAGTTTGAGAAAAGCCGTGTTTTGTGAAATAAATCTCAGGGTATGAAATCGTTTGGGGGATGAAACGAGACCGGGCGACGGAGCATCCACAACGACCGGCCAACACCGGAGGGTGATCCTGTGAATAAACGAAAGTCTACACGTGGTTGACATAAATTGTCATTTATTTTTAAACTCAAAAAAATTTACAATTCTTTCATCATATATGTTTAAACATTACCGTGAAGCCGACTCAATAAAAAGATTGAATAAAATAAAAGCATCTGCAGAATGTGGAGATTTCGATCTTTTTGTCACAACCAGAAATTCAATTGTTTTCAGGACAAAGCATAAATGTGGACTTACCTCACTGAATATGGAGACACTGATAAAACAATTGCCAAGCAAACAATGTAACTTTGTGATTCATAATTCATGTTGATTTACTGACTGTTTACAAGATTAGAATCATCGGCTTGCCTGGTCCTGTCAAAACGCTTGCTGGTAAGCTGTAACCTTATGTTGTGCATGTTTGGTGCGGTCCTGTTTATAGGGACTGATATGTGGTAGTTCACGGACTGACCTCATGATTGGGAAATTCAACCAGGTTAACCATAGTGGAAAATTGTTGCATCTTAGCTACCAAACTAAATGCCTATCCCCCCACTCCCCACCTCTCACGCCTTCCTTTCCTCGCTTTTTTTTTCTTTTTTTTTTTTTTTCAATGCTCGCGTTCAACACAAGCTTTGTGATTTGCTTTCCGCACTCATAAAATGAAAGAAGTATGTTATAAAACTGCGATACAAAGAGATGACTGACTATTTTAATGTAAGCAAATTATGAAGATCACTAACACCTAACCTGTTCCTAATCCGTAAACCATATTGTGTGCTTCAAAAGCAAGAAAATAAAAACTCGGAATAACTCCTTCAGTGAAAAAAAATTACAAAAAACCAGTGTAGTTTACGATTTCAAAGCTTTGAAATCCGTTAACCTTCAGCTTTTTTTTTTGTGGTTTATTTGAGCTGAACAAATATCTATTTTAGTCGTCTTAAACGTACGCCAGGTGGTGAAGCTAAAAACTAAATTATCTTAAAGTAAAAAATTGCCATAGTAATAACAATAACTGTGTATGGAGGAAAATCAAGTTAGTATAATTAAATCATCAGTCCTTCGCCTTGTTTATTAAAAACAAGATTGCGATTTCTAGACTTCCGAAAAAAAAAAATCAATAACGATCCATATTTTACAGCTGGACAAAAATTAACGTCCGGGAAGTGCAAAACAAATGACGGGCAAGTGCTCAATTTCCTTGTTTGAGTCCCATAATCGAATCGTAGCATTGACGACATTGCATTCAGTTAGTCTGTGGACACTGTACTGGGTCCCTTTGTAATATTTTTTTCCATTCTGATATTCTATAATTTTTTTTGTACAGAAATGCAATGTTTGAATTCCCACAAGTAACTCTTCCTTCGAGACGCGACACAGAAGTACGATGCCTTCGCAGCTCCAACCTCTTTCCCGCCAATGGCAGAGCAGCCGTTATTAATGTCTTAAAACGGAGTTATTAGAATTTTTATTGTGACATTGACCGAGGGGTTACAATAAATGTGGGTAAACACATTCGGCGAGGAAAATTGCTGCGCAGAGTATGGAGTTTTATGAATCAAAGATGAGTTTCACACAGCAAACTCTTAATGAGCTTATTGTGTTTGTGTCGCGGACATCCGGTGTTGGGGATCGGCGCATGTGGACACTGGGTGAGGCGATGCTCCTTCAGTCTTAAGCTTTTTGTGTATTTGTATTGTGATTTGTGTATGGCCTGTGGAATCTGTACTTATTATTATTTAATATTCATGACAGGTTTAGTGGTATTTGAGTTGCGTTATTGAAAGACGTAGGGGGAGGCTCGTGTTAAGTTAAGGCCTATCGTCAGTTGGGCTTAGGGAGTATGGAGATAGAAAAGGTTATAAGCAAGATCGAAGTGAGAAAGAAGAGGAGTTCGTAGAATGTAATTGTTGCTGCAATGTGTGCCAATCGATAATAGGGGAAGCAGAAGGGGTTCTTATTGTTTGTAGGAAGTGGAGGCAATCGTCACTTGGGATGGTTATTATAGTATTAATGGAACGCATCGGTAATTTGCAGGCAAGTAGCAGAAATGTGAGAAATTTGTAGATAATAGTTGGTTACAGTTGTGGAAGTGAGGTTGCTGAGGATATTGGAAAGTGGTGCCGCTGGCAGCAGGGGCAGGCGGTGGTGACTGTAGCAATGGGGCGCAGGCCGGTGTGAAGCGGTGCAGGAGGGTGGAGCGGTGCGGGTGACGGGAACGGGGAAGACGGTGCAGCGGGGACTAGGCGGTGGTGACGGTGCAAGGCGGGGGCAGGCGGTGGTGATGGTGCAGAATTCGGTGTGTCCGATCTTGGTTTTTAGGGAATCGTTGTGTACAGTTGTAGAGTGAGGTGTGGCAAGCGTGGTGATGGTGGAGTAGGGGTGACGGGGCGCGGGGCAGGGGCTGGTGAGTGGCAGCAGGGGCTAAGCGGTGGTGTACGGTGCAGTGGGGGCAGATGCGTGGTGACGGTGCAGGCAGGGGGGCAAGCGGTGGTGAGGTGCAGTGGGGCAGCGGGGTGGAGGTGCAGGGGTGTAGGCAAGTGTGGAGGTGGCATAGCGGGTGCGGGCGTGGTGGATGTGCAGGCGGGTGTAATGCAGATGTGGGGTGCCAGTAGTGCAGGCATGTGTAAGGTGCACTGGGTGGCAGGCAGTGGTGTAATGTGCAGCATATGAAAATTGGTGATGAGACAATAAAATATGTAGATTCTCATCTCCACAAACGATGTAAGACATAGAATTACTGTGTAGTTGACAGAGGGAGTAGGGAATTGAAGGAAGGGTAACTGAGTGATTGTATCGGGTCACGGCATGAAGAAGTTTGGTTGTGTAGCACCAAGGTGCGAATGATGTTGGAGGGAAAGTTTAGATCAGAGGTTTTGAAAAATAGATACAGGGTATTGGGACTAAGCTGCTAAAAAGGAAGGGTTTGGTGAGGTCATGTTTTCTGGATCTCAAGATTAGAACAATCTAGAAATTATGAAGCGAGAAAATAGAACGTACGCAAATGGCTAAGTATGAATGGTGTAGGGAGGTAGTGTTTACATTTAAAGAAGCAGTGGGAAACATTTTTAGGGACAAAGGAGTGTTTCCACAAGAATGATTGTGCGTATATTAATAGAAGGGGAGCAAGGTTGGATTGGGATTGAGAAAGGAATCAGGTTTTGTCGTGTCAGTGGTAGGTGATAAGGTTATATAGGAAGGAACGGATGATGTAAATGATGAGTAAGGCCAGGGAAGAAATAGATTTCAGGAAGGAGAAACGTTAAATATATTCTCCAAAAATATCAGGAAGTTTAATAATAAGTAGTTGGAAAGAGCTTGAAGCATAAGTAGGATAGCAAGGAGTACAATATAGTTCAGTGAGTGAGAGATGGTTAAGAGGAAGAGTAACTGGAGGACAGGATTGGAAGACTACAAGTGTATCGGTGTGATAGGAGGAGAGAATAGGGAAGGGGAGGAGAGGAGGACAAATCTGGGTGAAGGAAAAGCATTGCATCAAGAGAAAGAGGGTGACATTAGAAGGAATAATGTTGAGGAATCTGTATGGTTAGACATTAGAGATTGTAAAAACAGTAAGTACTGGTAGGAGTTTTAAGGGTCAGGGTGTGAAGAGAAGCGAGGAAGGAGATACATAGAAGCATCAAAGGGCATGTGGTGAGGGAAGTTGTTGATTTGGGGGATTTAACTTGCCAGGGATAGAATCGGGTCCAGAAAAGGAAAGGGCAAGCAGATGAGATTCCTGGATTTATCAGGCATGTTTTAACCTAGTTTGTCAGATAGCCGCAAGGGGGAGTGCAGTGTTAGACTGCTTTAAGTAACGATCGCATATGGTGGAAACAGGTGGAGGTGCGGGGAGCATTTAGGATCAAGTGAACGCATAACTTGTGTGGCAAAGATTGACTGTAAGGGTTGGAGTCAGGAGTAGTAGGGTAAGGCTATTAGATCTTCAGGAAGGTATAACTTTGGGGTATGAGGAGAGAATTGGGTGATGTAGATTGGGAGACTCAAGCAACAGGACAATCAGTCATCAGAGAAATGGGTAAACTTTCAATGTAAGCCAAATGTGAGAGTGCAGAGTAAGTAGCTTCCAATGAGGTGTAACCTAGAGGCAGAAAGAGACCAGGTGGTTGCAGTGATGATAAGGAATGCTGTTAAGGAGAAGGCAGAAGCATTTATTATTTAAAATAACAGGAACTGGAAGTAGATTTATATCATCACTATGCGGAGTAGGCAGAGGAAGTGAAGAAAATTTCTCGGGGCAAGGCGCAAAAGAGGTATAGAGACGGACATGTCTAAGCATATAAACATTAATAGGCAAGGCTTTTCTTTAAGTATATAAGGGAATAAGAACGGTAGGCCAGTGTGGGCCATTGAGGATAGACCATTTAGAATGCACATAAAATAGAAGAGCCCATTGAGGAGAAGTGGTTTGTGATGAAAGGAAATGGCTAGACTTTTTTAACAGGTATTTTTCTGCACTTTTACACAATACAGTCCAGGAGAATTGGCCATAGTGAGAGTATGGCTTCAAGGTTGAGAAGAGCTTTACGAAGATCCGATTGGATTGGAGGGAGTAAAGAAAAGCTTGGAAATCTAATAAAGGGTAAAGCTAGGGCCGAATAATATTCACCGAGAGTATTGATGGAGGTGGCTGAGGAGGTAAGCGAGATGTTTAATGGATAATTTTAATAGTTCTAGCTGGAGTCGAGGACAAGGTACTGGAGAATTGGAAGAGTAGAATATGTATACACATTATTTAGAAGGATCGCAGAGTAAGATTGGAAGCTCTAGACTGTTTAGTTTGAACTTCAGTTGTGGGGAAGGTGTTGGAGACATTAATTAAGGACGAGTATGAGGACTATTCAAATAATTAAAACTAATGTATAGGTAGTTCAGTTTCTCTGAAGCAGTGTTATTCGGGCGATGAGGTAAGTAGGCTGACATAGTATATTCGACTACGTTAAGAAGGGCATTTCATAAGGTACGGGCTATCGGGAGGTTGTCAGCCTAAGTGAGGGATTGTGGATGTGATGGTCCAGGGCAGCTAATTGATGCATAACTGGCTTAGTTAATAGGAGGGCTAAAGTGTGGGCTGTGAGTTGGAGATTCTTGCTGGGAGATGTAAGTGGTGGGTAGCATCAGGATCAGTAACTCAGTACCATTATTATTCTTATATTAGCATCAATGATTTGGATAGTGGGTGAAGAGTCGCTTTCCAAATTTTGGCAGTGACATATATGCTTCGAGGGTAGGTGTGGTTAATCAGGTTGCGTGTGATCAGATTCGAGGATAGTATTGTATGCTTGCGAGATGGGGCAAGAAGATTGCAGATGTAATTTATCTTGAGCAGTGTAAGTGTGTGGATGGAAAGAACAATTGAAATGAGATTACAGTGAATGGGCTAAGGGGAAATTATTGGATCGTGTCAACACAGGAGAAGGATCTGGGGTCGTATTGGATATGGGAGGTAAGCAGGCAGCACGTGCTAGGCAGCTATTAGTAGGCTGGGGGCGAGTGGGCCGGTACCTTGGCCCGCGCCCCTGTAACTTTTTAGCTCCCGTTGAAGACGAGATCGCAATATGGCGATACGACCCGGCGTGAGCGTGAAATGTAAACGTTATTTGTGATAGTTATTTTTCCGCTTTCATATGTTTTTATCTACAGCACATTTTTATAGCGCCCGCATATATATAATCGGGCGTATTATATACCGGTGTCGTAGTGCCGTTCGTCCATCCGTTTGTACTGTCTGTCGTACCGTCCGTCGTTCCTGTCCGACTGCTAACTACCAAAGTTTTCAAGCTTCAACGTTTCATATTTGGTACATAGGTTACAGACTGTGGAGACGGTGTGTGCAACAAACGTTCGGTCATTAAAGTGTTGCCTATGGCAACAGGATGGCTGTTTTCCGTGGTAGATAGACTAATCTGTATATACGCTTCTTGTTCGGGCGATATGTGCTCACTTGCGCTCTGTTACGGATTAAATATATCAAGAATAATAATTGCTTAAATTATTTGATCTAGACTTCACTGCATATGCCTTTATAAAAAATTTAAATTATTAGAGCGAGTTTTAAAAAGCGTAAATGATAACAGGCGGCATTGGGGTGGCTTTGACACCAAACTCTGTGTCCTGATACACAGTGATAATATATCCCAGTATATAAAAGATGTGCCCAGAAAAAATAACCATCTTGGCACTATGCTTTATTAAGCTGTTTCATGGAACGAGAATCAAAAATACGAAATCTCACAAAGATCGCAAATGTAATATTCTTCAAATATAACATAATCGCAAAATTGGTGTCAATTAAAGCTTATACATATACTATTAAAATATATTTGTTTATGCTAGTTACTATATTGCATATTAATTAAATTTGATTAAAGACAATATTCCACAAAATGCAAGATTTCATTTTCTTCCTTGTAATTATCACACATGTCATATGTTTTGTCAAAAAACATAAACTTAAGTGATGCAGGTACAAGCCAGGTGCAAAAATATATAATTTTTGAATTTTTTAAAGTAGCTAATGTATGCATAAAACAGTCAAAGCACATATGAATGCGTTGAAAATCGGAGAATCAGATTAACATCATACAACATTTGAAGCCTTTATCCCTAGCAGGGTCAGCTTTTGCGGGGCTCACCATTTGGTAACCACTTTCTTTTGGCAATGTTTTTACGGCCGGTATGCCCTTCCTGACGCCAACGCTTTAGTACGCGCTTCGACCGCCGCAGGGATAAGTTAGCCCAGTATAACGTGGCTGTGATTTTTGCCGCCTGCGGAGGAGAAGGCCTGATTCAACCCTGAGGCTAATCGCATGCGCAGCGGGGCTCGAACTCAGGACCGCGAAGGTATGCCAAGTCCCGAGCGCCTCAACCACTGAGCCCACCAGGCTGCGAATCAGATTAACAATAAATTAATTAGCCTGGGCTGATATTAATACTAACTGAGACTAGATGTCTGTTGGTTAAGAAACATAACTATTTTCTTTGAGTAAAAGTAGTGAATATAATTTTA
>CM068956.1:45696200-45709671 GCA_035128595.1 Eptatretus atami | reverse complement strand
CAGAGAAGCTCCTTGTGAGCCAACGGCCATCCATACCTGGTGCCCAACTGTGTCTGCGGACATCCACCTGCAGTTGCGTTACCTTTTTCAGAGGTTGATGGCAGAATTTGCACTCTGGCTTCCATAAAACACTTCATTCCGCAACACACACAAATAAAGCAAATAAAACTGAAAACCCACTGTGGGAGCACCTCCAGTGCAGGGAAGCTCACCGGATGACAGGATAGGGGCAAAGCCTTCGGGACCCCCATTCTTTGATGATTGGAAAAGCACGGGGTAACCTTCCTCGGTCGGGTTGTGATGGTGTGGCGGGGTGGTGCTGAAGTGTCATCCACCAGACGGTTTTCTCCTCGGGTTAACCTGAGATGGTCCCTACGAGTGGGTGCCTAAAATGTCCTATCCGTAAGAGAGGATGATTACCTATCTCTGCTGTCACCTGAGCTCCAGTGTGTCAACATCAGTATTGCATCACTCTCTGAGGTTCAGAGACCTGATAGTGGTGAGATCATGGCGGGTAGTTGCACCTACTACTGGTCTGGTCGCTCTGATAGTTACCATGCCCAAGGAGTCGCTGTGTCTGTATCAAAAAGGCCAATTATTCTCTCTCTGGCGAGTGTGTTCCAGCCATGGTGGCACAGTGGGCTGTGGAGCCCAAAAGAAAATGTGTATGTTTATTTTTAAAGGGGCTGCCCATGTGGGTGGCACCAAGAGAGAGAGTCTCCACCCAGGAGAAAGAAGAGAATTCTGAGTCCACAAGAGGGTGAAAGAGGAGCACGAGAGTCGACAGAGTCCACCGGAGAGTCGAGGTTGGAGACTACCAGGGAGTCCACAACCAAGGAACAGGAGATGCTGATGTAGAGAGAACTGAGTCAATCAGGAGAGAGGAGAGAGCAGAGAGGCTCGTGTGAAAAGGACTGAGACCTCGTGTGGAGGAGAAGCCTCGTGTGGAATCGACCCAAGCTGGAGGCCTCTGTCTAAAAAATGGACAAAGGGTCCACTTGACCTGGTTGAAGGCCTACTCATCACTGGCCCTGCTTATGGCTATTTGATTTGTGGGCACCATCATTACTGGCTCTCGTCTTGCACCTGGTCTCTATAACAGACTGCATTGTGTTGAGCTGCGTCCATCCTGTTCATCAGAGAACAGGGAAGTCCCGCCTGCATTATTGTCGTGCTGTAAAAGTGTGATCTGCAGTGCCTAGTGGGTTAAGTTTTGCGGTTTATTTCTCATTCATTGTACATAAGTTTGCATATCCGCATTCTCCTCTTTGTTTTTGACTCGCTTGGTTTGTTCTGTCTATTATAGCGTCTTGTTGAGCCTCTTCCCTGTGCTTTTCATTATAAAGTAAATTGTTTTACAAGGTAAGAGCATGTTTCAGCCATCTGCCACTCCGTGTGTGGTTTCCGACGATTTTGGCTCATTTGGGCTACCTTGGGGAACGGTAAGTGGAGCAATACTGAATGCAGTGCATTGAAAAAGACCACTTTGACCATCCCTCGGGACAAAATGTCCCAGCTCTGAGGAATTTCTTATTAACAGCTACTCAGAAGCGACTGTATGGATGGATGGATGTGTGTATGTACATATGCGTATATGTAAATATGTATGTACATATGCATGTATGTATGACTGTATGTATGTATGTATGTATGTACATATGGGTGTATGTATGAATGTTTGTATATTTTTTCTTACGGCCCAGGGTTCAAGGTTTACCACGAGAGGAAGCACTCGAGTTCCTTTTAAACACCCGGTCCTGAGGCCACCAGCCGCGAATAACTCCCCGGCTCACTCGTTTGCTGAAAATTGAGGATTTTAGAAATCCCACCTAAGTTGCTGACTTTTGGCCTATGTTGACCTTTTGGCTGATATTGACCTCAAAAAATACTCGTTCGTTGAATTCAGTGACCTGATATGCAAATTTTCAAATTTCAAGTCAATGGGATGAAAATTGAGGATTTTTGAAATTCCACCTAAGTTGTTGACCTTTTTTTCCACATTGACCTCAAAATAATTGGCTGGTTGAATTTAGTGACCTCATATGCAAATCCTGTTCAAATTTTTAGTCAATCGGATGAAAATTGACAATTTTAGAAATCTGGCCTATGTTGACCTTTTGGCGTATGTTGACCTTTTGACCTCAAACAAACGGCTTTTTGCTTATGGTGAACTCTACCATATGGTGAAGTTTCGTGAAGATTAGTTTAAAATTGTGACCTGGAGGCGATTGACATAGAGGCAGACAAACAATAACGCACAAGACCAACCGATATACTTGAAAAATCTTCGATTTTCACAAGTTAAAAACAAATAGACAGACAAGGGTGAAAACATAACCTCCTTCGACCTTCGGTGGTGGATGGTATTCATAGAATACTTACCCCGCCAAGTCTTGAGAAGGACTTGGTGCGAGCAGGGGCACCAAGAAGGGGGGTCGAGGGTGGGGGGGGGGGTGGTGTAACACTGTAACTACCCTGAGGCCCGAGCTTAAGAGGGGCCCTTAATTATTAGCCCCGTTTGACTAAGTCCGAAACGAGGGCTTATGGATTTGGTCTCAATTTTCGTGTCCGTGCGTGCATGTGTCTACAACCATATCTCAGACATGTATGGACCGATTTTACTCATACTTGGCACAAAGACAATGCATGATGGTATACATACGTACATCATTTTGTTTCCTGGTGTGATCGAAGATGGCCGAATGGTGACCATTTTAGTTGTAAAAAAAAACCCGATGTTGAACACGTGCATTTACCGATGTTGTTCCAATCTTGTTCCATTTGGAATCTTGTTCTTGTTCCTTAGAATACGTGCAAAGTTTCAATCTGATAGGTTTCATGGATTTGGAGTTATGGAGGACACACACACACACACACACTGACCCACATGACTTTTTAAAAATTATTATTATTAATTTATTTGTTCATATGACACGCAGTGACATTTACAAACTCTTCTCAAAAGCGATGGCAAATCAATTTTAAATAGTCATTGGTGATATCATCCAACCTGATCAGACTGTCTGGATCCCCGGTCACTCCAATTATGCCAACATTTTTTGGTTCATGATTTAATGGACGCTTGCCATAATCAAAATGATTTTGGAATATTTTTTCTAGACTTAGAAAAAGCTTTCAACAGTATTGATCATGTTTTCTTGTGGCATGCTCTCAAAGCATATGGGTTTTGGGTTAATTTCAGAACCTTTATATCTTTTAAGGGCTGTGTCTTGGTGGCCAATAACTTAGTTGCTGCAAATATATGGCATCGATTTATTTGCCTGCAACCACCAGAAGTGCTGCTGGGCATGATCCATGCCAAACTGGTTGACTTTTTCTGGGGAGGCCATCATTGGCTACGGCCAAACGTAATATACCAGACTTCATCCGATGGAGGTCAAAACCTTGTTCATGTGAAGTCCCGAGTCATATATTTTTGCTTGTGTTCCATTAAACGCCTTTTTTATGCTGAACACCTGCCAAACCATCCCTTGGCCTGTCACTTTTTGTAACAGGCAGGCAGACTCGGCTATGGTCTTGAAATATTCCTGACCCACCTCAAGTATGTGGAAACATCAGTGTTCCCCATATTTTACCAGAGCCTTATCAATGCCTGGAAAGGGCTCTCCGTGAGTCCTGAAGCGGACGCATACTCCCCAGGGACGTTCGAAGTTGAGCCGCTATTTTTTTATCCTCTCCCTTATATATTTAGAAGCCATGAATTGTGCCAACATTTCAATGATGTGGGCATAAACGAAGCATAGCACCTACGGCCAAACTCTGGTGTACGGTGGAAAATTGTGGAGGAAATCTCAACTATATGTCATAATCAACGAGCCTGGTGTTGGCTTAGTGGTTAGAGTGGTGGCTTGGGATCCCAGGGTCCTGAGTTCAAGCCCCGTTGGCCGCTGAATCAACACCAGGGGGTTGACTCAGCCTGTCATCCTTCCGAGGTCGGCAAAATGAGTACCAGTGTACTGGTAATAGGGGCACTGCATCAGCGGCTTATCCGCACCCCTAACCAATGATGCACCAATGATGCAACCAGCAGCCAAAAGGCAGCACATGAAGGAAAGGGGTATTGACGGATTTATTAAATCTGGTATTGGTGTGGTGTTGGCATTATGGGTTGAATGGCCTCCTCTTGCGCATAATTCCCTTGTAATCCCTTGTAATAACAGGGATTTCATCCAAGAGGAAAGTTGTTCAAAAAAACATCAGTTACAGCTATTTTGGACTCAGAACGCACATGTTGATCCTGATGAACCCTATTTCCCTAAACTGATATTTGACTGTTCTTCCCAAGAACTACCCCCCCCCCCCGTTAGCACAGGGGCAAATGAATTATGTGCTTCTACCAGCAAGAGCCTGTATAAGCTGTTTAAATCTAATTATTGGTGTTTATCCATTAATCGGAGTCACACATTTGAAGAAGCTTCTTTCTGCCTGTCCCCTCACTGAACCTGTATGGGAATCGATGTATATTGTAAACTAATCACCAAAAGAACAGGACATCTCCAGTGGTGCCTTGCCCATTGGATCATCCCATGTAACACATATGTCAGGAACTTTGCTCCAATACCTGCATGCTGCCCCTTTTACTATGTAAACGAAGACATATTTCACTGTTTTATTGGCTGTTTTATTTGATTGGTTATACTTTGTCTCTCTCAAAATGAATTTCACATTTACTTTTCGATCGTTTATTTTTGGGTTCAAAAAATAATATCAACATGACAAAAAGTATGAACTGTTGTTTTTTGTAGGTACAGCAAAACTTGCGATATACCTATTTTGAAAGGAGAAGAGAAATGGTAAACCCCTTCAACAATGTAACGTCATGTTATTTTTCAGTGCACTTGTTTCTGCAAGATTAAAACTTGAATTCAAACTTTCCAAAACCATGGCTGTTTTCTATTTTTGTGGAAAAATGGTATTTGGAAAGTGTTTATGAAGTATATCAAAATGACTTGGTATTATTGTTTTGATATCATTCCTAAAATGATGAAGTACTTCCAAAATTTGTCGTATTGCTAAATCTTTCTCTTTTTTTCTTGTTGTTCAAATGAACTGTTTGATTTTCTCCACTTTTTTTTCCTTCCTTCCATCCTTTCTCTTCTTTTGACATTGCTGATTTGTAAAATGTACACACATACATTTTTTTTTACTTTTGTAATAAATGGACTCAAAAGTCAAGTCTCTCTCACTCTGTCCCCTCATCGCTCCCCCTGCCTAATAAAATGCAGCACTTCCTTCCCACGTCTCTCTCTCTCTCCCTCTCCCTCTCTCTCTCTCCCCCTCTCTCTCTCTCTCCCCCCCCTCTCTCTCTCTCCGCCCCCCCTCTCTCTCTCTCTCCTCCTCTCTCTCTCTCTCTCTCTCTCTCCTCTCTCTCTCCCCCCTCCTCTCTCCTCTCTCCTCTTCTCGCTCTCGCTCCCCTCTCTCTCTCTCTCTCTCGCTCCCCCTCTCTCTCTCGCTCCCTCTCTCACACACCACACCTTCCTCACACCAATCCCTCCCACAGTAAAAGCAACGTTTGGTGAGGCGTCACTCTCCTCACCTCCCACATTCCTCGCTCTTCCCCTCTTCCTAGCCCCCCTCTTCCCAACCCCCTCATAGCTTCCTCTCCCCTCCCTTGTTTCCCCTCTCTCTCTCTCTCTCTCTCTCTCTTCTCTCTCTCTCTCTCTCTCTCTCCCCCTCCTCTCTCTCTCTCTCCCTCTCTCTCTCCCCCCTCCTCTCTCTCTCTCTTCTCGCTCCCTCTCTCACACACACACCTTCCTCACACCAATCCCTCCCACAGTATAAAGCAACGTTTGGTGAGGCGTCACTCTCCTCACCTCCCACATTCCTCGCTCTTCCCCTCTTCCTAGCCCCCCTCTTCCCAACCCCCTCATAGCTTCCTCTCCCCTACCTTGTTTCCCCTCTCTCCTCTCTCTCTCTCTCTCTCTCTCCCCCCCCCCCCTCCTCTCTCTGCATCCATCTTTCTCCCCCTACCCTTAATATTTGCTAATATATATATATATGTTGTGAGTGACCAGAGTTATCTGGTACATCTCTGCTGCTTCATTTTGCTCCACTAATATTTGCCTTTTCACAATTCCCAAAACAAAATTGAAATACCTTCATGATCAGGCCCTTCCATGTCTCTTGACTCTACAATCTTACAATGCTCTCTCCACTGGCTATTTGTTCTTTCAATAAATTATCCCTCGTTTTCTTTCTTGAGAAATTCTCATCTCAAACTTTTGATAAAACAACACTTAATGTGCATTTTGCTTTGAGATGTTTACACGAAAACCACTTTATAAGCAGGAGCAATTGTTTTTTCATTTATTCATTAAATTCGGGTTCATCCCCTGTCTTCTGTGGTCAGTTTGCCTTTTTTACCTCTTGTTTAAAATAATAATAATAATAATAATCCAAAAACACTTCTCAAAAACGTTTGTTACAAAATATTTATTGTGAAATGGTAAACATTTTTAAATAGCAATATAAGTTAAAAGTTCAGTTTTTAGGCAAAACTTTAGATAAATACAAAACTTGCTTCAAAATAGAAACGATGAAAATATCAGTGCAAAAAGCAATAATTAAAACACCAGGCACAGTTCCTCTATTACATCACACAGTGCAATATGACTTTTATATTCCTCAGATGATTTTACAGTCTGCTTGTGAAGAGTTGGCATGTACTTCATTCCCACATAACTACAACTACTGGGTTTCACATTTGAAAGTTAGTAACAGAATAAATGATTGGTGTCTGTTTCAAGCGTAACATACTGCAATACTGTTTTAAAGTCAATCATGGAACAGTGACATTGGATGGTGTATCATGGAATTAAAATGAGGAAGATTCCCCTGCACCAGAGGATCGTTCAGATCTGAAAAGGAAGGAAGTAAACAATCATGTAAGTACACAATCACTTTCATTCGTAAATATTTTCAAGAAACACGAGTTTCAGGTCAGTGGTTTGAATTATAATTCTCAATGCTCACCTTGATTTAAGAAGTCTGTTCACGACTCTCTTCACCCATTTCGCTTGAGGGTTCAGACAAATCTGTTTCGTGAGGTCAGACTTGAGAGTCATTCTGAAGAAACAAAATGAGCAGTTTAGTATTTGGTCCCAACGTTCAGGCGTCAAATTAATTTTCTCCATTTGATTGAAGTATGATTTCCTCCAATAAACATAATTTATTTTACTGTGAGCTCATCATTATCCAGACATTAAATTAATTGATGTTGAACTGTATTAAATGGGTGTTGGTTTGCATCTTTCACGAAGTTGTGTAACTTCAACAGAAGTGAAAGTAATTTTTAAAAACTTACAGGATCTCTGTGTGAGGACAGTTCAGGTTTTGCGGAATTATCTCCAGTTGATGAAAGCGGCTTGGGTGGTAGAAACGATTCGTGACATCCAGACATAGACAACGACCGCTTGTTCCGATGGGGATCTCTGTGAAGTAAACATTCTTCATATTAGTGATGTCATAAATTCTGTAATTTGTTTACTCATCCTAAAATTTAAATTGCTTTCACTCATTTATGATCCTCCACTTCTGTTGGCTGAAAAATTCAAATAAATTAATGAACATTATCGTGATTGTAAAAACAGGGAATGTTTGATACCTGTATCACCACCATGAAATTGTCGAATTTTTAAAGAACAGAGCACAGATGTCGACTTACCCTCACTAAATGTGCAGCACACGATCAAAACCAGAGCCAAAGCATTGATGTACTTGTGATCCATGTTGACTTGTTCCTTTACTGACTCTTTTACAGACTAGGATCACTGCTGCCTGATCTGTTCAAGACCCTGCTGGTAAGCTGTAATGCGCCTGTTGTGCTTTGCCTTTGCTGATCCTTTTTATAGGGGCTACTGAAACCAGTTTCCCTGCATTTCATGATCGGGAAATTCCCAAGGAGGTGAAGCACAGCGGAAGGTTGTGGAATCTTCCCATGCTTAGCCAATCCACCATCCTCTCCCCAACCCCTCCATCTGCACACACAACTCCACCCCCCCCCCACCCCTCACCACAACCCCTTTGCTCTTCCCTTTTCTTCATGATTGCTTCAAACCACAACTCAGTTATCTGTTTTCTGCCAACTCGTTAAATTATGCTAACTTGAATCACTATTGAGAATGCATAGCAAGTTGAATGAAATTAATAACCGACATCCTGTGTCTGTTAAGAATATATAGCATGTTGAAGGAAAACTTGACAGAAATGCCTTTGTCAAGAATGGTTGTAGATTCCTCTGGCATTTCAAAAGTGTGTTGAAATCCCTTTAATCCTCGAGCATATTTTGTGGTTTTGTGTGAGCTGAACAAATATCTACCTTATCAAGTTTGTAGGCTATCTAATAGTTTTGTGGAATATTACACAATCAAGAAAGGAGCGTCAATGTTGTTTTATTTCTTAATCGGTGATAAAATATAATTCGAAAGAAAAATACTTCCTAATTATTTATACAAAGCAATATATTGTAGAAATTTCATTTTAAACTTTGGCAGTTCTTAGTCTATTGTGAGTATCTCATTGAACCACAGGATGGTGGATAGGTAGCACACTTACCTTTGAACTGTCTAGTCTGGGTTTGATTGCCGACCCGACTATAAACTGTCGGGTTTATATTTCACATGCATGGCGTCACATCAAAATGTGTGCCGTCCCTCGGATAGACGTGAAGCCGGGTGGCCTGTCCACTTGCATTGGTTAATAGTAGACGTTAACAATACCACAGTGTATTTTGCGAAGAGTAAAGGAGTTACAACAAACACTGAATAAATTTCAAATTCCTGCTCAAATAACTAGCCTGTTTGTGAAAGATTTTGGCCAAAACATTTTCCTGCCTGGTCCTACCAGTTTGGAATAATTGGGGCTGTTGAATGAGTCAGATTAGTGTAGTCTGAGTATCTCGTTCCAAGAACATTTGCAATGCCCCTCCTCTACAGACTGAAAGCAAATGTCGATTCATAATGACAGCATTTGTGAAGACCTTTTTTCACTTTATATAATTTCAAATCAAAATTCCATCCATCCATCCATTGGGACCATACTCTGTGCAGAGCGTTGGTGCTGCCTAAGCAGTCTCCTTGGCTATTGGTCAGGTTTTATGTTAAACTTTTGGATTGCTTCATTTTAAAACTCTGGCAGACTTGCATTCCAGACTGCAAACACTATGGCTGCCAACTTTCTTGGTGAATTATTTGCCAAGTTACTTGCTCTCTGGCAAAGGGGGAACTGGGAATAGGAATTCCCGGTCTCCAGAG
The DNA here is from genome assembly GCA_035128595.1 of Eptatretus atami. Classification (NCBI taxonomy): domain Eukaryota; kingdom Metazoa; phylum Chordata; class Myxini; order Myxiniformes; family Myxinidae; genus Eptatretus; species Eptatretus atami. Next base: position 45,700,399 of record CM068956.1, on the reverse strand, counting down.
GCACTGATCTCAACCCCTCTCCCCACCCCTCTTTGAATACTGCCATGTGGAGATACTGGGTCATCTGGCTTTAGTGTGGCAGAGAGGGAGAGGATATGGGGGAAAAGGGGAGTTTGAATCTTGTCAGTATGGCTATGCCTTTCATGTTAATTACTGGTAAGTTGTAGGATTTTCATTCCATGGATAACAAGTGAAAACATATGGTATTACCATCTCATTAGGGACTCCTAAAATATAATATTAATAATAATCATAAGACAAAGAACAATAAAAGTACTAATAATGACGATGTTTATATTTGTCTGTTTCAGTTGCCAGCGAGACCACCCTTTGGCTCAATATGCAGAGAATCCCATTTAATTACCCCATCTGCCATTCGTGTTTGTCCTTTTGTCTACTATCACAATAAAATATTTATTGAAAAATAATTATCATGTCTTATTATTTCCAATATCTTCATGGCTTCATGATCAAAATATTTCCATTGTGGTCTTGTCTGTTTTCAGAATAAACATCCGGTTTTATTTGAAAAGTTTGATACTAGTCATTTGGTTCGTTCAACACATTCCGTTGCGTTCACTTATTTGTATTGTTATGAAAGGAGCATTTCTGCATCTTGTGATGATGATTTCCTTTGATTGAGTGAAATGTTTGATGAAATTGTTGTTCTGGGACTTACTTGGCGATTATTATGATTATCATTATTATTATTATTATTATTATTACGACTTGATAGAATTGTGGAGTATTACATTATACAGTGTATAGCTTCCTTCCCAATACAACTTCCTCCCAATATAGCTTCCTGAATGAACTGCAAAACGGATTAATTTGACAAGACAAGTATTTTCAAAGTTGGCTAAGTGGAGTTAAGAAATGTGAATATGGTTGATAATTATATGAACAAAGGGCCATTTCACAACTCACCACGAGTCAGAATAAGTCAGCGTATTTGGGTGATAAGTGAGTAAAGATTCCCTGAGGCAAATGGAGGCTTGCTGGGCCAAGTCGTTGGAGGCCATGGACAGTCGTGTGATTGACCCCTAAGAGACAATGCATGCAGATCTAAGTTGTCCAAACGAGATCGACAGATGACATGGACAAAGGAAGCAGGTCAAGCACAAAGTCGTTGGTGAATTCCTTTACTGCGATCGCATCACATTGTTTCATGCTCAGACGGATACTCCCTTTGAAACGAAGATCCTATGAGATGCTCACCAGAGCCGCCACTTCAGTGTTGACCAACTCAGATAGTTCAAGCATCCTTGGTTGGGGAGTGCCATTGCAACATGGTTTGTGACCTCCTGTTGCGCTGTTCATTGGCTGTCGATCTCCAGCAGCAAAGGGGAAGTATTCTTCATGGTGACACTGACATCAAACACCAAAACGGGTAGCTTACACACAGACGCTAAACAAAGTACAGTGTCTGAGAATCACAGTGCAACACAGTACATACAACGCCAACTTCGACTCCTGCTTTATCTTCTGCTTCACAATTGCCACTCCTAAATGACCAAGAACACAGAATGGATCAGAACATAACAGAAGAAGAAAAAGAAGAAGAGCATAATGTAAATGGAAGAAACACGCCAATGCAAGGTAGAGAGACATGAAGGGAAACCACTTAGGGAGGCAGAATGAGCATCAGCAATAATGAGATTAAAGGGAGGGGGAGGGGGAGCTGTGATGGCTCCAATAAATATATTATTTGTTTGGTTCCGACCTCACAAGATAAATTATAATATATTTATTTATTTATTGCAGCTACTGGTGAAAGTAAAAGTGTGTGTGTGTGTGTGTGTGTGTGTGTGTGTGGCGTGTATATATATATTATCCTGAATGTGCATCCATGAACCTCTTCTTTGGCCTTCCTCTTCTCCTCCTACCTGGCGGCTCCATCCTCAGCATCCTTCTCCCGATATACTCCACTTCCCTCCTGTGACCATGTCCAAACCATCTCAATCTCGCCTCTCTCACTTTGTCTCCAAACCGTCCTACCTGCGCTGTCCCTCTAATATACTCATTCCTTATCCTGTCCATCCTCGTCACTCCAACGAGAATCGCAGCATCTTTAACTCTGCCACCTCCAGCTCTGCTTCCTGTCTTTTTGTCAGCGCCACCGCCTCCAAACCATACAACATAGCTAGTCTCACTACCGTCTATATACTTTCCCCTTCACTCTTGCAGCTACCCTTCTGTCACAAATCACTCCTGCAACTCTTCTCCACCCACTCCATCCTGCCTGCACTCTCTTTTTCACTTCTCTACCACACTCTGTTACTTTGACAGTTGATCCCAAGTATTTAAACCCATCCACCTTCCCCACCTCAACTCCTTGCAACCGCACCATACCACCACCCTCCCTCTCATTTACGCACATGTACTCCGTCTTACTCCTACTGACTATCATTCCCCTTCTCTCCAGTGTGTACCTCCACCTCTCGAGGCTCGCTCCAGCCTGCTCCCTACTCTCCCTACAGATCATGATGTCATCCGCGAACATCATAGTCCATGGAGACTCCAGTCTGATCTCGTCCGTCAAACTGTCCATCACCATTGCAAACAGGAAAGGGCTCAGAGTCGATCCTTGGTGCAATCCCACTTTACCTTAAACCGTCCGTCATACCTACCGCACACCTCACCGCTGTCAACTGTCCTCATACATATCCTGCACCATCCTCACATACTTCTCTACCACCCGACTTCCTCATACATACCACAACTCCTCTCTTGGCACCCTATCATAAGCTTTCTCTAAATCCACAACACCACAATGTAACTCCTTCTGGCCTTCCCTATACTTCTCCATCAACATTCTCAAAGCAAACATCGCATCAGTGGTGCTCTTTCCTGGCATAACCATATTGCTGCTCACAAATCATCACCTCTCCTCTCAACCTAGCTTCCACTACTCTTCCCACAACTTCATGGTGTGGCTTAACAACTTTATCCCTCTGTAATTACCACAGCTTGCACATCACCCTTGTTCTTGAAGATCGGAACCAGCACACTTAATCTCCATCCTCCGGCATCCTATCACTTTCCAAGATGTTATTAAACAATCTGGTTAAAAACCCCACTGCCATTCTTCCTAAACACTTCCATGCCTCCACTGGTATGTCATCTGGGCCAACCGCCTTTCCACTCTTCATCCTCTTCATAGCAGTCGTCACTTCATCCTTACTATCCACCCCACTTCTGATTCACTATCTCCACCTCTTCCAACTTTCTCTCTCTCTCATTTTTCTTCATTCATCAGCTCCTCAAATGACTCCATCCACCTTCTCAACACACTGTCCTCGCTTGTCAGACATTTCCATTTACATCCTTTATCACCCTAACCTGCAGCACATCTTCCCAGCTCGGTCCCTCTGTCTTGCCAATCGGTACAAATCCTTTTCCCCTTCTTTTGTATCCAACTTCTCATACACTCGCCATATGCCTTTTCCTTAGCCTTTGCCACCTCTCTCTTTGCCTTGCGCCGCCATTCCTTGTACTCCTGCCTACTTTCTTCATCCTCTGGCTATCCCACTTCTTTTTTCGCCAACCCCTTCTTTCTTATACTTTCCTGTACTTCCTCGTTCCACCAAGTCGCCTTATCTTCTCTTCCTCTGCTCAGATGTCACACCAAGTACCTTCCAAGCTATCTCCCTCACCACTTCTGCTGTAGTTCCCAATCATCCCACCCTCTTTACCACCATCCATACCTGTCTCACCTCCTCCCTAAATTCCACGCAACAGTCTTCCTCCTTCAGCTTCCACCATCTGGTCCTTGGTTCAGCCCTCACTCTTCCTCAATCTCACCTCCAAAATCATCCTACAGACCACCAATCGATGCTGTCGAGCTGTTAGGTTGCATCTCCGCTTAAGATGTAATCCACCTGTGTGCACTTTCCTCCACTCTTGTACGTCACCCTGTGTTCCTTTCTTCTTGAAATATGTATTTACCACCGCCATTTCCATCTTTTTTGCAAAATCTACCACCATTTGCCCTTCCACATTCCTCTCGTTACACCGTACACCTCACCTCTATCCTTTTATATTCCCCTTCCCCAACATGCCCATTGAAATCTGCTACAATCACCACTCTTTCATCCTTGGATACACTTTCCACCACTTCATCTAACTTACTCCAGAAATCTTCTTTATACTCCATCTCACACCCCATATGCGGGGCATATGCACTGATGACATTCATC
>CM068956.1:45631763-45668151 GCA_035128595.1 Eptatretus atami | reverse complement strand
CCGAGAGAGATCCTGGGGCGTTTATTAGAATTTACCAGTTTGTATCAAGAGGGGAGGGGGCCTTTATTAGAGACAATCTACAAACATACAATTTTTATTATTATTTATTTGTTTTATTTATGGAAAGATACAAGTATTGTCAGGTAGATGGGATTAATTATGAGAATACCGACCACACTGACTTGACCCGCCTCAAACACACCTGTCAAACAAAGCCGGGGTCCTGGCCCTGGCCAGGGCGGCCAGGCTCCCTCTACAGGCTACAGCTGTCTCAATTGTTTCACACTGGGGACGGGGGAGGGGCTATATTAGAGACACCCTTGAACATGAAAATTTTCTCAAGGGGGGGGGGGGGCCTTTATTAGAAGGGGGCTTCTATTTAGAATAAATCGCGTATGCTATATGTATATATATATTTAATAATTATATATATTATATATATATACTAATATATATAATATATATACATACATACAATATGATATGTATGTTCGGTATAGTTGTGCGGTTCGGAAAACCGCATGCCTCAAGGCAATGGCAGCAACATGCAGTTTGATCCCCAACATATTTCATTAATATACGAGCAGTTGGACTTCTCCCTTCATGTCTCATGGTCAAACTGGACGAAGTGCGTCGTGTGGGTCTCGTCGTTAGGTCTGATTTATTCTTTCTCCATTTCCGCCATTAGCGTGGCGCGCGCATTGGTAGTATTTGATGTCCTTGTGGAAGCCAGAAGAAGCATCAACCACATGATGGAAAAATCCTCCGCTCAAGAATACGGTGTTCTCAGGGAAATAGTAGAACCATAAATTAAATCCCAACGCTGTACAGGACGCACGCGGCGTGCTCTTTTCAACCCAAATCTGCATCTAATAATTATATTCAATCCCTGACACGATCGGGGACGGCACCGCGCGGGGCAGCCGCCGTGAGATCACCACTGTGATACAAACCACATGCACGATGGCGGACCCACGCGCAGCCCTGTGGTAATTGCGTCGTGCTGTATGGGATGCGCATGACACACATCTTTGGTTCGGGTCTGAGGCGTTGGTTCACAATGGAATCTTACCGTCAATATTCGTCGCCACCGCAGCCACCAATATCTCCCACAGCGGCAGAGATCTTCTCGCACTTCCCCTCGATGCAGCTTGCCACAAGTAGAGGCATGCTGTGTGGCCCGGATCGCTCGGGCTACATGTCGTACGGACGGACAAGCGCATTGATCACGCGCCAACCGCAAGCCGCGGCGGGCTACCCAAGCGGGCATGCGGGGGACCGACGCGGCTCTCGGTCTCACCGACGAACGGCCCGGAGAGTTCTGGTGCAGGGCAGTTCATGTGCTGGTGTTTCGGAGCAAGACAATTCCACAGCTCAGTGATGTTCACCGGATGTAAATAAGGCTGCTTCCGGCCATGGCGGCGGAATTTGCATGGTCGGCGGGTTCCAATAGGAGCGCCCGATTCGAGTGACGTGCATCATTTCGGGTCGTCACCCGTCCACCCGCACAATGGATCTTATAAAGGACGGATCGCGAAGCCGTCCTGTAGTGTCATCCTCTTTGTCTGGCCTGGATTGATTTGCATGCCGGCTGCTACTCCGCTAGTCCCGTCTGCCACTCGCCCACTCGATCCTGGTCTCCACCCTCCTTCTCTCTGGAACCATACATTCGCTGTGTGGATCCGCCTACTCCATCTGCCTGTCTCTTAACCTTTGCCTCGTGTGCTGACTGCCGCCTTCTCCACCCACCACTGGCTCACCTAATCTCCCTCACGCCTGACAGCCTGCCTTTCTCACGAACCGGACGCACTGTTGGCCGGCACCGAACGCAGGCAGGAAGACGATGCGCCAACTGCACAAGGAGGAATTCCCGCTCAGCAGAGCGTTCCACCTAAAACGTACTGGGTAGCGCATCGCGTCAACCGTGCAAGGTATTATGAGACCGCTAGCCTCCATCTCCTCTCCTCTCTTCTAGATAATGTCCTCTTTCTCGGTTGTGTGGTTGTGTGTGGTTGTGTGGTGGTTGTGTGTGTGTGTGTGTGGTGTGTGTGTGTGTGTGTGTTAGAATGCGCAAGCAGAGCTTAAAGTTAAGATTGCCAGAAGATATATCGATATAATCTCTGCTCTGTGAGTCTGGCTTTGTAAATTTCTTGGTTATTGGTGTCGCACCCACAGTTTCTTTCTGTCCCTGCATTACATATAAACAAATAAACTTACATTCACTGTGCCAATATTTTTTTCTGCTGCCTGTAATAAGCTATTGTGCAGGAAATGTTCTGCTCGTTCTTGTCTTTTCTTTAATTGAATCCAGCATGGTCCATATCCTAGCCTGCCGGGGACTTTTTCCAACGAATCTGTTCTTTTAACCGCGCTGCTTCCTTGGCAGTGTTGCCGGCTGCTTCGATCACAGTAAGGTGCCCGGTTCGGAAAAGGTGTACCGAGGCGCTGTCCCCCAGTAAATCGTCACGTGATATTTTTAGGTATTCAGTTAAACCTTAGACGGAGGACCAAGTAACGTGGTTTGAGTTATTGGTTTTCCACGGTTGGTTAGCTACCCGCCACGTCACGGAGTTATCATGTGCGACGGCCCTGCGATTCCAGAGAGTCTGGTGAGAACCCGAGATAGCTACCCCCCCCCCCCCCCCCGGTATGCCTGTGTTGGCCTTAATCATATGCCTGGTGTTGATTTCAATGGTTGGGTGGCGGGCCTTTGGCATCCTCGGGTCCTGAGTTCAAATCCCGCTCAGCTGGTGAATAATACCAGGTGGGGTTAACTCGCTTGTATCCTTCCCGAGGCCACAAGAGTGCCAGCATGCTGGTATACTGTGGTGCGGAGTGGCACCCGTCCAGGATGTGCCCAATAGCCAAGGAGACTGCTTTAGGCAGCACCAACGCCTGCCACAGATGTATACGGTCCCAATCTCCTCTCCTCCCCCTACGTTGGTCTTCTCAACCCCGCCCCCCGGCCTCAAACAATTCATATAACATATATATATATAATATAATATATATTATTATATAATATTACATAATATATACTGTACATGTTATATGTATATATATGTATTATTCTGACAACTTCGATGTAAATGGTAATTTTTGAAATCTGTACATGTTGAGCTTTAAGATAGTTCACAATTAACGTTTCATTCTATTTTTTTTTTGTGCAATTGTGAAAATTTATTTAATTAGCTATTATATTTAGGTCATTTCTGAAATGGAGCCTCATATATTGGGTCTAATTGGGGCCCAACCTTCCATACGTATGTCATCCATTAATATTTGACTAAACAATCGTCTTCTCCAACAATACCTGAGCATTACCGACCAAATTTGGTTGCAGTGCTCAGGACACGCAAGGTGTCATGGGGTTGTACTCCCATTCTGATTCCGCCCCTGTTAACGGTCTTAAAAGGGGGGGGGGGGGGTTCACCCAAATACTGGGTATTTCATTCAAAAAAAATCTTTTTCAGAAACAACAACCGATTCCAGACCAAACTGCCACGCCCAGAAATTGTGACCTATGGCCCCTTAACCTTAAGTTTGTGCTCCTCCTGCTCTTATCACCCTTGAAAGGGATCCATGGCTTTCTCCCTAATCCCTCATGCTGCATGAATGAAAATTTTTCCTCACAAACTACATGACCGATATGGACCAAATTTGGTATATGAATAGATTCAGAAACAGTAAGATCTCATTGGTTTGTGCTCCCCATCTGGATCGCCCCTGAAGAGGCTGAAAGGGGGGTTTTTGCCTCAAATTCGGTAATTTATTTTCTAATTCTTCTCAGAAAGATGCAGACCAAATTGTTCTGAAACATAAGAACCTATGACGTTAACTTAAGTTGTGCTCCCATGACCAGACCACTTTGGAAGGGGGCATACCTTCGTCCTCATTTCAATCCAGCTGTTTGGGAGAATTACCATCATGTCCCATACAGGCTAGTTTTAAAATGTGTAATGTGACTTTTTCAGCTTTAATGTTATGTAAGCTTGTAAAATTGTAAAAGTCAAGAAATAACAAAAGAAACATCCATGATGTCAATTTTATTCCCCACTGGAAAATTTTTCCCCAGTGCAAACCGTTCACAGGCCTAAAGGTCATCCTCTTCCCATGATGTGCAGGGTGTCCCATCATTGTGTTGTGGATTACTGATGTTGATATCATTATTAATGTTTATTTCGAGATAAGACAGAATATTGGATGAGAATTCAAAATGTGGGGCCAATTTGGTCACACGTGTACAAAACTCCAACTAGATGAAACGTAACACACTAGATATGCAATATCATGGTTCATCAAATCCAAGCTTGTTGGGCATTCTTCTGTGTGTGGAATGGCCTGTCTACAGCAACTTTCTACTCCTGTTTGAAGTTCGTTTGATAAGAGTGACCTTTTCACAGGAAACAGGTGATTAACGTGACCTGCAAAATAAAAGGTCAAGGGGTGTAAGTAAGGTAATGGGAATTGAGGTGGTCATTAATCGGCCTAACAGCTCGTCCCTCATCCAAGATCTAATACTATTGAGGACAGTTTCGACAAGCATGACAAAGTGAAGGATGAAGTGGCATCTGCGGGGATGGAAGAGGATGAGGAGGGCATAGTTGTTTAAAGAAAAATACCTCCCCCTGGGATTAACAATTGGTTCCATTGTCTGTGGGTCGATGTATATCTTTGTCGAGGAACTACTCGATTTCAATTGATTGTATATTTTTGAAACATCAATCGGATATGAACTGCAGTTTATGTTACGAGGTACTTTTCTCTGAAGTTGGCAATTTACGGAGTCTTCTCCCGAGCACGAGCATTGCACTCATGGTAAAGCAATTGCTTCAGTCTGTTTTGGTCTGCCTGCCCAGCAGTCAAACAACGTGGAAAATCATTCCAAACAATAAACCTACTCTTTTTCAGACGCATAACAGGACCAAAGAAAACAGGCACGAAGAAACTAATGTGTAACGTATTACAATAAGATGTCTGGGTGTAAAAGAATGAGCATCAAACTGTATTTACACCCTCTGAAAAATTGTTTGGTTTTGATTTTTCCTACAGCCTTTAAAACTATTTACTTGTTTCATTGATTGTTATTTGATACTGTAGAACACAAATCACCTCGGTTTGCACTTTCTTAAAAACCTTCGCTTAGCAGTATCGGCCAAAATGTTATGCTGGCTCGACAATCGGATTTGCCAGGCTCTCTGAGGACAGAGGTTGGCAGAAATTTCAGCTCTGACTTGTCCGTGGACCCTCGGCTTCGTAGGTTACCATCGTGCCTGTTATTCAAAGTTCACGGACAAGCAATATGGATCGTGCTTGGAAACGCGAAGCAAAAGTTTAACTTTTTTTAATAAGACTGTCTGGTTAAGGGTCATTAACTCTCTAGTTTGTCTGCTGTTACTGTTTGGATGAAGAATAACTAACCCAATGTTTGTGGCACTGGGACAGAGTCAGAGGGCAACCAACATCTGACCTTTGGGGGAATCACGTTCACTTTTCTCTCTTCGTTTCATGGGGAACTTTCCTGTTACCAAACCCTGCCAGTTATGGATGATTACGTTTCCACTGAGGTGGAAAATTCGCTCTCGCAGAAAGCACGAGGTTATCCTGAACGTCTATCCAAGCCGGCAACCCAACACACGGCATGCGTTGCCGTATTCTGACCATTACCCTGACCTCGCACCACTTGACTGCTTTTACTGTAGGATCACCTCAAAACATTGTCTACCTGAAAATGCTGCCAGCATCAGTTAACTTCAACAGAGATCAAACACTTCTGTCTTAAAGAGAAACCATTAAAAACTAAAAGGGCACTCGGTAGAGCACAATACCACCGCCACGTAATCCTGTCCAGACAACACTATGGGCCCAATACACTTTTTTTAAATCTCCGTGCCTATGTAGTGTTTTTGGCCTCATCTCTCAATGGTGATAATCACCTTTAAAAAAAAATTAATATTTCTCATATCCAGATCCAGATTCGGATCTTCCGAAATTGAAACAATTGTTCTCTTGTCACACCCAACGTGATCACCAGTTTCGTCTGAATCCGTCCACAACCTTTTTGAGATATTGTGCTATATTTACTGTGAGCCCCTCTCTCATGGTGAGAATCAACTGTAAAAATTAAATTAATTCTCGATCCAGATTCCGGATTCGATCTTCACAACAATCTAATCAGCTTTGTCCTTGTCACACACCCAACTGACGCATCAAGATTTCATCCGATCCATCCACAACATTTTTTGAGATATCCTGCACACAGACAGGACAGAAAGGGGTGGAAAACACACCTCCTTCACCGTCGGTGGTGGAGGTAATAAAGAGTTGTAAATGATCCTTTTAACCACCACCAATAATGGTCGGGAAACACTGTAAGCATTAATGTGGACATCCTTTGAATCCATGAGAATTGCACCTCGACTCCTTGAAAGTTAAAACAAAATGAAACCACAGAGTGAATGTGGGATTGGTTACACTTTTATCAGCAACTGGCCGAAAATGTTCTGCATTCCTTTTACACATGATGCTTTGAAACTCGTGCTGTCAAATGATGTGGAGTCACTTGGGAAATATGTGGTCCACGATGTTGAGAGGCGAACCACAGATAATTAACAAACTTCCAATTGTGGTTTTCTAAAATGTATAAAAGAGTTCTATCTCACGTGGCATTTCATTAAGGAACCAATCAGTATATTGTCTGCGGAGTGAGATATGAGTGTGCCTTAATTGAGATATATACGAATGGCAAGAAGGAAGGTACCAAAGGAAGATAGGAATGATACTTAAAAAGTAAAGGGAGGGCTGGAAAATTAATTTACTTCCAAGAGGTACCACCATAAAAAGCAGATCGTTATGAGAAACGATCAACAAAACTTAAGAGATACTTTTCCTGAGCATCAGTGCTGCAAATCAGTTTCTTGACAAGTCTTGGGTTGATTTGCCATGGCCTTCACAAGCGTTGTTGTGGCCCATGCTCTAAAGCTTATTAAATGCTGAAACATCAAAGCACGGAAGCAGCATGTACTTTTAAAAAAAATCTTTGGTATGACTCGTCGGTGGTTTGACCCCACTAACACTCCCCAAACTCAGAATGACGCTCTAACCGATTATGCCACTGAGTCTATGGTTCATTCACCTTAAGTCATAAAAACAACGAAACAAAGACTGGAGGCATATTTCCCTGAAATCTTGTGAAAGCAGAAATTATTACATCTCTTATTAGAGAACACTCCAATGCCACATCGTGATATGAAAAAAATAACGGTGATAAAATACAGTTCTCAGGGAACTTTCCCAAAGAATCGCTATGGAGGGCAGTCTTGTCTTTTTTTTTTCTTTACATGCCCACGCTGAAAAAATGTACAAAAAAAAAAAAAAAAAAAATTGATCACTTGCATTTGTAGGGTCCCACCACGGCCATGAAATGTAACAATAAATTGTTCCTGTCAAGTCAATATATGTTGTTAATCTGCTGGTTGTGTTACCATAGCTTAATAAGATGCATATACGATGACTGATTCTTTCTCCAAGGACGTGGGCTGATGTTGTATTAATTTTAATATCTCTCCTGTTGGGATATATTTAAAGATCTTATTAAGTGGTTATTGGGTAGCAAACACGGATGGATGTTGTGGAGCGGCCCCTCTCTTGGTGCGGCACTCTGCAGGCAAGTGCTGGATGTGCACACAAGAGTAAAGTCACCATTGCAGTTAAGAGGTGCCTAATTGTATATTATACCCTCACAGGAAGTAGCTAGGGTTATTTTCATTCTACGTAGTGGGGTTTTTATCCCCGCGCTGGCAGGAAGGGGGAATATTGTTATTCACCCGCGTCGTCGTCCGGGCTGTCCGTCCGTCCGCTGCTGGCTGGGCGTCACCACATTTTATAGCTAGTGAGTGCGATAAACTCATAAACTGTTCGCACATAAGTATGATTTCAATTGGGATCACACATGTACCACCTGAAAAAGGAAGAACCCTATTGATTTTGGGCGTGGCCGTCCAAGATGCCGACTGGGCGCGGCATCAACATTTATACTGTGGTGTTGATAATCATAAACTGTTCGCCAGTATCGATTGGTGACATTTTTGGTCACACATTGTACCACCTCAAAGGAAGAACCTATGAATTTGGAACGTGGCCGGATCAAGATGGGCCGCTGGGAGCGCGCTCGTCGGGCTGGTTGGCTGGGGTCAACATTTTATGGCAATCAACATTTATAGCTGTGAGTGCGACTAACTCATAAACTGTTCGCCATAATCGCCCCCCATTTGAATTTGGGTTCGCCACATGTACCACCTGAAAAGGAAGAACCCTATTGATTTTGGCGTAGGCCGGATCCAAGATGGCGACCTGGGGCGTTCCGTCCGTTCTCGGCTGGCTGGCTGTCAACATTTTATTAGCTGTGAGTGCGATAACTCATAAACTGTTCACCATATCCGATTTGAAATTTGGGTCACACATGTACACCTGAAAAGGAAGAACCCTATTGATGGTTGGGCGTGGCGCGGCTCCAAGATGGCCGACTAGGGTGCCATCTTTGAAAAAATGTTTTTTGTAATAATGGAACACTGCTTACTGATTCCAATATTTTTGGTTACTACGTTCCTCACGCTGGGAACTTTTTCGAGCATGATGACAAATCGGTGTCTTGTTTCCAATTCACCTCCCTCATTATGCTGGAATATGTATGACCTTTTTCCATTCAATGGCGGGGGATTCCCCATCTCTGATGGTATATTTGTTTTCTTTGGTTTCTTTGTTTCTTTGGATGAAAGTTATGAATGACCATTTAATTGTGGTCCAGTGGGTTCTGATGTATGTGTTTTATATTGTTGTGGGCCGGGGTTCGGTGGCGACGAACGACACTAGGTGGGGGAGGTTATGTCGTCTCCACCAGACTCCCCGGAATTGTAGGCCGTCGCTCCGGATAATTCCATGAGCCGTGGGTCCAGAACCGCCAGTGTCGCCAATATCTCGATCGTCGTGGCCTAGGGTTATTTGTCTGGACCAAAGTACTTAGTATCCACGAATCTCGTCTACACGGGGATCCACGCCCTCGGAACGCCTGGTCGAACCGGATTTACCTCTACCGGCAGTGGTAAATTTCACACGACTGACTCCCGCTTTGCAACCTACCTTTCCGGCTCGTTGCAGTCGAGCGGGCCTGCCCAGGACGTCCGGCTATGATAGACCGATTACCGGGGATGAAACCCCGCTTATACTCAGACCGGACTATGCTGGACCAATGTAAGAGGGGACAGAAACGGACTGGAGCATTTCTAATAAAGGTTTATTAACAGTAAAAAGTCACAGGCAAGACTTAACGCAAATATGCAATGGAATATTTACAAGGATTCAAGCACTTACCAGTTCTACTTACAAGACGGGCCACGCTCACCAGACACAACAAGGAAGAAAAACCCAGAGTTCTTTATTGGACCCTGCAGCCAATGAGAGAGAAACGAGCTGGGGGTCAGAGTTCCGATGGGTACCTGGCCCGTCGAAGAAGGGGTACTCCATGCTTGCGGCACCTGCCAATGGTCGTCGGCCTGGTCCCAGTCGCACGTGGGGACTCGTGGTTCGTGGCGGGCTCTGGTGGTGATAGAGTCGGGGTCCACGGAGGGAGGTGGGGTCGCTCTGGCCCTTCCTTGTGGGAGGCCCAGCAGAGATGCGTTCGCCGCCTCGATGACAATCTGCTCGACCCTCGTGACAGCAAATCCTTTCGTGTCAGCCCCTCGTAACCACTGCTCGTAACAACTCAAGAACTCCAGCGCAACCCAAAAAAACACGACCGAACCCCCTCAAGACTCTCGACACTCCTCTTCTACAGACTCCCGCTGAGGGTGGCGTCGTAACTTTTATGGACCTCCCCTCAGTGGGGAGGGGCCTTGGTGAAACCGACGTCACTGTTCGCCCAATTGGATAGGGTTTCCATGGGTCCGCCCTTTCTGGGCGGGAATTTGGCCAGGCGCCGAAAAAACCTGTTCACCTCCACTGCAGACTCGCTAAAGACGCACACGCCAGATTGATTGGGACGCTGGAGGAAGCGGCAAGGAACGGGGCCAAGACCCTGCCATTTGGAAGTCAGAGTGTTTTAGTAGACGCGGGTGGTAAGTGAATGGGGAATGGAATGGATTGTTGGTTGTTCGTTGGATGTAAAGATTTAAATTTTAATAACCGAACTAAAAAGAAGTCGCAACGCACGTTTTTGATTCTCCCATTAGACAAAAGGAAGGGAACCTGACTACACATGTACTTAATGGGATAACTGACTTTTGGGACGTGTATGTTGAATGCCAATGGTTTCCATATCCGTAACAATATGATCATGAGCTATGGCATTTGGGGCCAAGTGCAAGTGTATTAATTAGCTTGACAATCTTTGATTTGGTGTAATTGGGTCTTAGGGCTGAAGTACACCTTCACGACCTTTGCTTTCTTATTTTGTGATTGTTTTAACATTTGTTATGAAAGTAAAGGCTGCTTTACAACAGGGCCCTGAACTGATAAAGTGAATGGTACGATGATGCATTCTGGCCCATTGGGCCAGGATGTATGCTCTTTTTTTTGTATGAATATGACCTTTGGTCTTCGAGCCAAAGGGGATGTGTGTTATTTTAACAAGCTTTGTTTGACTGTATACTTTAGTCTTCGGGGCGAAGTACAAATTTCCTCATCTCGTCTCGCTTCGTCTCGTCTCACTTCACCACATTTAAACAGCATTGTCTTTCTTCTTCATGCCCTAAATCATCCTTCCTGCCACCCCAATCCTGAAAATTGTCTTCGTCTTGCTGTCCTTTTAATGCTCACCACAAATTTGTTCTGTAATGAAAGCAGGAAAACAGTATTAAACCCCTTCACTTCAGTACCCTTCCCACATTACTTCCTTCATGCATGTCCTCCCACCCCACCCCTTCTCTTTGTCCCCCAATTCAGAATCTCTGTCTCCTCCCTATGAACCCCTGTGGCACAAAAGCACTTGCTGTAAGAGTGGTCACCAAAAAGGGGTGACTTCCACACATCCACCCTGTTTAGGGACACATTATAACCATATCTTCCTTCTCTACATCCCCCATGCCCTGCCCCTCCCAATATACCCTGCCCCTTCCCAGATTCCTCCTTACATCACCCTCTCCCAGCTTTCCTCTCACCCTGCCATTTCCTAGTTTCCTCCTCATGACCTCATCCCACCCACTCACAGCTTTTCCCTCTGGCCACCCCCTTGCAGTCTTGTGTCGACTCTAAGGAGAGCAAGCCAGGTTCTTTCAGACATTGCAAATTGTATCTCACACCAATGGAGGAGATTTTCAGTTTTTCTGCTTATGTTTTTTTATATCATGTGCCCTTCTTCTCACAGTGTTTGGATCTTCACACGCTACTCTGTTGAAAGTTGCTTCATTGGTGCCATTCTGAACCCACTCGTAGACTTTCAAGCAAGGGAACAAGCTGATGAAAACTAATTTCACATATTCACTAGTTTGCAACTTTTATGGTGTTTTTTTTAGATCCTTGTGGAGTTATCTCTAAGATCTTTACTCACGTTGTTGTTCTTCATCTTCTTCTTGTGACTTTTTTGTTTCACACAGCCTACAGTTTTCATCAAAACTCCTGAAACTTGGCATATATGTAAAATACCCTGCGCAACAGTAACCATCTCCGATTTTGAAAATTCTCTAGAAAAAAAAAGTTATGACGTCAAAATATCTCGCTAAATGGAAATCGATAAAAAATTTCTCCGAAACTAGGAGCTTTTTGAATTCTGTGTTGCGGGAATCGAACAGGGCATTAGCAGCGATTAATTACTGCACATATGATAACATCACTATGACGTCATATCATATTTTTATGACGTCATTCCTATTTTTGACATTTTTTGTTTCACAACCGCAGAGTTTTCATCGGATCTTCGTGAACTTTGCCATGTATATGCAGAAAGCCCACGCGCAGGCAGAACCATCTCCGATTTGGAAATTCTTCCAGAAAAAAAGCTTGACGTCATAATATCGCCGCTAATGGAAATCGCCGATACCATTATCTCCGAAACTCGGCAAGCTGTTTGTAATTTTGTTTGCGGGAATCAAGCCGGGCATTAGCACAGATAATTTATGCAAACCTGATACATCACATGACGTCAATTCGTTTTATGACGTCATCATTAAGAGGACGAGGATATTAAGCTCATTTGAGCTTGTTAGAGCTCACATCAATGTAACTCGTGTTGATTATTCCATTAATTTATTGTTATTTACTGTAGAAAAATCCACACACTGTTTTCTGCATATTCCCTTTTGGGTAAGTGGATATTACCAGCACATCAACACGTGTGTGTGTGTGTGTGTGTGTGTGTCCTCCAAAACCATGAAACCAAGCAACTTGAAACTTTGCATGTATACTAAGGGAACTGCAAGGAATTGCATGAGTGAAAATTGGATGTTTGGGTTAATTAAAACACCCCTTGTGAAGATAACTCACGGCCTTATTTAATTATATTCTTTATCAGGCTCATCCTTGGCCACCTCGCTCTTTGGGGTCTTAACGCATATCCTAGGTAACTTCACTGGGGTCTGAAGCCACCATGTTTTTTGGCCTGCTCAACCATGCCTTGACTTGGAACAGGCCACAACGATTTCTTAAGGATAAAGGATTTTTTTCACTTTCCTCACTCATATTTTCGAATGCCTGTTCATCGTAGCTATGAATCGCTATATACATAAGTTTTGTAAATGCTATAGTTTTCAAATTAGGAGCTTGGAGCAATTTCAGTCATGATATGACACAATTTTCCACGATCTACTCTCATAGAGTATTTAAAGTATATCATCGAAATATGATTTCGGTTTTAAGATTCGGATATTGTCCCGACTAAAGAAGTGTCGAAATCTGGAGGAAAATATAATAATTTAAAGAAATAACGAGTCTTATAACTAAGCCGATATACCTATCTACTTTAAGCAAGCTAGGCTATGTTCCCTCCTTCTCCATACATACACAAGAAAATGTGAAATTTCCAAAGCATTAAACTGATCTTTTTCTACTGACTGGAGAATTATATTGAGTAAACAAAAAATTTAGCAACATGTCAAAATTAACACAGCTTCGTTGAGCTATATGATTTTATGCACTCACTGCTGGACCTCATGCCCTGTCCCCCAGAGGGACTGCCCATCCATAGCATTTGCCAGATCTGTGTCTATATTTTTGGAGGTTTCGGGAGGTACTCTACAGGGAATCAAAGGAAATCTGGTGAAAAATGGACATTTTAAAAAGAAGTTATAACGTTTGCGCAGACCACGAACGATGTACCACATGACGCATGCCCAGACGAGCAGGTAACATGGCGGATTATATCTACAATGCTAATTTTACTGGCGAGAAAACTTTGCAATGTCTCCAGGGTTGTTCTACATTAAGCAGCAACTCTTTTGTGGATAAAGTTATTATTTGAAAGAATTCATTTTACTTCATTAACTGATGTGTGCACAGTGAAGACAGGGTTTAAAGTTAAAGGGAAACTTTATGGTATAAAGCCACAGCCTGGTCAGCCGTTTTTTTTATCAACCAATTAATTGGAGTGCTTTCTTGACTGCTTAAGCCACTTACCAAGTGCACGATGTCATTCTGAGCGAATTGTTCACTCACTGCAGATGCTTTTGACATGCCACATCATCCTGAGCAAGTGGTTTGTGCTTTGCCATCCTGAGCGAGTGGTTCGTACTTCATCATCCTCAAAGAGTGGTTCGATCTCCATCATACTGAGCGAGTGGTTCTTGCTCCGTCATCCTGAGTGAGTGGATCGTGCTCCATCATCCTGAGTGAGTGGTTCGTGCTCCATCATCCTGAGTGAGTGGTTCGTGCTTCATCATCTTGAGCGAGTGGTTCGTGCTCCATCATACTGGGTGAGTGGTTCGTGCTCCGCCATTCTGAGTGAGTTGTGAAATAATAAACCTAATTTCTGAGCTGTTTGCCATATTAACGTGTTTTCTAAATTACTGAGCCAAATGTTTTTTTCCCACCCGTCACACGCAGCTGTTTATAAAGTTATTGTTTTTCATCATATCCCTGAAACGTTTATATAAATGCAACGTTGTTTTTCGGTGAAAGCTACTCAAGGTTTTTAGGTTGTACACAATACGTACTGTAGTCGGTAATCACACTGACTCCAATCTGCCGATTCCTGAAAATTGCCGAAAACGGCCACGTGTGTGGTTGCATTTGCGTGCGGTGTGTTGTCTCTCATTCAAGCATTACCTATTATTATCGATACTCCTCACCCACCTCACCTCTTCTCCTTTCTCTCTACTCTATCTCTATCTCTACTCTTACCTTATCTCTCTACCATCTCTTTATCCTATTCTAATCCTATCTCTACCTATGCTATCATCCTACTCTCCTCTCTCCCTCTCTTCGTCCTCCCTCGCCCCTCTTGCGCTCTCCTCCTGTCCTCTCATCCTCTCCCTCTCTCTCCTCCTCCTCTCTCCTCTTCTTCCTCTCCTCCTCTGCTCTACTCCTCTCTCTTCTGCGTCCTCTCTCTCTCCTCTCTCTCTCTCTCTCGTCGTCTCTCTCTCTCTCTCTCTCTCTCTCTCTCTCTCTCTCTCTCTCTCTCTCTCTCTCTCTCTCTCTCTCTCTCTCTCTCTCTCTCTCTCTCTCTCTCTCTATCTCCTCTCTCTCTTCTCTCTCTCTCTCTCTCTCTCCTCTTTCTCTCTCTCTTTCTCTCTCTCCTCTTCTTTCCTTCTCTCCTTCTCTCCTCTCTCTCTCCTCTCTCTTCTCTCCTCCTTCTCTCCTCTCTCTCTCTCCTCTCTCTCTCTCTCTCGGTCTCCTCCCTCTCTCCTCTCTCTCTCTCTCTCCTCTCTCTCTCTCCTCTCCTCTCTCTCTCTCTCCTCTCTCTCTTCTCCCTGTCTTCTGTCTGTGCCTCTAAACATGTCGGACTGTGTTGTCTCTGGACGTGTCCAGGGGGAGTTTGTTTCCAGACGTGTCTGGCAGTGTTTTCTCCGATGCATCCACGTGGTTTGTTTCCAGACCATCCGCGGGAATTATTCCCCCCCACACACCCTTCTCCACCCTCCCTTCTTGCTCCCAACTTTTTTCCTCATCACTCCCTACCCCTCCCACCCCTCCTCACCCCACCCCTCACCCCCCACCCCTCTCACTCCCACCACCCTTCTCCCCCTCCCTCCTCCTCCTCTCCTTTCCCCTACTTCTGCACTCTCCCCCACCTCTCTCCCCCCCCTCCTTAGTATATCCTGTCAGTGAAGCAACAGTGATTTGCTCATGATAATATAAAATGTTGCATCAAATTGGATTAAACGGAAAAGGAAGCACAATCACTGGCGTCGTTGTCCCCGCAATATTCTTTTTTAATGACCATGCTCCTATTTCTGAGATCTTGCATCACCATTATGTTTATATAACCATGAAAAAACATCGTTCGGATGATCTTTTTTCGCATTTAATCATATGATTTTTTACATTCCTTTTGATTCAGTTGGATTGGTTGATTGCCTTGTAAACCAACTATTTGGTCATCTTACTTTTTGAGTGCTGATGTATCAAGAACAAAGTACTTTTATATCAACCCAATGCGTGAAAATTTTCTCCTTGTAATTTATGGAAAAGTACACTGGTATTACCTCCACCACCGACGGTGGATGGAAGTGATGTTTTCACCCCTGTCTGTTCATCTGTGTGTGTGAGCACAATATCTCAAAAAGTTATGGACAGATTCGGATAAAACTTGGTGGACAGGTTGAGTGTGTGACAAGGACGAATTGATCTGATTTTGATGAAGATCCGAATCCAGATGCGAGAGGTTTTAAATAAATATTTCAGTGATTCTCCACTATTAAGAGATGGTGCTAAAAACAATACAAAACCCGATGTTTCAAAAAGTTATGGGCGGATTATGACAACACTTGGTGGATGAGTTGGTTAGATGGCAAGAATAAGCCGATTAGATTTTGGTTGAGGTCCAGATGCAGATCTGGTCTATCAGTGGGATACAAAACGTAAACTGTTCAGCCTGGCGGAGGTATGCGCTCTACCGATGGCATTATAGTTTCACCTGTGTTTGTCCTGCATCTGAATAATGTCCAATATCCTCCTCCAACCTTAGATTATGATAATTAAAAAAAACATTGAACAATAATAATAATCGTTGTTGCTGAATAATGTGTTCGCAACATGCTTATGGCATCATGATCGAAACAAAATATACCGCATGTGTTGCGGTCCTGGTACATTTCCATAAACGCAACCAGTTTGTGAAATCTTGTGCCAAATTTCTCCCACATCTCAACCAACAACAAGATGTGATTGATCGTGGCCATTAAATAAATATTTGTCAGAGTTATGGAATTCATTAAGTATTCATTGTGAAGCCAAATTCGTTTTAAAAGTTGCATATGTTGGCTTATTTTTGTAAATATAAATGATCTTGGCAGATATTTGCCAAAGTGGTAGAAGAAAGAGCATTATAAAGTCTATAATTGATCTGTTTTCCATTTTTGTGAGAAAAAGATGTGGTGTCTTGTGTTGAAGTAACACTATATTGCGAAGGTGTGGGTCACAAAAAGGAGGACCCCAGGTTGAGAACCCTTGATCAGGAGGGAAGAGCAACGTTTGAATGAAACAAGGAGGTGGTCCACCAAACCTGAGACGGGGAATAAAACGAGTGAAGATTTCCAAACAGCCTTGCGTTTATATATTAAATACACCTCAAATTATACTATATATTAAAAGAATACATCTCAAATAATACGACAATAAAGCTAATTACGTTTTATTGTTTTTGTTTTTGCAACAATAACTGCCTCACAAATCGTGGGTCAATATGACCCACGAATGACTTAATGTGTTTCTTTTTTTAACAAATGCATCTAAGGGTTTAAAATTGTCCTCGGAATGAGATACTCACATTTGAATAAGAAACACCAACCCTTAAAATGCCCCTCATTCATAGACTGAAAGCAATTGTTGATTCGTTGTGTAAGCACGTGTGAAGACCTTTTCTCACGTCACACAATTTTAGATCAAAAATTATTTTTTTTTGTATACAATGTCAAGGCTTGTATGAGAGCTAACACACAGAACATACAACAAGGGGAGCAGGAGACAAGAGGGGCAGGAGAGGGGAGACAGGAAGCACAAAACAGTGGGGAAGAGAGACGTGAGGAGATCTGTGGAAGAGAGGGATGGGGCGGGGTACACAGGGTAAACAAGATGGACACTGCAGGGAATTTCAGGTCCTTACACGACAGGGACTTTCAGAAAGGAAAACAGGGAATTTGAAGGAGGTGGGGTTGGGGTGGATTAATGGGGGTAGAAAAGATCATGGTTTTGGATGGGGGAAGATAGGAGATGGTGGTGAACAGCCGTTTTGAAGACCTGGAGGGAAGGGTGGGATTGAAGAGTGTGTGGGTGTTTGTTCCAAAGGTGGGGAAAAAAAGAGGGGTGAAAGAGTGAAGGTGAGCAGTGAATCTTGATTTTGGTAGTTTTACCGGAAGAGGGTTGCTGGTGGATGTTGAGCGCCCTGCGGAAATATTGGGGGGACATATCTCAGACAGAGCAAGGGGAGGGGAGGGTGGGGAACCGGAGAGGAGATGGTAGAAGACAGAAAGACCACCGACCTGCCTGCAGTGAGAGAATGAGAGGCCCAAAGACTCAGCCTCATCGCGGGAGATGCCAATGATTTGAAATGCCTTGGTTTCCACAGCGTGAAGCCGAGAAAGGTGAGAGTCAGGAGCACCAACCCAGATGGGAGAGCAATACTCCATCAGGCTGCAGATGAAAGCTTTGTATGTGGTCAGGAGCTCAGGTGTGCCAAGGAAGGACTTTGCATGACAGAGGATGCCCAATAGGCAACTGGCTTGGAGGCCAGCTTGAAATGTGGCTTTCCCGGGAAAGATCATGGCAGATGGTGAGACCCAGAAGGTTGAATGAGAGGACTTCTACAAGAGGATTGTTGAGAAAGTAGATTGGGGGGGGGGGGTTCCAGACAGTTCTTTCACAGAGACATAGTGAGGGTGTAGATTTGTTCAGATTGAAAAACATGTTCCAAGTGTTGGACCAGCTTGTAATTTTCTTCAGATCTTGAGAGAATGAAGAAGCTGCTGCATGCCGGTCTGAGGGATGACCGATGGTATGGCAGAGGGTGGAGTCATCAGCAAAGAGATCTCGAGGATTTTCCAGAGAGTCGGAGAGATCATTGATGAAAACAGAAAAAGAACAGGGCCAGAACGCTGCCTTGAGAACTCCAGCCTGGACAGGAAGAGGGATGAGAAAACTCCATTTAGGGCCACACGTTGGCTGCGACAGGAGAGGAAGTCTGCGAGCCATGAGTGGAGATGGCCTTAGATACCATAAGAAGAGAGTTTGGTGAGCAGGGCAGGGTGCCAGACTGTATCAGAAGCATGCGATCTGTCTCGGGAGATGGCTCTGATCTCATGGCTGGCATTGAGGATCTCAATCCATTGTTGGGAGAGCAGAAGCAGCATGTCGAGAGTATAGTGACCTGGTCTGAATCCAAATTGATGATCGGAAATCAAGCCATTGGAGAAGAAGAAGGATTTAATGTCTGAAGTGACGATGGATTCCATAACCTTAAAAATTTATTCTAAGAAAGTAAAGTCAGAATTTGCATGCACGATGTTTGATATAAATCGGCTTCCAAGCCGCCAGGTGGGAAACATATTGTTCTTGTTCATGTCGTTCATATAGTTCCATCAAGTTGTGTCTGATTTCTGGTGACATTCATTATCAAATTTCTCCAAACGTCCCCATCCTGCGCTGCTTACCGAAGCACTGTCGGAAACAGCTTAGCTTGGTTAATGCCTTTATCCCTTCCATCCAGCACATATAAGGTCTGCCTCTTCCTCAACCATACCCAGCATGGTTGATTTCTCCAGACTTTTGTTTCCTGCACACATGATGTGCCCAAACTATGACAGTTTCTGTTTTAGCATCAGTGCTTCTAATATCTATGGTGGTTTACTTTCTTCAACCACTGATTTGTTTGTTCTTCTTGCAATCTATGAAATTATCAACATTCGTCTCCAACATTTCAAAACTGTCAATCTAATTTTCTTTTTCACTGTCCATGACTCACATCTATGCCTTGCAACTGGAATTACCAGATTCATAGCCACCTCCTCTTTGTTTGTTTTTCACATCTTTGTTCTTTTGGAATTATTTGGTACCAAACCTTTCAGGCTGGGTAACCTATTGTTTTTCTTCTGTTCTTCTACATTATTACCTCCGCCACCGAAGTGAAGAGGTTATGTTTTCACCCCCTTTCTGTCTGTTTTGTACAGGATATCTCAAAAAGTTGTCAACAGATCCAGACAAAATTTTGTATACAGATTCGGTGTATGACAACAACGAACTGATTAGATTCTGGTGAAGATCCGGATCCCGATCCGACTACTAGAATTTTAAGTGAATCTTCACATTTTATAGATCGCTAAACCATATATAGCACGATATCTCAAAAAGTTGTAGACGGATTCGGACGAAACTTGGTGGACAGGTTGGGTGTGTCGCAACGACAAATTGATTCCATTTTGGTGAAGATCCGAATCCCGATCTGGATACGAGAATTATTTAATTTTCAAAGTGATTCTTCAACATTGAGAGACTTCACCATTAAAATGTTCTTCTTCAGAACAGCTGGACAGATCAAAGGGAAACTGCACACACATGTTCTCCAAGCCTTGGGGATACCAGGGTGTTCACAAATTATTGATAGGTCACATGGTCTGGCAGCAATATTGGATTGAAAGGAAATTCTATTGAACGGCTTAATCAATCAACGTGAAATGTCACAATTATGATCTCGTAGACATGGGGAAATATATATGTTGTAAATTTCAAACTGATCAGATGCATGGTCTGGCAGCCAGAATTATTAATTTTTTGGAATCTGGGTTCTTTTTGAATTTTATATTTTATTTGAATAAGTCTCACTTGGCTGAACCTGGATGGGTTTGAGGGTAGAGGAGTAGCAGCTGAAACCCGAATCCTATCCAGGTTCCTCCTGATGACTCCATCCTTGCTTTTTGCTTATTCAGGTTCCTTCTGATGACTCCAATGCAGTACCTATTTGGTGTTCCATTTGATTTGAATTGAATTTATTTTCATCCCATTCTGAATTCAATTGAATAGTAATAAAGAGGATGTCATGGGTCAGGTGTCCGATCAAAGCGGGGTTGTATTAAAGTGGGACGTCTTGGTACCCGGTCATCACTGCCAGCAGTTCTCGTTATTATTTTTCTAGTTCTGCCAATTTTTTTATGAAATAACTTTTGAAAACACTGTTTCAGCTGTCTAAGCCAATCTACGCATGTTTATAGCACACCCTTGGAACTTGATCCTAACAGATTTTGCTTTTTGAGTTTTGTTCTATATTGGTGGCCATCTTGGATTTTGTCCCAACCATAAAACAATCTTCTTTTGCAGAACTACCGTGAGCCATGAAATTTTGCAGACAGGTTTTAAAAGCACCCATCGGTGGTATTGGAGTATGAGTTTGAAACATTTGCTCTAAAAACTCTAGAAGCTCACCATTGATCAAATAGTTACATAATCACAAAACAATGAAATGTGACAAAAGAAGTCGGTTACTAGATTTAGTTTCACTCACTAATGCTGAATGAGCCACAAAAAGCAACATACCTTTCGTATTATTCCTGCTGACAGTGGATTTGGGCTTTATTTTCCCAGAAAATGCATGAATGGGGCTCTATGTGGGTGGCAGATTTGGACTTCTTGGAAGTCGACAGCAATATTCGTAGTTCCAGGCCAACTTTGTTCGTGAGACATACAGTCAGTACTCGATTAAGAAAGATGCCAAAATAGTTTGGTTCACAAGACAATGAACAATCCAATGGATGAAAAGACGAGTTTGGCAAATATCCATAACGTGATGTGAATATACTGTCATACTATTACACCTGATTGCTCACAGTTAGAAACATAATTTGTAATGCAATCTCAGAAATAGGAATGAAATGGTCAGAAAAATCCTGGTGGGTGATTGTGCTTCTTTATCAATGATGTACAGTTTAGTTGTCTTATTGCATCGAGTTCGTGAAGATCAGACTGTATGATGATTGCCAACTTTCTTATTCACTTTTCTGCCAAGTTTACTGTCTGGCAAAGGAGGAACTTGCTGTGAATAGGAATTCCTGGCATTCTGACCATGAATCTCTCCCCCATTTGAAAAACGATTAACCATGCAATTCATGTTATTTACTCGAAAGTAAATTTATTTTTCTATCTCTGGATTACAAGAGGTGAAAACATAATGTATCATCATCTTGTTCTGCACTACTAAAGAATTATATAAAAACAACACTCATCCAAACTCTCTTCATCATATGCAGTGATTTAAATTGTCACCATGCCAAATGGCTGGGTGTTGGTACCTCTCTCGCCAGCTATGGCACCTCACCAAAGGGCATCTGTGATTCCATGGAATTGACTCAATCTGTGAACTTTCCCACCCAGATTTCTCCCAATGGCAAATCCTCCCTTCTGGACTTGGTGATGACAAACTTCCCCACAAATGTCTGCAGCTCTTCCTCTGCTCAAATTGATTCATCTGATCATATGCTTGTGATTGTCAACATCTCTCTGCCTGGCAGCCAGGATTATTAATTTTTTTGAATCTGGGTCCTTTTTGAATTTTATATTTTATTTGAATGTCTCACTTGGCTGAACCTGGATGGGTTTGAGGGTAGAGGAGTGGCAGCTGAAACCCGAAGAGCTGCTATTCTCATAGAGCTGCTTCAGCGCCGACGAGACTGGCAGTTCACTCA
This sequence comes from Eptatretus atami, assembly GCA_035128595.1. Taxonomy (NCBI): domain Eukaryota; kingdom Metazoa; phylum Chordata; class Myxini; order Myxiniformes; family Myxinidae; genus Eptatretus; species Eptatretus atami. The sequence continues at coordinate 45,646,339 of CM068956.1, read as the reverse complement.
GTCAGATTGACAGGGACGGCAAGCTGCCATCTCTCTTCAGGACTGGTCTCCTATATCTACTGCCCTGATATTGACTCAGCTTACGAATTCTCCCATCTCGTCTTCAGTTATCCTCCCTTTCTTCCCACCTGTACACTGAATCCTGTGGTGAGGCAGTTGCTCTGAAACAACTTCATTTCTCTTCGTGAAAAGCAAACCCAACTGAAAACAATATCAAGATATTCCACAAAACTAGTGCCAAGTGTGTGTCCACTCTCAAGAGAGCAAGAAAATAACATCTGTCCAACCTCAAGATTGAAACTTGTCTCTCTCCTCTAAAACCTGGTGGTGCTTTGTTAAATCTTCTCTGGAGTATGCTCCCCCTCCTCCCTTCCCTCTCTCCAAATGGCACCACAGCCAATTCGCTCGTGAGGCCTTCTGAAAGAGAGGGTAGGAGTTTTGAGAGGGGTGCCATCCAGAAAGGGAAGGAGGAGTTTGAAGAGGGGCTAATTTGAGGAGAAAGAGGGGAGGTGTTTTGTCACCTCCCGAGGGGAGAAGTTTTTTCGCTTCGCGAGGGGGCAGAGTTTGTTTGGCGTGAAGTGTTGGAGTTTTCCTCTCTGAGGAGAAGTGGCCTGTTCATGGTTGGCTCACCTGTTCGTGCTCCTGCTTCATTGCCTGTTCGTGTTCCTACTTTGTCTCCTGCTCGTGCTCTTGCTTTGGCACCTTCTAGCTTAGTTCGTGGTTGCTTCGTTGCCTGCTCGCTTGGTTCGTGGCTACTTTAGCGCCAGCTGCATCGACGCCTCCACAAGAGATAAGGCTCTCACCCGGTTTCCCTTTCTCTTCCCGTCTATGCTTGAGTCTGGTGTGAGGTGCCACAGATTTTGTATTCCTCTTGTAAATATTATTTATTGTGAATTCAGGTTCCCCTCCTGCCTCCCTACCCCCCTCCCCCACCCCAATCCTGCCGTCGTGTTTTACTCTTCCTCTGATATTTGTAAAAGGGGAATAAACCCCGAATAAAATCAGAACCAAGGATCCTGTGTGCTTCTGCGGTTCTTGCATGTGCGAAGCTGCATTAATTGAACACAGTCCAAAAGAGTAAGAAGCCAGTTCGGTCCATCCATTCAGTGGTTAGTGTTTATATACTGTTGGACATGACATATGTTGATCAGGAGTGTGATCTTAGAACCCAAGGGCTTCTAAATTAAAGTTAATTGGTGTCGGGAGAGCGTAGTAGAGTGCGCTGCAATATAAAAGTATACATTTTTGGAATTTCCTTGGTGTGCGTGTGGGAAGAGGATCACTGCACAAAATGGCAGAAGTGCACGAAATTGCAGTGCATGAAAGCAACAAGAATGAAGGAAGTGAGTCGAGGGTGGGGACTAGTGAGCAGGCTAAGGTATGAACCTCTCTCACTCCTGAGCGGTCTCGCCAGGAAATGGGTACTATATCCATAAAGGCCATGTGTGAGCAATAAATAACATGAATGCAGGGTCAATATTAATAAAATAGGAGGGCAAATGAGAGAACAAGGAACACGAATGGAGGGGGAAATGAATAAATTGGGTGAACAAATGTGGGAAGAGATTTTTTTATAATTATTATTAATTTATTTTTTAAATACAATGTCAAGGCTCGTTTTAGAGCGAACACACATAATGTAGAACAAGGTTAGCAGGAGACAAGAGGGACGGGAGAGGGAAGCACAAAACGGTGGGGAACGGAGACATTAGTTGATCTGTGGAAGGGAGAGGGATGGGGTGGGGTACACAGGGTAAACAAGATGGACACTACAGGGACTTTCAGAAACGAAAACGGAATTTAAATGAGGTGGGTTTGGGGTAGTAAAGATCATGGTTTTCAATGGGGAAAGAAAAGAGATGGTGGTGAACATCTGTTTTGAAAACCTTGAGGGAAGAGTGGGATTGAAGAGAGTGTGGGAGATTGTTCGAAAGGTGGGGAAAAAGAGGAATGAATGAATGGAGGTGAGCAGTGATTCTTGATTTTGGTAGTTTTACCAGAAGGGGGTTGCTGGCGGACGTTGAGCGCCCTGCGGAAATATGGGCAGGACAAATAGCAGACAGTGCAAGGGGTAGGGGGGGGGGCAGAGAGGAAGGACCACTGACCTGCCTGTGGTGAGAGAGAGAGACACCCAAGACTCAGCCTCATCGCAGGAGATACCAATGATCCTAAATGCCTTGGTTTCCACAGCATGAAGCCGAGAAAGGTGAGAGGCGGGAGCACCAGCCAGAAGGGAGAGCAGTACTCCATCAGGCTGTGGACTGAAAGCTTTGTATGTGGTCAGGAGCTCAGGTGTGCCAAGGAAGGACTTTGCACAATGGAGGATGCCTAGTCGGCAACTGTCTTTGGAGGCCAGCTTGGGAATGTGGCTTTCCCAGGAAGGATAGTGAGGCCCAAAAGTTTGAATGAAAGGACTTCTTCAAGAAGATTGTTGAGAAAGTGTGGAAACTGAATTATTAAAATGAAGTTTATAATCATGTAAAATGCAAATGAACTTAGTTTCGTGCTTTTTGAGAAATAATTTAATGAACCTTCATGCTGACAAAGCTAAGTATACATGCTGAAGAAACCAGTAAGAAAATACACCCATGATCTTTACTTTAGTCATAAACAACCTTTGTTAAATCATATCTGTTTAGTAAACCATTGACCTGTGATCATGTAGTCAGCATGGCAAAACAATGACTCTCTCCTACCCTCCCCACACCCCTCTCCTTGAAGCTGAAAAACAAACTCCAAAACAAACGAAAACCTTTGTATGTGGCTTATTTGAAGTCAACAAAGTTCTATCTGATATCTTGCTAAAAACTGCATATAAACACTCAACATGCTATGTAGTCTTGAGTCTTCAGCTTGCAACTATGTAGCTGGCTGAGGTCTTCCTTCCATGCATGGCCTTACTAAATAAATGGCCTGTATATGAACTTACATATCTCTGTCTTGCGGAAGCAGGAAACTGCTCCCACAGTTTGGCGACGAAGGATGGGATTTGACAGCCTCCCTCCAAGGAGAAATCCTCTGCCTGGGTGTAAGTGAATGCTGATGAGGCCAAAGGTGAGAAATCCCTGCTGGAAAACGTGTTTCTCCCAGGCAGGCGAGCTCTCCAAGGAAGGTTGCGCAGTCTCAGACCGAAATTAAGAAGGTAAGGATATATACAGAGCTGTTTGTTGGGTAAAATAGAAGACATTTATTTATTTTATTTTATTTGGGGTTTTATTTATTTATTTATTTTTAAGAAGTTCTTTAAGAAAAGGGTAACATCTTGGTATGTTTTGATAAAAGCGTCGATGTTTTGATTACGTTGCATAGACGGGATTGCCAAGTTATGTAAAATAGTGAGAGGCACTACGTACAGAAGGATTATCGCCGAGTCTGGCAGGGTGGGATGCGTAGGATTGGATCAAGAGTCGCCGAGTCGAGAGGGCGGGAGGCGCAGGATTAGTGTTGCCAAATATGGAAGGGTGGATAGGCACAGAAAGGGCCAAGAAAGGCAAAGAAGGGCTCGTAGAAAGCCAGGAGGCCAATGGGTTTAATCGCTGTAAAAGAGAGGCACTGACGAGTGTTTAGAACGATTTAGAGAAAGGAGCATCAGCAAGTGCTCAGAGCGATTTTAGAACGAGAGGGGAAGTGCTGACGAGTGTTTATGGGGAACAAACTTCAAAAGGGAGCGGATGAGGATGCGCCTGCTTTGGGGTCAAATGCCGAGTATATGAATGAGACCTTTGGGTCGAGAACTTCAAAAGATGTGAAGTTGTGGACAGAGAACAGAAAAGGCAAAGATCAATTGGAGGGCCGAAGAGAGCCTTGAGAGAAGCAGATGAAAAGTGTGAGCATTAATGGGAATTTTAAAGACATACAAGCTGCCCTTAAAGAAGTACATAAAATATTACAGGCAATTGTTCTCCTCCCAACAGCGCCGGTAGCAAGAGCAAGAAACCAGAGTGATTTACAAGCCATGAAAATGCAAATGAAAGATTATGATGATAATCCAGAAGGATTTGTAGAACAAATATTGTAATGTATGAATTTAAACAAAGCTAACCACGAGGATGTGATCGGATTAATGACAACAGTATTGCCGGTCAAAATTTGGCGGAAAATTAAGGAATTAGCCACGTGGCCGGATGTCGCACCGGAAGGAGAAAACGAAAGAGGTTATAATGCTCGAGTGCAACAATTACTTATTCATTTAAGAACAGCAATAAGCTCACCTGAGATTAATTGAGGAAAGATACAGGGCTGTAAAAAATGAATAAAGAACCGGAAGAGTTCATGAAACAACTACGACAAGTTCTTATCCAAAGAAAATTGTGGAAGGAGAAACGAGAAGAAGAAGAACGGTGGGATTCAGATGACTTCTCGTGATACCAAAGAAATGCGGAAGTACCAACAGCCCCACGTGGGAGCCTGGCAGAAGACTGATGCTGACGCAAGACCTTTACCCATTGAGCTAAAATGGAACACAAAGCCAAAATGGAGATGTGAATAATAAACCAGCTCAGATTCTTTAAATTTGTCTGAAAATTCAATACTGAAATGGGGATGACAGTATAAAGTTATTATTTTTTATTTTTTTTACTTTCTATTCTTTACTTCCATTTTGTCAATGTATTTTCCGTTTTTGGTTGTAACACGGTGTGTGTGTGTGTGTGTGTGTGTGTGTGTATATGCAAAGTAGGTTGCAAGAACAATTGCCCTTCAGATTTAGCATGAACGGGTGAGGTCATCATACAGGATTCAGTGGAGAGTGTGCAAACGTGGTTGGAATTTTAAGATTTTGTTTAAAGAGAATATATAGTTTTCGTTTGAGTTTCAGAAAAGGAAAAGAATGAATCTACATTTGAAATGAAATGTAAGCAACAGCTGTTCGTGTACAGTGAGGCGGGGCAAGAAAACCACCCTGCTGTGAATTTGCTCGTTTACCAGGCCGTGTGTGAGAGGAAAAAGGTGGGGACTTGCTTGTGAGAAGCTGGTTGTAGGATTAAAGCGCAAAAAAATTGTTCGATTGTTGTTGTTGATGACAAAGTGCACTGTCTTCGGAAATGTTAAAAACGACAATTCTTTGAACATAAACAATAGATTCGTTGTATTAGCATGATTGGTTGCATCATTGTATCATGATCTGAGTTTTAGCAGTCGATTGTGGCAAGAATTTGTGATTGATCGGTGTGCCAATAATGGCTTGCTTGCCTGGTGAGACAAGCCTCGGTATGTTTGGTGCCTTGCGTGTGGAGCGCCAGGACAGAGGTTTTACAGTTGAAGGATATTGAAACTTATTTAAGTCGAAGCCAATGTATTCATACCAAATTTCGAGAGAAATGAGTATCTTGCGTGCTAATTCGTACAAAAGGAGAAAAGATTTAAAATAGACGGTGAAAGCTATGCAGATGTGGTGGAAGGCGCTGCATGTTGGAGCATGCAGGTACAGGTCGCTCATTATGTGAATGACTGCAGGTAAGCGTGTGCGTGTGGGTAGATACCGGCAGGTGAGGATGCCAGGCGAAAAACATGGCAACTGGTGATTGCACAAGGTGGTTTGCCATTGCATTTCTGATGGTCATTAGGAAAGAAGTAATTCCAGCTGTATGTATAACTCCATGAACCATGGGTCAAGGTATCTAATCACCATGGTTACCATAACATGTTTGAATGAGTTAATGTGAATGAGTAACAATTTAAATAGTTCATGATGGTGAGAAAGCATTTTCTATGTGTAACGGCTATGGGTCTCTGGATAACGGCTGTGGCTGTGGACATAATACATACGCAACTCAGCTGAGCACAGCGACTGCACGAATGTTTGAGGGTCGCCTGGTGTTGGGGAGCACTTTTGAAGAGCAGAATTGCCATTCAAATGGTTATGCTAAGACTGTTATTTAGTTTATGAAGTTGCTCATCATTGCCCAACAAATATGCATACATAATATATAAATGGATATCAATGCTCATGCTTTTATATTCGCAAACAGACAATGCATTCACGTACATTCTGCCTCTTGGATAGACGTTGATTTGATGCCCATCTGATAGCATTGGTTTATGAATATTAATGAGTTTGTTTAAAAGGAACTTTTACCCAGGTATCTCAAGTTGCACTATTTGAACTTGTGCGAGTTCCTTCGGGCTTGTGGAGGTGATTGTTCAAGTCACGTCTATTGATCAACATTCAATGTTTATCAAAACAACGGGCCCATGTGAGAGATGGCTGAGCAGAATTTGGCAGAGTTAAAAACAATTTCCAATGTAAAACGTTGGTTGGAGCCTCACAATGAAAATATGGGAAAAATATGGTAGAATGGAATGAACCCCTGCACTGGAAAGCATTCTATGATGTTTGAATGAGGGAATGTGAATTATGCAAATGAAGTACAGAATGTGCTTGGTATGGAATTCAAAATCGCAACCACTGATCTTTGGATTGATGAGGAGGGGATTGGATAGGAGGTACAATTTACACAACAACAATGCTATTTGATGTACTAATCCATGAATATAACACCGCATGTTACATTAATTGTTGCAAAAGGATACAGAGCAAAGGAGATTGGGCCAATAATCATGTAAGAAAAGGGTTTGCCAAGACAATATTTACGTCAGGTACGGGGCAGAAATTTGTATCACATGAAAAAGAACGGAGGGTACGAAGGGATGGTACCACATAGTACTTACTGAAGGGTCTACCTTGGTCAGTGGTGTACCTAAGGTATAGCAGGTATGGCACATGCCCTGGGCGCCACTTGAAGGGGGGGCGCCACTGAGCAGGACTCGTTCTCTGTCAAGAATGGATTATTGAAGTTGGAAGACGTCAGAGACAAAAGAAACTAATGGCTGATGAGAACTCGAGAGACGGGTTAACAGCCAAGGAGGAAATGGAAAGAGTCATAAAGGGAACACTTGACCATCTTCACAGAGAAATGGATGAAAGGTTCACTCGTTTGCACGACATTGACGCCAAGGTCTGGGTCCTTCTGATGTCGAGGGACTGTATTATGGCGCCGACAGTAATAATCTAAAAAAAAAAAAAAAAAAAGTAAAAATTTGGGCGAATTGTACAGCTCTGATGTTGATGGACAGCAGCTATATGAAGAAATTTTGGATTGCAGATGTTGCTATCAAGTCGGGCCAACATGAAAATATCAAGAGCTGAAGAACTTCTCAAATTTATTGTTCAGTATGGAGATGAGAGCGTCTTCCCCGATCTTCGCATTGCTATTCAGATAATGCTAACGATCGCAGTTTCCATCGCCAGCTGTGAGAGATCATTCAGCAAGTTAAAACTAAAACTTTCATATTTGAGAGCCTCCATGGGTCAAGGCAGACTCTGTGATCTTGCTCTGCTGAGTGTAGAAAGAAGAAACTAAAAAAACTGACTTTGAGCACATCATAGACCAGTTTGCATCAGTGAAAGCAAGGAAGGTGCAGTTGTAATTTTCATGTAGTGCCATAATTTGTTAATTAAAAGATTAACGAGCTTGGGTTGTATTTTTGAGCTGATATTATGGAAAAGTTATTTAAAAGATTGGTGTCAGATGTTTGGACAGGGATGCAATTTCAGTGCTTGGCATAGACGTTATTTGTACAGTATGTGGATAATTTGCTGATTTGCTTGACATCAGGGGATGATTGCAGGGGGAACATCTTAACCCTTTTGGGGGCAACGGCTGTCAATATAGCCATTGGCTGTTATAAATATATATAAAAATATGGAAACCAGTGAGATTATAAAAAGAATCAAAGGTATTACAGAAAATAAATAAATCTCAATGCACCGAGGAGGAAAACAAAGAATTGGCAGATCTATGAGAAATATATGCGTCAAGACTATTACCATCGGTTTCAGGGAGAAGATTTAAACGAGAAAGTGGAGATAAAGAAGAGAAAGAAGGAAAAGATTATATTATGATGATGTTGGTGTAATTGATTTGATTATTAATTTACATTTTTTTTCTTAAATAAATGGAGGAGAGAGTGAAGACATTTCTAAGGATTCTTTATGTTTTAAAAATTAAGATTCAAATGTGCATGTTGGAAACTAAAAAGGTTTTCGCACTCTGTCGGAATTTTTCACATAAATAAATGAGTTATTGTCTCAAATGTAAAAAGAAAACAAAGAGTAAAAATATCTCGTATGTTAAAGTAAAAATAATAAGGTTATACAAAAGGTACGTGTTGGTGTGTGGCTCAAAAAAGAGTGAATTAATCACCAAACACAAACGAGGGGGAGATATTCAAAAGTTTTTATCAGGAAGTAAATTTACAACAACTGGAATACCAGGGGAATTACATCTATCAGGGTATTCTTTCTGTGGTCCAGACACAAACTTGAATAAAAGATTAGATGAGGCTGACAATCCTAAACTGTGGAGCAAACATATCAATAGGGTTGATGAAGTGTGCATGAGGCACGATATTGATTATAGGAATAGCACAACGTTGGAAGAAAAACACGAAGCCGATCGAGAAATGTTGTATAATTTGTTTCTGATACAAAATCCAACCTTGAGAGAAAAAGTTGATCGGTTCATCGTGAAGAAGATGATCAGTGCTAAATGTGAAACTTGGACTTGGAAATTCAAAAAACTTATAGGCTCTAATGATGTCATTAAGATTGAAGAGCAATTGGCTGAAGAATTAGATAAACCAATAATCACAAAGTTTCATGAAGGAAGGTTTAATTCCAAAGAAGTTGATTATACTGGTCCGCTGATTTAATTTAACTCAATTATGATAAGGGCACAAGTATGCTTAACTGTTATTGATTTGAGGAGTAGATATGCGTGGGTTGTTCCTTTGAAAAACAAAACAGGTAATACTCATGTTAGCTTTCCAACAGATATTCAATAAAAGCAAGAGAAAACCTAAAAATTGTGGACTGATGAGGGTACAGAGTCTACAACAAAACATTTATGAATTTTCTTTAAAATAACATTACATTATACAGTACCTTTAATGAAGGAAAAGCGGTTGTTATTGAGTGCTTCAATCGCACTTTAAAAGAGAGACTATATAAAAAATTCACTCAACTCGGTTCTCAACAATGGTTGTCTTTAATTCAGGACATTGTAATAAGTACGACGACACGATTCATACCTCAACGAAAACGAAGCCATCAGAAACATTTACAAAATTAATATATGAAAAAGAGGTTAATGTCAGAAAGCTTAAGTTCAAAGTTGATGATATAGTAAGATAATACAGGTGGAAATCTCATTTTGAAAAAGGTTATACCAAGCGATGGACAAATGAACTTTTAAAAATTGTTGATGTTGTCGTACAGTTCCTTGGACTTACAAATTGTGATTTAAAGGGGGAAGAGATGTTAGGTTCATTTTATTCACAGGATTTACAAAAGACAAAGATAAATTGAATTTTTTTTGGCTCCGCCCCTTTTTTAACTCTCCCTCTTTTTGACTTCGCCACACAAGCCACATCCACACAAGCCCCACCACAATATGCCACATCCACGCAAACCCCACTCACAAAAGCCACATCCACACAGCCCCACTCACAAAAGCCACATCCACACAAGCCCACCCACATAAGCCACATCCGTGCAAACCCACCCACATAAGCCACATCCACATCCATCATATCCACATAATTAGTGATTAGTTTATTAGTTCCCACACACAACATGTTTATTTAATTTAAAAAAATTGCTCCATCCACACAAGCCCCATCCACCCACAAGCCCATCCACCCACACAACCACCACCCACATAAGCCACCCACAACAGCCCACACACAGCTCCACCCACCCACACAACCCCACCCACACAAGCTCCACCCACACAAGCTCCACCCACATAAGCCCCACCCACACAAGCCCACCCACCCACACAAGCTCCACCCACACAAGCCCCACCCACCCACACAAGCTCCACCACACACCACATACACACAAGCCCCACCCCCACACAGCCCCACCACCCACACAAGCCCACCACCACCACAAGCCCACCCACCAGCCCCACCCACCAACACCACCATAAGCCCACCCCACAAGCTCCACCCACCCACAAAGCTCCACCCACGCAAGCTCCACCCATAAGCCCCACCCACCCACACAAGCTCCACCCACAACAGCCCCACCACCCACAAAGCCCCACCACCAAAAGCTCCACCACACACCCACCCACCACATAAGCCCACCCACACAAGCCCACCCACATAAGCCCACCCACTACACGAAAGCCCCAACCCCCTGTGCACCCCCAACTTTGACCCACCACCCCTCATCCCACCCCTCACCCTTCCCCACACACACACACGGGGAGGGGAGAGGAATGAGGGGGTGGTGGGTCTTTGGGGGAGCGCACCTACCCCTCAACCATAACCCTCCCCCAACCCCCCACCCCCCTCCCCTTTACATCTCCTTTATTATTTTCTTGTAATTCAAAATCAGATAATTATAAGGAAAGAATTTATAATTAAACAAAAAGTAATAACATTGAACAAAATCTTCTCTCGCAGCAGTCTGATGGTTTGTTTTGGTTTTGAAACTCGATCAACATATTCTGTTCAAAACAAAGAGTGAAGAACAATTAGGGTATATAAAGATATTATATTATGATATTAATAAAATAATAAATATAACATTTACCTCCAGAAGATTGAGTGTCGTGTCAGATTCCTCCAGAAGATTAAGTTGTGTGTTTGGGTCATCCAGATAGGGTTTAAACTGAAAAAAATAGAGTCAAAGACAGACACACACGCACACGCACACGCACACATACACATATAAACAAACAAAAATACACACATGCACACACATATACACACACACACACATATATACACACACAACACATGCACACACACATACACACATGCACACATGCATATACATGCACACACACATGCACAAACACACACACAACACACACACACACACACACACACACACACACACACAAAATATATATATAATATATAACACACACACACACATTTACCACACACATGCACACACACATACACAACACATATATACACACACATATACAATACACACATATATACACACACATATACACACAATATATACACACATCAACACACAAATCACACACACAATGCACACATGCATATACATGCACACACATGCACAAACACACACATAATATATATATACACATAGCACACACATTATCAGACACACACATATACACACACACACACATACACACACATGCACACACATTTACACACACACACATATATACACAGATGTCACACACACACACACCCATGCACACATAAACACACATATAACACACATGAACACACAATTCACACACATACATATATACACCAATACACACACCACACCAAATACAACATACACACATACACATATACACACATAATAATGTATAGTAATATATATACACACACACACACACACACACACACACACACATATATATATACACACACACACACACACACCACACACACACACACACACACACACACACAATACAACATACACATATACACACACACATATACACACACAATACACACACATATATATACCAACATCAACACACAAAACACACATATACACAACACAACATATATAACACACACACACATACACATATACACACAACACACACACAACACAAGTACACATACACACATACACACACACACATACACACAATGCACACATTACCACACCACACATATACACAACACACACACACACACACACAACCACAACACAATAACACATACCACCACTCACATACACACCACACATATACACACACCACTATAACACACACACACAGACAATTTATACAATACAGCAGCATGCAATATATAGTCACAACGGCACACACATGCACAACACATTACAACACATCACATATATACACAATAACACACACATTATACACACATATACACACAGGGCACACACACACACCACCACACACCACACACACACACAAACACACCACATATATACCACATGCACACACATTTAACACAACAACACCATATATACACACACACACACCCACACATGCACACACTAAACACACAACACAACATGCACATACACACATATATCACACCATGCCACAACAATTCAAACACATGCATATTACGCACACTCAACACACACACACAAATACACGATACCCACACACATACCACACCCTAACTACACAATCAACTACACATCACATATACACATACACATACAGCAACACACAGACACCATAACTACACACACAATACCACAGCTACTACAATACACACATATATACCAGCAAACACACACATATACACCAGCACACATACACACAATACACAACCACACATCACACAACACACACCACACCACAACACACACAGATCAAAGACATAAAGCACACAGAGGGATATTTCTCCCTTTGGACTCGACTCATTCAAGGCCAGAGGATGTGAAGGAGTTCTTTCCCCTACAAAAATGGTCATTTCTAATCTCTCTTCTGAACGATTGAATGTGTCTAAGGAAGTCATTCCCTTTTTTTGCACTTCGTCGTGATATGCACAACGCTTCCTTGTTCCAAATCAGTTATCATAACGATGTTTCTTAATTTCGGGGATAACCTGTTGGAAAGAACAACAATAATTACACGCGCGTGGCTGTATACAATTGCACCGGTTTGAAAATGTCCCCGCGGTCTACCCACGTCCTACCACGTCTCCGGTGTTCCCCCCCCCCAGTGCCTCAAGACAGCCAATGACGACCGTTACGGTAGATGCAGTGGCGTAACCTAGAACCGGAAATGGCGACAATTGACGGAAATACCCGAGTTGTTCAATGGAATTTGGTGCAAACTGAATGTTTATATATGTGAAACCATTTTAATATTATTGCTTGACGGAAAAAAAAAACGAAGAAACCAGCCCTCTCATGTATGAACGAACGAAAGACGTCATTTTTCCCGCCACCATGGCATTTCGCCAGAAAAGGACGTCATTTCTCCGCCCACTCTCATCGCATTTTCCGCTTGCCGATAGGACGTCATTTCGCCCACCATCGATTTCGTGCCGCATTGCCGATGCTGAAGATCAAGTTATTCCTTATCTTCATTCTTTTGGCGGCTCCTGCCCACGCTGTAATCGAAAGATTTATTCCTTCTCTTATTAAATATATATAAAGGTGCTTATCACAATAATAACAAGATTTTTACAATTTCCAATATTAAGTATGCCTTTTTTAATTGTTTTTTTCTCCCACTGAAAAAGCATAAATTGCATATTTTAACATTAGTGTACTCATTTGGCTTCACCAACAGCGGTATTTGAGGAATTTTCACTTGTTATTGGTTGTAAGTGATTTTAATTCTGTGTACAACATACAAATAATGAATTTGGTAAGGATCCTCACTTCATACCTTGTGGAAAACGTTGATCGCAAGGTCGGAGAAATTATCTGCCATCCATTCTCAAATATATAACAACTCGGCCCACAAGTTGTTTAAAATAAAAGCAACTTGATGATGTAATGGGAGATTTCACAACAATGGTTTTTTCAGGGTTTCCCACACATAGGAAATTACTTCGGAATTTTTTTGGCTTGGTTCAAGGCGCGGCAGCTTGGCTTGACTCCAGAACTGATTCATTGAACACGAAAATGAAACAGCTTGCCCTTTGAATGATTTAATAAAACTTACATTAAAAGCTGTTTAAAACTTCCCTTTCTCTTCGTGCTTGAAGAGATAAAGTTGAATATACTTGATGGAAATGAATGTAATACGAAAATTAAGTTATTCCCTAAAAGTAGAAACACTGAGCAATATTCGTTGGGTCGCTCTTTTGAGTGGAAATGAAAATATGAAAAGGAGAGAAGTAGCTTTTAATCACTAGCTCTCAATCTTTCATAGTCTCAAATTTTCATTTGTTTGGTATGGGAGGGATGGGATAGGGGAGGGAGAATCAGTTCTCAATTTTACATTGCTTGTATGGGAGGGAAGGGATAGGTTGGGGAGAAATCATCTCAATTTTTACATTTGCCTTGTATGGGAGGGAAGGGGATAGGAGGGAGAAAAATCCGGTCTCTAAATTTTAACTTTCTTGTATGGGAGGGAAGGGGATAGGGGGGAAAAAAGTCAGTCTCAATTTACATATTGCTTGTATGGGAGGGAAGGGGATAGGGAGGGAGAACTCAGTCTCAAATTTTACATTTGCTTGTATGGGAGGTAAGGGGATAGGTGGGGAAAAATCAGTCTCCCTAATTTTGGGCTTTTTGGGGCTTGAGTCAGAAAGTATTTCCCTTTTTTCCGCCAATTCCTTTTGAATGGGAGGCCGAGAAACCCCAATTTATCCTCTACTTGTGGTTAGTGGAGCAGATAAAACTGCAAAAATACTTTGGTTTGTGATGCCAACAATAAATTGGCACAAATACTCTTTGAGGTCCACTTTTTTCAAAAAGGCGCTGGCAGCAAAATTCAAAGATGGGCGACCATTTTCAAGATGGCCAACCATAAATGCAAGCAGAAATTCCTCTTTCTGGCAGCTAAACTATGAAACAAACATGACACAACTTAAGGGTGTAAACCCCAAGTTTTTGA
>CM068956.1:45600519-45630763 GCA_035128595.1 Eptatretus atami | reverse complement strand
GCTTGCATCATAAGATATTCTGATGAAAATAAGAAAATATCTTCAGCACAGTTCCTGAAATATTAGGATTGAGAGATTTCATGGTGGCCATCTTGGACGCCATCTTTGCTTTGACCATTTGATTATGTACTAGAGCCCAGACATTCCTATTAGATTCTTTGACCCCTAAAACCTAGGTATACGCTCAAAATATTGTCTTTAATCCAAATACTTGCTTTAGGAATAATACTTTTCAATTTGGATGGCGGCCATCTTGGAAAATGGTCCCATCTTGATTTTTTTCGTGGCCAGCGCCATTTTTAACGCAGTAAACCAAAGAGAGTATTTGTGCCAAATTTCATGCTTGCATCACAAACCGAAGTATTCTAGGGGTATTTTGCAGTTATCTGCTGCACTGTGTGTAACATTCTATTCCACACATTAAAGTTAAACGTCATCATTCGGCAGCCATGGTGGTCCTACGTGAAGCCAAAAGCTTCTTCACAGCTATCATATCCACAGACATGGCAAGTTGGAGGTGACGAGAAACGGTTTGGAAGGCATCGAAAGCGGGTTTTTTTATTTATAAGATGTGATTGAATGGTGAGGTGATACTGCGTGCGGAATCCTGGAGGGTGGTGACGTGGCCTTCGAGTTCGGTGAGGGAAAGCTTCGTCCAAAATGGCCGCCAAAATGGGTAAAATCATAGAATACAGTATATAACATCTCAAAAATGTGGCAAATTGCAAAAATAGTCATTGGGATTTGGTTCCTGATCATTAGTTACTAGTTTCTGATAATTGGCTGCATACTACTTTCTGCATTTTTGGTGGTATTGGGCCTCTGCTACAAACAAATCAAATCCTCGGATTCACCTGAAGAGCCACTCATGATTGTTCTCTCTGCTATTTGCAGCACTTTCTGCCATTACCACGTTCAAATAAAGAGGTGCCTTCCTTTTGTGGATGCCTGCCTTTTTTACATGGATTCGGCCTTCAGTATTTAGAAAATACAATCGGGTTAAAAAATGATCTTTTTTGATGTTTCTTGGCTTTAGCCTTCCTTCTTGGCTGGTAGATGGTTCAGGAGCTTCAGGGTCGTTAGATGGTTTACTAGCTGTTAACTGTATGTAGGTTCAGGGTAAATCTTTGGTAACATCCTCGGTGATAGCCCTCGTTCTCCTGGATCTCATCAGGAATGCCCTGACAGATATGTCATTCGATATGAAGAACCTGGTGGTTTAGCTTAAGCGACGATCCCGTATATTTTTGAGAAGTGCCAATCTATCATTTGGATTCGTCAAGTCTGAAAAAGATGTGAACGATCCATGCTTATGAATGAATGACACAATGTTCCCGTTTGCGTTTTCTTTCCATTTCAACAACTTTCTTTTGACAATTAAATTAAACTATTTCTTGCTTGTCTGACATCTTGACTTGTGATCTTGATCTTGACTAGCTACGGTCTTCCTAAGCTAACTAATCTAACCTGGAAAGAGAAAAAAATGCTCCTTGAGCCAGGCTTCTCCCCACCCAGGGCTTTACCCACAGCCTTCTCCTGGCACGCCGTTGGCGACATTCCAGCACCATTGCCAAAGCTGTAGTATTCAGAGTTCTCATCCTCTCCCTGCACTTCTTCTTCATTGCCATTTTGTTTAATGAAAATAGTGTAGCTGACAGTCATGTAATGTGTGATTGTCTCTGACCAAACAACTAAGATTGTACAAGATTTGTTACCGACGATGTTTTTTCATAAATGTCATTTTCTATCGTCTGTATGTAACCCCAATCATGCCAAAACTACTGGGCCAATTACCACCAAACTTGGCACATGGACAAAGTTCGACCTTGTGGTGAACATGGGCGACTTGGCTTCATCTGTAGTCTCGGGAGGGAAGGTCGAATGAAATTCTCTATGTAAATGTGTATTGCGTAGCACCACCCAGTAGTGGCAGAGGGTATTACAAGTCAGCTGTGAGCTAACTTACATTTTTGCACTGTACATATCCCCAGAGTAAGAAGCCCCGAAGCCAACTTCCACTAATCAGGGGGACAGGGGAAGGGGTGTGGGAGGAAGGAGGTGAAGGGGTGGGAAGAGGGACCCGGTGTTGCCTGTCAAAGCTATGGCACCCCTACTAGTCTGAAATAAAATGAGGATGTGAAAAATGAAGGATATAGAGCATTTAAATGAAGAAATGTACAGTTAACAGACTTAGTGGTATGTAATGATTAGAGCGGATCCATTTTTTGACTGGCTGTTAAAACCTTGGCCGAGTCATACCAAAGACTTTAATAAACTGGGGGGTCCGTTGGTCCTTTGGACAAAATTTTCATTGGTCTTCACAGCTTTGGCCATTTTTGCTAGTCAACAAAAACAATAAGTTTCCCAGCCTGAAAGCTTTGGAACCCTAATAATACTAATAATTAGAGGTCGTTCAGGGTCTTGATGGTCTTAAAGGGTCTTCAAAGGTCGAAGGGGTCTCAGCAGTCGAAAGGGTCAAAAGGTACATTCCAATAGTATGTAATTAATTCAGACATACGTAATTAAGAGACACAAAAAGCACGACACACACACACACACACACACACACACACACACACACACACACACATAACTCATCTCCATTTATAGTAGATGGTACGTGCTGCTTACTTGCTTGGCGTTCAGCATTTGAAAAGGATGGAGCATGGACAAACAAACAACCACATTAGTCCATTGGCTGGATATGCTGACCGTGCACAGCCCTTCCCATACCCCACCCCCACTGCAGTATAGGATAGGTATTCTTGGGGGAAAATGCCAGTGGCATAGAAAAGGCCCCTTCATATGAGACCTGCCATGTGGCAAATGATAGAAAAAAAGGGACATTCAAGAAAGCCCCATTATATGAACTTTTCTAGACCATTACTTGGTTTCTCCTGAGAACACAAGGGTAATAGAGCATGCACACGAGATTTTTTGAATGGCCCTTATTTTCTATCGTCTGGCATTTTCCACAAGCCATGGAATGTCCCTTATTTTATATTGTTTGGCATTTTCCACAAGCCATGGAATGTCCCTTATTTTATATTGTTTGGCATTTTCCACAAGCTATGGAATGTCCCTTATTTTATATTGTTTGGCATTTTCCACAAGCCATGGAATGTCCCTTATTTTTGATTGTCATTTTCCACAAGCCATGGAATGTCCCTTATTTTTTATTGTCATTTTCCACAAGCCATGGAATGTCCCTTCTTTTAAATTATTTGGCATTTTCCACATGCCATGGAATATCCCTTATTTTTTATTGTCATTTTCCACAAGCCATGGAATTGTCCCTTCTTTTATATTGTTTGGCATTTTCCACATGCCAGGAATATCCCTTATTTTTGATTGTCATTTGATTGAAACTTTGGGACAAAGTAGATATATGTATGGGGAAGTGCACAACACTGTCGGATTTTTGATATGACCCCTAGGGGCCGGGCCAGAGGGGGTGAGGTCATGGGGCTGATTAAAAAAAAAAAACTAGCGTTAATGGGACAAAGCAGTGCGCGCGGGAATATGCGATGGTGTGCCATCGACAACGTAGTTCTAGTATTAAAATTGAAGTGTGTATTAAACAATGTGTGGGATGTCGTGTTCTATGAACTCTCCAGTTACCTCTGCCACCAAAAGTGGAAGGTTATGTTTTCATCCCTGTCTGTCTGTCTGTTCATTTGTTTGTTTGTGCGCAAGATATCTCAGAAAGTTATGCACGGATTTGGATAAAACTTTTTGGACACATTGGGTGTGTGATAAGAAAGAATTGATTCAATTTTGGTGAAGATCTGAATCCGGATCCAATAATTTTTTAAGTGATTCTTCACCATTGAGATGGGGCAAAAAACTATGTATAGTGTGATATCTCAAAAATTTATTTGGCCAGATATGTTTTACTGGACCGGGCATTGCGTGGCGGAGTTATGCACTCCAACGAGTTCCCTTGGAGTTAGAACTGCAATCATTGAGTTACCAGCAATCCTTTCTGCAGTTCATAAACCACAAGAGGAGAACATGGAGTCATTCCAAAGTTAACTTAAACTGCCAAGAAGTATATGAGAGTATAACTACTGTTCTAACGAGACAACTTTTGCCTGAGCCAGAAATAAACTCCAACTGCGAGTGTGTTTGATACACTCAATATGTGCTCCTGATGAAAAAATGATGATGATGAAAAAAAATTTCATCCTGATAATGAAAAAAACCTTGAATCTGTTTTCTTGATAACATACTTACACATCCTATTGCTAACTTTTTGATCGAAATGCATGACTTGATCACACATGTTGGGACTTGAATTTGATTTGATGTGAAATCATTTTAAAAGTTTAAGTATCAACTGCTTGTGAGTTTTGACAAGCCAACCTAATTTCCTCGGTATGTTGGAGATGATATATAAAGATACATTTAGACATTACAAATTAGCCAATCAAGTTCACATTTGACAAGAAGAAAAGGTTGTTTCGCAGGAATCCCACCCATGTTGTGATAAGCAATGCATCCAATTCAATGAGATGACTGTTTCTATAAATTATCCTTTTCCTCTCTCCCTCTCTCTCTTACAGGACATCATTCCAGCAGATAATGTCTTCAATGGTCACAAATCACCAGTTTTTCCAAATGGATTCTTTTAAAAATGCGATAAACCTCATTCTGCATTCATACATTTGGAGGATGATATTGAGATTTGCCATCATCCTAGACTATATTACTGTGACATTGGAGTGCTTTCCTACAAGCACCCTAGCTAGGGTGCCGGTGATAACTCATCCATTCTTCAGAAAGCATCTTGGAATGTTTAATGGGCTGCACCAACTCTTTTGAGCAAATGGAATATCCACTAACATCCCTGCGAGGGATGGCACACACAGTCACACATTGATGTATCACCCTGTCTGTGTAACCCTGTAATATGTGCACTGTCCCATGGTCATGCCAATTATGGTTCAGCAATGTTTGGTAACATTATTATTTTTGAAAATTTTTTGATCAGAATGTTTTCAGCTGCTGTTGTCCTCGTTTCAGTTTGTGAACACATTTCTACCTGCACTTTACATCGTGGAATTCATCTTCGCGTTCTTCGTTCAGGGGCTTTCATTCTGGACTCAAGCTGAGAACTTGCTCATCGCTCTTAGTTGCATGGTTTCCTTTGTGGATGTGATCACTCTTTATGGATATCTGGATAAACTCGTGCGTGCCCTGCACTGTGTGTGATTGCTGCGTCTATCTACATCCAATGAGTCCCTGAAGGTACGTTGTTTATTTAACATGACCTGTCTAAAATGTTGGTTGTGATTGTGTTCGGAGGCTTGAAATAAGCTGTTTGTGATTATTTAATGACTCTTGATATATTTTACATCTTTGGGATAAAAAAAAATTCTATAAGAGTTGAGGCCCAAGGAAGAGTGAATTAAAATCTGAGAGTATGGTAGTGAAGCAACAATTGGGCACAAGCAGAAAAGGAAAAAACGAACTGGAAAGAGATAGCGAGAGCGAGCAGGGCAGGAAACACTGAATCCAGCAAGTAAAAGGGCGCTAGAAGCCTGGGAGGGAAGAGTGTGAAAGAATGACTACTGGAAGTGATGCTCTTAGTGATGTTTTTCTTTCCTATTTTCATCTTTGTTGGTTTTGGAGGTGCTCTGGGACAACACGGGATTCAAAAAAAACTCTGTGAAGAGCAATGATTAATCACAGGCAACATACACTGTCAGGTTACGGCTCAATTTCCCAAATATTAATTTGAAATTCCCATAGAAATTTGGGTTAGGATAGTTTTAACATGTGGAGAATTTTTTTTCTTGTTAGTTCATAAAATGTCTCCAGATAAGTCCTGCTCTTCAATCACTTAAAAAAAAATGAACATTTATAGTTAATTTGGATTAAAAAAATAAAAAAACATTTCTTTAATCAAAATCATGTCGTCATTGAATGAATCCATGTAATCAAAAGGTTACCACATTGTGGTTTGTCCAATTTACAAGGAACAATATAGGAAATTTACAGATGAAATTGTTGCTACATTATTCATTAACCTGGTATTGGCAGTGAGGAAATGATGACGCCTATTCTAAAAAAAAAAAAAAAATCCTCTTTATGGTGTATATCCATATTTGTGTAGCTTTGTTGGTCACTTTAAAAAAACAAAAAAACAAGACATCAATAACACAAGTGATGAATCACTACTTTTCTGCATGTGTCATTATTCTGATCATATGGGTGATTACATGCAGAATAATGTAGTCTTCGATTCCCACTTGCCACACTGAAGTCCAAAAATAATTACACAAAATAATGAGCATAAATATAAGGATTGGAAAACAGATCAATGAGACAAATGATGTAGCACTCCTTTTGGGCATAAGCATCACGCAGATGATATTGACTTGTTCTCTTCACCCATTCCTCCCCCACCTCTGTCTTTTACATAAAGATGGAGCATGCATGTCTCTCTCTTTCTGTCTGTCTGTCTGTCTCATTTCCCAACCTTATTTTCGATTGAAAGAAAAATAGGTCTTTTTGTCCAAAAAGTCACACCTTAGAATCGTGTAAATATGATATCTTTGAGTTGATTACATCGGGATAAGGTTAAAACAGATACTGTGTTAAATAACCGTTTCATGCTGAATGTGTTAGAATAATAGGCGACGCTTTCGAAAAGCAAACAGATGTATTAAAGTACACTCAAGCATACAAACATAAAGGCACACAGCAATTCGCACCGTTCCCAGCATGCCTTGCACAGTACCTCACCCACAACATAAGCCACTGACGCCACCTGCTGGTTGTGGCAACACGACTGTAGCAGTATCAAAACTGAAATATCAGAATGTTTGTTCAGAAAAGTGAAAAGAAACAAGACTGACATGAG
Source organism: Eptatretus atami (assembly GCA_035128595.1). NCBI lineage: Eukaryota > Metazoa > Chordata > Myxini > Myxiniformes > Myxinidae > Eptatretus > Eptatretus atami. The sequence continues at coordinate 45,623,895 of CM068956.1, read as the reverse complement.
CATGAGATTCTTCCGTCATATCAGGCCTTTCTAATCGACGTTCATTTTCAGTAATTCTCCTTGCACGTATTTCTTGGTCTCCTCCTCTTCCTTTTCCCCATTGGTCTCTAAAACATGACTTGTTTCGTCAAATGTCCCTCTTTGTGCCTTATTATACAGTATGTCCGACACATCATCTTCATTCTTTGGCCTGTGCCACAATATTTCTTTCTCCAGGCCTCCTCCTCATGCCCTCATTTCTTTCCTTATTTGCCCTGAAAAAAAATCTTTTAAATCCTTTTCAAACATCTATGGTGGAAGACCGTCAGCTTGGATTCCATTTTCGGCTTCATTTTCCGTGGTTCTGCGGCATGTAATAACACTCATTTGACGTTGGAATTTAAGTTTCATCTTGGTTTTTAGTGGTTGTTGTCTGAAATTCCAAATCATTGATAGAGTTAAACATTGCTTGAGCATTTGCAATTTGAGTTAATGGATCACTTTCACTACCCCCTTGCTTATTGATAACAGATACGAGATAAATAAACTTCTTCTTCGTCAATCTCAATCTTCCTACAAATTCTTTTTGTCTTTATTTTCACATCATCATCGACTTCTGATACCAAACACAGATCAGTACAATCAAGATCTTCCACTTGATACCATCCTGGTTTCCTTCCGTCAACTATCTCATTACCCAGTCAATCACCATCAGGAACAACAAGCATCTTTTTTTTGTCCCCTTCTCACTTCAAATCAGGGAGAAAAGTCTCCATCATGGATAATTCTGCAAACGAATCCATCATACAGCAAACAAATCGTCATCATTTTCTCCGGTATCGGACTGTTGAACACGACTTCAAATCAGCTCTTGCCTCATTCTTCATGTGACTTGGGGTTATTTGATGAGTTTTCAAATAAAGAGAGAAAAATACAAAATTATTAATGTCAGATCATCATGTTCACTAGACATTAGGATGTGAGAGCATGTGAAATTTCATGGTGAATTTTAAAATTATTTCCTGAATTACCCCTTCTTCGTGTCCCAGGTCAAATAACCCGATGACGACAAAAGAAGAGTCACTGGGATTTATTACCGTAGTGTGGTACAGCTAAATACTGAGCCATCATAACATGTGCAAAACAAAACGTAACTAAAGCCCCTTCAACATACAAGTTACTTCTCCGTAAACAACTTAACGGGGGCGATTTTATTTTATTATTCTTTTTTCTTGGGGGTGGGGCAGAATACTTCAAAAGATCCTTCCAAAAAAAATATTTTTAACCCTGATATATGACCAACAATAAAACAGATATTTATTTTGCTAAAACAATTTCAAAATGGCAGAGATTTTATTTCACAATCACAAGAAGAATTAGAATATTTTCTCATGCACATTACAAATTGTTAATACAACAACTAATCAAACAAAATGGATTTGAATGGTCACCAGCATTGACAGCTTTGAAGTTAAACTGAAATATCACAACTGACAAAGAATTATACAATATTAGCATAATAGTTTTACACTCAAACAAAAACATGAATGAAAATATTAGTTGAAAGAAACAAATATCGTGTGGGGATGGCGAGGCAAGGGGAGAGAGCCATCAACTCCATTACAAGCATTCTGAAAGATATAATCTTCAAAGCTCACAACTATCCTGAGAAATACAATGTGGAAGCTCAGCTGCATTACAACAATGCAAATGTAATTACATTCACAACCGTGGTGCTGAAAAATGAAAAACATGCAGCCATTATCCACACATTCAGTAGCCTTTCATCAGGAGTTACATTTAATTTTCAAGTTTTTCAAAAAATTTTTTGACAAAGAGTAACTTGAATGAATTCGAGCAAAAATAAATTATTTTTTACAGCCATTTCATGATTTTTATTGAAACCAACGTATTACTTAATGGATAAATATAACAGACTTGTCTGAGACCGTTATTGTCAAACAAACGTCATCCACATTGCCCATCGAATATAACCTTAATGGCAGGTTTCTTGCAAAGGTAAACCAAGGAACCACAACCTACTTTTGGGAAGCAAAACAGTTGAATCATGGGAATAAATATGATGGTGAGGCTTGCGATTCTCCCCATCGGATGTGTATCTGACCGAGATTCAATAACCAATTTGCCACCGGTTGCATGACCATGGATGTTAACAGCCTGTGGTTTTTGCGACCGAAAAATTTGAGGGGCTAGGGGGAGGGGGGCCCTCTTGTCTGCGTCTTATTACCAAAGACCCGACAAGTGCTCAGGGTAACCAAGCCCCACAGAAGCCATCAAATTTGTGTCACTTCAAAATAATTTGGTTTGGTTTTCCAAATTAGGAATACATTGGCACTAAATTTCAATGAAATTAATTATTCTTCGTGTGCAGCCAGTCCGTCATTGGTTAGGGTTGTGACCTGTCGAATATGGCATTGCCAGTGCTGGTCTTTAGTCAGGCAAGAGATCTGCTTAGCGTTCATTCATACAAATGTTAACATTAGACTCTCATTGGCTATCATCTTACTTCTCCAAAATCCATTCGCATTGTCATTTTTAAAGATTAAATGTGAAAAGTTTACTTCCATGAGTAAATGACAAACGCTGCATCATGTGCTCACCACTTTAGCCGTCAGATGTGTAGTCTGAATATTATATTTTATATCCAGGTTTAATGTCACTCACTCCATATTATGTTGCACTCCACTGCACAAAGGTTGTTGTTCTTGAGATTACCCAATCATTGCTTAAATGGTGGAATCCAATGCTTGGTGTTGTCACAAATAACACATTTGTCAGGCTCTCATCATGAGCTGATCAATGTCTAATTATCGAGTTCCCTTTTTTGATAAACCTCATTGTTCTTCGAACAAAAGCATCGCTTTTCCAAAAATTAAAAAAAAGGCTACCAATTTATCAAACATGAAAAAAAGCCAAAGACAAATCTCTAGCCAAGGTGCTTTGGTTGTGTTGTACCAACTTATGGCAGATCATGATGCTATAATGGCAAGTGTCAGATTTTAACACATCATTTAACGGCATTGTTTTTGAGGGTGAAAATAATAAAATTAACTTTAGCCAAAATCTCACACCAGAATTCCATTTCCTGGAAAACGGTTAACGCCCATGCATTACTGAAGTGTGCTCTGACAATAGTGTAGGTTAAGCTTTGGAATTTAGTCAGGGTGCCAGCACACAATGGCCTGCAATTTTCAAAAGGCCCTGCAAGGTATTTAACATCCACCAGCAAATGCTAGTGGATGGGCAGCCGGCTTAACATCCCTCTCCTCTGGAGGGACAGTATACTCGGTGCAATGCCCCGCATGCCCACACCAGGTGACAGTTCACTCGGGTTGAGAATTGAACACAGGCTTTAAAGCTCAAACATGAGTGCACTACATTTGAACCATCCTGTCAACACCGTTGATATTCGATCTATAATTAACATTTCCTTGAGTACTCCTGTATAAAAGTAATTTAGATACAGGACCACAAACTAATTTAAATTTAACACTTGCAAATAACTTACACTCAAGAACTTTCTTATACAATTTTGATTATTAATAATATGCTGCAGAAGGTTTCCCAAAAAAATAATTAGCCTAATTTTCATTTGGTGAAAGCTTGCATATGGGTGATCTTTTGATTATTCATTACTGGCAAAACTACCATCGTCACACAACAACAACAAATTGGAAACTAGAAGGGCACTCAGTAGAGCACATACCTCCGCCACGTAATGCCTGATCCATGAGAACATATCAGGCCCAATACATTTTTTGAAATATCACGCTGTACAGTACTATATCGTTTTTGGCCATATCTCTCAAATGGTGAAGAATCGCTTTAAAGATTAAACAATTCTCGTATCCGGATCCACATTCGGATCTTGTCACACACCCAACCTGTCCACAAAATTTCATCCGCATCCGTCCATAACTTTTTGAGATATCCTGCACACAACCAAACAAACAAAGACAGAAAGAAAGGGGTGAAAACATAACTGCCGCCGAAGGTGAAGGAGGTAATAAGCAATATGTAAACCATAAGTCATAAACACAGCACTCATTATGTCACAGACCCACATAATCTTGGCACGGTGCAGGTGCGATGGCATTTAAGCCATATGGATACACTCCTGCACTAAATCATCATAAGTGCTTTATACAGGTTGGGTTCTGCAAGTTCATTTGCAATACGTGTTAATGAGTCGTTTGCAGGATAATAATGTTGTAAAAGCTGTGATAAATTTGTATAGGTGTATCGATGTGCATAAAATTTAGTGACCTTGCATAGGCTCATTCAAAATTCATAGACTTCCACCAGCAAAGAAAAGTAAGACAATACTACATGACGATAAGTACAGTATGAACGAGAATGGCACTCAGTGGAGCGCATACCTTCACGAGGCTGATTAGTTTACATTTTGTATCCCTCTGATAGGCCGGATCTGTATTCGGACTTGAACTGTAATTTAATCGGCTTGTTCTTGTCACCGAAACAACTCGTCCACCAAGATTTGTCCGAATCCATCCAGAACTTTTTGAGATACCGTGCTATATATATCTGTTTTAGTCCTATCATTCAATGGTGAAGAATCACTTTAAAAAAAACAATCCGGATCCAGATCTTCACCAGAATTGAATCAATACTTCCTTGTGCCACACCCAACCTGCCCACCAAGTTTCGTCCGAATCCATCCACAACTTTTTGAGATATTGTGCTATATATTGTTTTGGCCCCATCTCTCAACGGTGAAGAATCGCTTAAATTCTCGTATCCGGATCCGGACCTTCACAAAAATCTAATCAATTCGTCCTTATCACACACCCAACATGCCCACAAAATTTCATCTGAATCCATCCACAACTTTTTGAGATATCCTGCACACAAACAGATAAACAGACAGGGGCGAAAACATTACGGCGGGCGGAGGTTAACAACGTTGCAGACTCTATGATTACAAACATCCAACAGCTGTCAGAAACCGACCCTGAACATCGCTATTCGTATACTTTACAAACAATCAAATTTTATGAACACAATTGTAAAATGAGATGTCAATGAATTTTAATATCGTTGCTTTAACCTTCGGACCACCATTGAGCAAAAGGTCCTGAAGTTCAAACATACCAATTTGGGGTATACCCCTACCCCATTGTTCAAAAGTGATCACCAATCCCCACCAAAGAACATTAAGATAAACAAAATATACTTTTAAAAAAAAAGAACATTTTTTTTTGCCCACCATATAGATCTCCCAAAATTGATAACGTATTAAGTACTTCAGAACATGGCAAAAATAAATCTTTGCCGAGACTCAACAATAAAAATGTCAAAACAATGACATGAATATATTAGAGGTAAAGTATTAACCAAATTAGTCAGAATAAGTATTGTACATGTGTTTGTATTTATTTACTTATTTATTTCCCTCCATAAATAAAATACAAGTGCCTAAATGCCTAAATTAATTTTGGGTTCAAAAAAAATAATAATAATAATAACAAAAAGCATCATATTTTCGAATCAGGAAAGTATTTTTGGAATGTTATGTTCATTTATCATTCGTAGTCATTAGCCCCCCCACCTCCTTTAAACCATTTATCTTAATGCAATCGTAATTTAACATCAGCAGCTTAAAAAATTCCTTTTGCTCTCAATTCCTCTTGCACGCGCTTCAGGTAATCTGGATCTGGATATCCGTAACTGCAAGACAAAGAGCCAATTCATGTTGCAAGTTAAATACAGAATGGATTCTATGTAATACAACCTATTCAATCAATTCGTTTCATCACACTGCAATGAACCCTACCCCCAATCCCCTCCAACCCTACCCTTTCCTTCCATTCCAGAGAGAAACAAAACAGTAGAATTGCTAGCAATCATCTTCGAAAGTGCAGGTAGTGGTGTCTTAAATGCCAGTATGATATCTGCAATCTATTTCACTGGCATCAGTAATAAGATGTCACCTTCTATCATTTCCGAACAAATTAAACAGCAAGTTTTAGCGGTTTGTAGGGAGGTCGACACAATCAATATTTATACTGGCTGCAAGAGCACAGGTAATCTTGTAAGATGCAAGCTATTTTACGTAATCCAAAGAAAGGCACAACAATAAAAGGTAAACTCACTGTAAGAGCACAGGTAGTCTTGTGGCATTATTATAAGCATAACCTTTCAAAAAAATATATTTCAGGAGCTGTTTTGTGGGAGAGATCTTATCCTGTGCCATTAAAAACTTTCTTCACAATGTCGGATGATCTTAAGAATGCATCAAATAGGGTGGCGCATGCTCTACCCTACTCCGCCTTCAATAATAAATTTCAAGTACAAGTCTTAAAGAAACATCATTTTGGCCACTCTGGAGAAAATATTTAATTCTCACTTTGTTCCTCCATGAGGACTGGTGTGCATGCCTCCAAATGTATTTCTGTGACAGTACAATCTCTGGAGCTCCTGGGACTCACTACCAGTTAAAATCTATCTGCTACAGATGATGTCTTTCGGCATCATTAAAAATATATATATATATATTTAAACTCGACAATGCATCCAAAAATACTGATTTAGAATCTTACAGCATTGGTCCACCGTGAATGCTGGTTTTGTGATGAATGTCATTCCAAGTGACGACGTCATCCATGCCAGTCGTACGTGAAGTACCGATGGTGAAAACGAGCCGCTGTTTAAAGGCCCTCTGAAGCAACCTTAGGACATGACCTCCCTCAGGGTTGTCTGGTAAGAATGCTGTGCGGAATGTTCCGTGATAAGGGTGCCCTGGATGGGGATGTTCTGCCTGTGGATGTGGAACATTGCCAGCAAATCATACTAAAATACACAATTTGGTGTCTGTCTGTTTCTTTTGACTGCGATACATTTGCTTGTTACTTATCCAATCTCAATCAAACTTGATAGGACTAAGGGTCACACGATCGATGGAGGTAGTAGCAAACTTCATTTTGTTCCCCTCCCAAGGAGGTTTTCTGCCTTGGGCAAAATCCGTGTTCAGGTGTATATCTGTGTTAATTGATAGCTAATCGTGGCATTTTCCAAGGCTGCTACGAACAACAAAAGTAATAAAACAAATTATAGCATAGTATTAATGTTATTACAAAACAATATTAATAGTAACAAGTCTGAAGACGACGATGGTTCACAGACGGTATTTGACGATGTAGATGTTTCAAGAGTCAAGGATGAGACAATGTGAATATTTTGACCAAGTTATAAAAATTATCAACATGATGTGGTACGAGTGACAGGTTATTAGCTGCAAAATGTCGAAAACCCGGTTTCGTTCAACAACTTTAAAAATTTGACTTTTGCATAACCTTTAAAGGTCACAAAACAATGTTGTGGACATTAAAATAAGGAACAGGATACGTGCTATAGCTTATTGGAGTTAGTTCGTCGAAGAAGGTCGAAAACCCGGTTCGATTCCCACAACTTTGAAAATTTGACCTTTGTGAACTTTAAGGTCAAAGGTCAAGGATTATGACCTTTGGTGCAAACTTCCTCTGGAACATTCCAGGAACAATATAACGTCATATAGGCTATATGGCATTTCGCACTCCTCGGATTATCCATACTTTGATGAAATCAGCGTAAAAACAAACTTGAAGGGGGCGCCACGGGCAAGGTGTTCGAGATAGAAGCAAAATGGTTTCAAGCTTTAGGTGGGGAATGACCTCAAGATTATGCATAAAAAATATTGTCATCCTAGCTCTCAAAGTTTGGGCGTCGTATGATTTTATGTCAAAATTCGAAATTTTCTAAGTTCGTGACCTTGTGACCTTGACTTTGGGACGAAATGAAAAATCGAGCTCCGTGGGCTCCGTGGGGCAGGTGCCTTGGGCTAACCAAATACCGAAACCACTGCAGATTCGACAAACCCTCAGAGAAGATGGATTTTTATGTCAAAATTCGCAATTTTCTAAGTTTGTGACCTTGTGACCTTGACCTTGGGAAGAAAATGAAAAATCGAGCTGGTGGGCTATGCAGGTGCCATTGGGCTAACCAATACGAAACCCCTGCCAGATTCGACAAACCCCTAGGAGAAGATGCAAATATGGATTTTTATGTCAAAATTCGCAATTTCTAAGTTCGTGACCTTGTGACGTTGACCTTGGGAAGAAAATGAAAAAGGCTCCATGGGGCTATGCAGGTGCCATTGGCTAAAACAATACCGAAACCCTGCCAGATTCGACAAACCCCCGAGGAGAAGATGCAAATTGAAATCAGCTACCCCCTAAAAACACAATTCGCAATTTTCTAAGTTCGTGACCTTGTGACCTTGACCTTGGGACAAAAATGAAAAATCGAGCTCCGTGGGCTATGCAAGTGCCATTGGGCTAACCAAATACCGAAACCCCAGCCAGATTCGACAAACCCCTCGAAGAAGATATTTTTTATGTCAAAATTTGCAATTTTCTAAGTTCGTGACCTTGTGTCCTTGACCTTGGGACGAAAATGAAAAATCGAGCTCCGTGGGGCTATGCAGGTGCCATTGGCTAACCAAATACTGAAACCCCTGTCAGTTTCGACAAACCCCCTAGGAGAAGATGCAAATTGAAATTGGCTATCCCCTAAAAACACTGTTTTTTGGGCGTGGCTCCGCCCATAATGGGCGCACGACGCCCATTCTCAGGAAAACACAACTACATCATGATATAAACTCCACCAAATTTTATCAGGATCGGATCAAAACCCAGGAGCTATGCTCGGGACAGACAGACAGACAGACAGACAAGCCGGTAGGCGGACATGGTAGTCGGCCGTTGCTAGGCACCGGAGGGGTCCGTAGCAACGGTTCTTTCTCACACATAACTAGGACATACCATGAACCTACCATACCAGTTTCATGTATATCTGACTCATAGTCTCTGAGATATAACGAACTTCGTTTTTTTTATTGTTTTCGACCAGGGTTCATTCAAGTCTATCTTCTCCGACAGTTTTCATAGGATCCGGCTGGAAATTTTTGACAATATGGCTGAATGTACTGCCCACAGTCGCTCGTGGGCCCGATTTTTGATTTTCGAAAAAATTAATTTTTATGATTTTTCAAAAATTTCAAAGTCCCATTGCTAGGCAACGGTGGTGTCCATAGCAACGATTTTCATTTGCACACAACTAGATCATGTTATGAACCTACCAACCAAGTTTCATCGAAATCGCCATGGTATTAACGGAGCACTGGACCGAACAGAGGGACAGACAGACAGACAGACAAACAAGCCGGTAGGCGGACATGGGTAGTCGCCTACCCAATAGAACCTGACGCGATGGGCCCGTTCGATGGGGGAATGACCTGAGGATTAAGCACAAGAAAATTCATGATTCTGGCTTCAAGGGTTAATGCTGCAGATTGTTTTTTCGTTAAAATACCCCCACATTTAGAGGTTTTTCGGCCGTTGCTAGGCAACGGAGGGGTCCATAGCAACGGTTCTTTCTCACACATAACTAGGACATACCATGAACCTACCATACCAGTTTCTTGTATATCTGACTCATAGTCTCTGAGATATAACGAACTTCGTTTTTTTTATTGTTTTCGACCAGGGTTCATTCAAAGTCTATCTTCTCCGACAGTTTTCATTGGATCCGGCTGGAAATTTTTGACAATATGGCTGAATGTACTGCCCACAGTCGCTCGTGGGCCGATTTTTGATTTTCGAAAAAATTTTTTTTTTATGATTTTTCAAAAATTTCAAAGTCCCGTTGCTAGGCAACGGTGGTGTCCATAGCAACGGTTCTCATTTGCACACAACTAGGTCATGGTATGAACCTACCAACCAGGTTTCATCGAAATCGCCATTGTATTAATGGAGCACTGGACCGAACAGAGGGACATACAGACAGACAGACAAACATATCGACGGAAGAACTGATAATAGGGTAGAACAAATTTCAAATTCTTAAAAAAATTTTTTTTTTTCGACTGGATCGACTACCCAACATATCGACGGAAAAAGTGATACTAAGGGTAGAACAAATTTCAAAATTTTTTTTTTGAAAAATTTTTTTTTTCGACTAGATCGACTACCCAACATACAGACAGACATAGACATACACACAACAATAACGAATATAGTGGTCACTTATTTTTTCGTGAACCAATAACATCCCTCTCCCCAAGGAGTTTTTCCTCCTTGACAAATGCCATGTTATAACGCCTAATATGGAATAGGCAAAGCCTAGAAGCGAACGTAGAATTCTTCTTACATTTGCTTCTGACTTTACATAAAACGTGTTCACAACTGTATACTTGCCAACTATACCGTGGTACGTTAAGCGCCGCACAGCTGATGATTTTGACGCAATTTCCGGATACTTCGGCCTGGATTCGGGATCAGCGATCAAATAATGTAAATCACGATTAAAAATTATTTTTTGATGATGCGGGAGATATCTTTATTAAAATTACTTTGGGAAAAAAATAATTGAATAAATAAACAATCACTTCTGGTCAAGAATAAAAGAAATTAAAGTTCCGGAAAGAGTTTCAAAATCACTCCCGGTAATGTTAAATACAAATAAACACTTCCTGTCATGAAAAAAATCACTTTCGGAAGTATAAAATTAACTTTGGGAAAAAAATAATTGAATAAATAAATAAACACTTCCGGTCATGATCTCCCGGCATGCATCATTCCCCATGACAAAAACCGGAAACAAAAAAAACCAGAAGCAAAAAAAAAACGGAAGCAAAATGGTCATAGCCAACGACACGGATTCACAATTGCCAGGGTATTGTGTTGTTTTTTTTGTTTCCTATTCTCTCATGTGCTACGCGTTAAGTAATATTCACAAGATAGAAATAAAACCCAATCGTGTTTATACACCGCACAGCGTTTAACAACAACCGGAAGCAAAAGGTCATAGCTAACGACACGGATTCCAAATAGCCAGGGTTATTGTGTTGTTGTTGTTGTTTCCTATTCTCTCACGTGCACGTGTTAAGTATGAGCTCACTGCGTTCGCTATAAATAGCTTATCTTGGCCTATCGTGGAGCAGGCCTCCTAGAAGTAAAAAAAAACAAAATTGCACAAAAACATACAATTGCCTTTTTAAACATTTTTTACCTTATCTTTTTTTTTATATGCACAAAACTGAAAGAAATTTGGAGGAATCCCATTCGATGCTTATCCCCTCCACCACAAAGTAATGGATCCGAGCCGAGATCTACTGTAATCTATATATCCCAGAGAGGATAATAACATGACCCTTCCTGCCACTCCCGTAGGGAGTGGGTGTACTAGTATATCAAATAAGTCATTTCATCCCAAAATATGACCCCCAAGCTCACCTCCTTCCACAATTCCAGTTTTTCCTTTCTGAGAGCTTGCTTGTGTATCAATCTTGTCCACCCTGTGCATCCTCCCCACACCCATTATTTGTCCAAGTCTCCCTCTATTTTGTCCTTCAACCCTGCTGATGGCTCTCTCGCTCTCTCTTTTTTTATGTTGTATCCTGATCCATTCAGTGTTCTTGCTCTTCCACAAGGCTCGACTTTGGATACAATATCAATATAGTTGTGACTATATATAGCAGGAGTTGCGACTGGAGTTGCATAGCGACTCGAGTAAAATTGAGTGGCAAGCAATCGAAAAGTGTACCCGAGTTCGCTCGATCAGATGAGATATCCATAAACCGTTTTCACAATAAGGCCACCTCCATAAATGGCTACAAATCTCAACGAATATTCTTTAAAACTCAAGTAGCCAATAAGACTATGGTATGACCACAAATCAGCATTTTTGCCAGTTTGAGGATATACTCTAGCTCATGATTCTGAGAGATCAGGTTAAAATCCCATATACTATGTTGATTTATCAGTTGCATTCTGATGTGATTTTAATTCATATAAAAATGTCAGCTTTGATACCTGAATGTAACATTTCTGTAAAAGCACATTTCCCAATGTCTATTATATACTAGCAAAGATACCCGGCATTGCTCCATCAAGGGCCAGAACATGTAAATTGTTTGGTGTTCCAACTCACGAGCAGCCCACATATAGCGGACCATGTGATAAACATATTCGAAAATCTGTTTTGTTGTGAGACAATTGGAATTCACTCTCTAAACAACTCTATCGTTATGTGAATCAAAATTTTCATAATTGGAGTGGAAATTTTTCAGAGTAAAGTCATTAAAATATTATTACAATAAAATGCCATACATAGGGGTCTGGTCGTCTTCTATTTTTTCCTGTGCAGCACAAAGCTGCGAGTGGCATCATTGATCGAGGGTGTGGAAGTGCTGCTGATGTAGTGCCCCTGTAGGTTACAGCAGGAATTTGGAATTTGGCCAGGATTCCAGAGATAGCTCCCCTATTCTTCGCAAAGGACACCGCAAAGGGATCTTTAATGCCCATCAACTAATTCCGGCAGATGCGACTCCCAGTTTAACATCCATCTGAGGTGCAGCACACACATTGATGAATACCCTCCTTGTGAAACACCGGGATAACAGTTTATAGCTGGGTTGAGATTCAAACCCAAGCAAGACAGTTTGGAGCGAGTGTGTGTGTACCTCTCGGCCATCCTGCCATGGAGTGGGGATGCATCGCTTTGTAGCTATGTAGAATGTATGTAGAATGTCATCTACATACCTAACCCTAATGTAGAAAACATTTTTTTTTTACATTTCTCTCTTGAACTCATTGTTCGCTTTACTCATTGTAATCCTCTAATTTATTTTGCCTTCCAAACTCTGGGGATTTCCCCCATGGAGAACAGAGCCGTGGTCACCACGCCCACGCCATGGGAGCTTTTGCCTGCCTTAAAATAATTTTCATTGCTTTCAATGAAGTTACACTTCGGGAATATTTGTTAATCTTTTCTTCACTCAATATAATTGTCAGAACAGTAGAAGAAGTTAAGTTTAATGCTTTGGGAATTTCACTTGCTCTTGTGTAAATATGGAGAAGGTGGGATCATAGCCTTCCTTAAATAAATACACTCAGTTATAATAATCGCTGTTTTATTAAAATTTTCAGATTTCACTCCAGATTGACAGTTATTTAATCCACAAGATACGATCCTAAAATCCGAAGTCATATTTTGATGAGGCCTATATACTTTAATTCGTCTGTAAGAGTAGATAGTGTTTCTAAGGCAAGGCATATTTAGTAGGCCAAACAAAAATGGTGGCTAAGACCCCTGTGAGGTGAAGTTGGGCTGACCAAGGATAAGCCTTTCATGAAAGTAAGCCATTAATCATCTTAAAAAGGGGTGTTTAACTTTGCCCAAATAGCCAGTTTTCATTCATGCACTCCCTTGGAGTTCCTTAGTATGCATGCAAAGTTTCAGGCTGCTAGGTTTCATGGTTTTGGAGTTATGGAGGACACACACACACACACACACACACACACACACACACTAAATGCACAGGCTTTGATTTAAAGGAAATCTGATCTCATTTAACATTCACAAATAATGCAACTTCTTCCGACTATTACTGCAGTTAGAGACGAAGAAGGGCTCTAAAGAAGTTAGGTACTCGACCCTATTCTCAAAATGCAGGATAATTACCCAAGGGATAGCTGGGAAAGACACCACTACATAATATTCAATGTCAGCATTGCAAATTAATTTTTTGGACAAGATCTAATCTCATGAATGAGTGAGGTCACAGAGGGGTAGTGGGATCACAGTTGGAGAAAACAAGTAATGGAATGAATTGCTGGGAGGAAATGGTAACCTACAAGTAAGAAGCTTGAGATCAGTCTGGTTCATGTGGGTGGAAAAGATCAAGGGTAAAAATGGGGGATGACATGAGAAAGATTTGCATCGTTGGGAAAAGTACAGACAGACAAATCATGGAAAGAGTTTTGGAAACTCCAACAAATAATGATATGCTCCATAATGCAGTCGTGCCCCTGCGAGTACCGTACTGTACAAAAATGGAAGTCAAATCCAATGACACCAACAACTCTAACACATATGACGAAGTACGCTTTAACCACATCAAAAGGAATTTAAAAATAAATAGTCATTACTTACACCTTGGGTTCCACTTGGGATGTTGTATACAATCTCCGTGGTGCCGCATCTCTCATAGCCGGGCAAGTGCATTGTGGGTATAGTGCGGACGTTCATCTGGCCATCCCGTGGCTGGTTTCCTTCCATCTGCCCATAAGGCTCGCTGCATAGTGGGCATGCAGGCCGAATCTGCAGTGCACGCTCCACACATGCCCTGCAGAACACGTGCTTGCACTTTTCTAAGCGCCGTGCCTCTGTCGGTGGTACTAAACAAATTGGACACACTTCGACATCTTCTTTTGCCAAATCCATCGGCGTTGCCTTGGTATTGGAGGTCGTCGCATTTCCAACATTATTACCTCGATCCTCTTCCTGTTTTCTCGATTTGTCATTGCTCACTGCAGACGAACAGACAGTTTTTGACCCACGATTCTCACTGCTAGTGTTCCTACTAACACTAGCCCCAGAACTAGTGGTGGTTCTGCGTTGCAAGCATGCAAGGAAATGCTTCTTAGCCTTGTCTGCTTGATCAGCCTTTCCAACAAACCGAAAACCACGCAGGTCTCTGACGACAATAACATCTGTGAATGTTTCCTCAACATTCTGGCATGCTTCGTCCAGATGGGCTGAGTCTGGATATATGTTTTCCAAGGACACAACAGATCCACGCAGATCCGCCACGGCATCAGAATAAAGTTTGGTAAAACATTCTCTTGCATCCTCAATGCCATTTCCATCCAACTGAGGCCCAACTGGTCGAAATGAAACATTGCACATGGATGGAAAAGGGCTCGAATGAATGTCCAAACTCACGTTGTTTTTCTCTGTAAGCTGAATGAGGTCCACAGCGTTTTTGGCAATGATGAAGTCAACCACGTCAGTGTCCAAATAGACGTCATCTTGTGCAGCATCTCTTGCAGCCATTTTCTTTCACAGTCCCCTTCAATATGCCAGTAGTGAGCAAAGACTGCGGGTTTTCTCTGTTGGCTACAATAATAAGAGAACAAAAGTTAACTCAGAATCATCGATATTCACAAGTGAATGCAATACGTCTCTCCCCAACCCACTTTTGAACACTGAAAAATTGAATGAAAGACACCAGACCATTGTCTCCTGACTAATATGAAATGGTTGTGCCGAGTCTTGTCCGCATTGGCTAAAAATAATAATAAAGGCTTGGCATGCCAAAAACCTGAATTTCACAAGAATGTTTGACCCTTGACCCATGTAAGTTCAAACATAGGGGCAATAACCCTGGGCACTCACCTGGTAGCGGCTAGATAAGATAACCAGGGAACCACTGGGAGGCAAGGATGACTCAAAAAATGTAACGAAGAAGAAAGTAAATATACTGAAACGCAAAAGAAACTTACCACTTGTTTGAAATGTAGTAAAATTTTAACAGTTCAAAATAAAACAAACCAACAATTGCTAATGAAACATTGGCATTTTATTGATGACATGTCAAGTTTTTGACCAAGATACACCATCTCATCAGTTTGTTCTACAGTACAGAACAGCACAGGTGCAATTTCAGTCCCCTTTCAATAGCGTGTGTGGCCACCATTGTTTTGGATACAGGCAGTGCATCGTCGGCACATACTGCCTACCGATCTTTAGATGGATTGCTGCTGGATTCTGTCCCACTCAGTCCTCAATGTCTGAAGCCATCTGACTTAGGACCATCTGCCTGTCCTGCCCTGCAGTGGTGACTCTTGGCCTCCCTGATCGAGGTCTGTCATCTGCAGAGTTGTGGAGGGTGTCTCTGTCCACCAGGGCCGATATCGTCTGGTGTGAACAGCCAAGGCGACGTGCCACCTCACGGTAGCTCAATCCGCCTTGCAGTATGCCCAAGGCACACTGCCGTTGATCCCTTGACAATCGTGGCATGTTGATTGAAATGCCCATTTTGCACTGGCCTTTTTCAAGCCAATATCAAGACATCACGTGCAGCTCATTAAAATCATCCCGTACCCCTTGGCTAATCACTGACAGTCAAAACGGCTGTTCAACAGCTGTGCTATGAAGTGACCATTGAAGGTTCAAGTGACCATCCGTGACCGTTTTGTCTGACAGTGAGGATACTATTGTCCACAAATAAGTTCACACCTTTACTACTACGCAGTGTTATTGTTGATATTTGAAGGTTTAAAAGGTGGTAAGTTTCTTTTGCGTTTCAGTATACTTATAGATTTTTAGCTCACCTGGAACGTAGTTCTGGGGAGCTCATGGGATGGTGTGTCGTCCGTCCGTCCGTCCGTCCATCCACAAATACTTTCAACTTCTTCTCTGAAACTACACATCGGATTTTGATGAAAACTTTACCACAAGGTTCATCACCGTGTATGGACCAAAGTTTGTTCATGACATTTATTAATTAAATTAAATAAAATCGGGGCCAAAAAGGGTCCACGGGGGTTGCCCCCAAAAATAGGTATTTGCTTTCTTCTCAGAAACTACACATACAATTTGGATGAAACTTGACCACAACCTTCACTACCCGTGATGTACCAAAGTATGTTCATGGTATTTAAAAAAAAGAAAGAATTCTGGGTCTGAGGAGGTCTACAGAGGGTGTTTACGGGGAGGTTTGCCCCCCCCCCTCCCCAAGAGATATTTGCTTCTCAGAAACGACACACAATTCTGATGAAACTTGACTACAACCTTCATCATGCATGGTGTACCAAAGTTTGTTCATGACATTTGGAAAATTGGGGGGTTGTAAGGGGGGTTGTCCCACAAATTATGTATTTGTTTCTTTCTCCGAAACTGCACACACCATTTTAATGAAACTTGACCACAACCATCATCACCCATGATGTACCAAAGTTTGCACATGCCATTAAAAAGATCAGGTCTAGAGGAGTCTAGGGGGGGGGAGGGGGGATTACCCCCAAAATAAGTATTTGCTTTCTTCTCAGAAACCGCACCATTAAAAAATTCCAAGTCTAAGGGGGTGTACGGGAGGGTTGCCCCCCAAAATAAGTATTTGCTTTCTTCTCAGAAACTACACACCCAATTACGATGAAACTTGACTACAACCTTCATCACCAATGATGTACCAAAGATTGTTTATGGCATTAAAAAATAATAATAAATAAAAAACAATCAGGTTCAACGGGGTCTACAGGGGGGTGTTGTCATCCAAAATAGGTATTTACTTTCTTCTCAGAAACTATAAACACAATTCTGATGAAACTTCACCACAACCTTCATCGCCCGTGATGTACCAAAGTTTGCTCATGCCATTAGGAAAAGAAAAAAAACGCCTCTGAGGGGGTGCAAGGGGGTGCCCCCCAAAATATGCATTTGCTTTCTTCTCCAAAACTACACACACAATTTCGATGAAAGTGGTGGTCACGTTTCATCGAAATTGTGTGTGTAGTTTCAGAGAAGAAAGCAAATGCATAAATTGGGGGGGGAACCCCCCCCCCCCCCCCCCCCGCCCCACGAACTCCCTCCATAGACCCCATCAGACCCAGAATTTTTTTAATGTCGTGAACAAATAAGGTACATCATGGGCGATGAAGGTTGTGGTGACATTTCATCAGAATTGCATGTGTAGTTTCTGAGAAGAAAGCAAACACTTATTTTGGGGGACAACCCCCGTCAACCCCCTTAGGGCCCAATTTTTTTTGATGTCACGAACAAACGTTGGTACATACATGGTGATGAACGTTGTGATAAAGTCTCATCAAAATTGTATGTTTAGTTTCAGAGAAGTTGCAAGTATTTGCAGATGGACGTACTTACGGACAGATGACGCACCATCCCATAAGCTCCCCACTACGTTCCAGTGACTAACAATGAACATCAGACCAATGTGTAAGTGCTTTAGAATGTATGGGCCTGTGGTAAGGTATAATTTGGCCAATTATTGTATAGATTGGTTAAAACAGTGAGACAGGGCAAGCCACAAAAGCCTCAATTTTTGAACTTTGGCCCCTGTATCGTTCCGAAAACGACTTTGATCCAATGTGTTTCGACAAATCCCGATGGGGGATTCTCGGTGTATTGGACGAAGGTAACTCCGTGATAAATTTGAAGAAGAATAGTTCAAAAATGAAGGAATGATGTGCAATTGTGGATGGGAAACTGAAGCTAGAATTAAATTGTAAACGTATACAGTGGAGTGCAAAATTATGAGTCCACTTAAATCAATGCCAAGCTTTCGCAAATCACAATTTCAAACACAAATTTGTCATAATATTGAAGATATATCTCCATAGTCTTTAATTTATTACCTCTGCCACCGAAGGTGAACAGAGGTTATGTTTTCACCCCTGTCTGTTTGTCGGTGAGCAGGATATCTCAAAAAGTTGTGGACAAGTGACGCCAAAACTTCGGTGGATGATTTGGGAAGGTGGCAAGAACGAGCCGATTCGATTTTGGTGAAGGTTCGGATGCAGATCCGGCCCATCATTGGGATACAAAACGTAAACTCTTCAGCTTGGTGGAGGTATGTGCTCTAGGTATAGTTATTATTGACTGACTTGAATGCATTTGAGAGAATGAGAGAAAAATAAATTTATGTGAGCAGTCTGATCATGCTCTGGTGTGCATCATAACACTGTTGTGAAAAGATTGACTAAACCATAATCCATAAATGAATTAAATCAATCCTAGATGAAGTTGAGGCAGTTCTCAAGACAAAAGTGGGTGACATTGATGATATTATTAGCCCCCATTGGACTTGTCTGAAATGGGGGCTTATGGATTTAGTCTCGATTTTCGTGTCCGTGCGTGCGTGCGTCTGCAACCATATCTCGTACATGAATGGACTGATTATATTTGTATTTGGAAAAAAGACAACACATAACGGTGTACACATGCACATAATTTTGTTTCATTATGCAATCAGATGGCCGGCTGGCGGCCATTTTAGTTGTACATAAATATAAGCTCGCCCTTTAACTCTGTCCAGCAAAATTACTAAAACAGCGGGGGCTATGACATTTTATGTCATTTTAACTTGTTGATTACACATAAAGACATTTTCATTTTTCCTGTTATATTTGTGTTGTTATATCTTTAAGAGGTCATGGAAATCCCTTCCTTGAAAGTGCTTTTGGTTTTATATGACAACAATTTATTTCGTTATCACGTCTCAAGTAATAAATCTCCTTCGGTACTCATACTTTTGCACGCCACTGGATGTGCACAGAGATTAATTAAATAATTCATCAATCACAGAACATGGTGATATGAGCTTGTTTCAGAAGAACAGTACTCAAGTGCCCATCATCGACAGGCCCTTCTGCGAGATGTTGGAAAGAAAGAAAGAGGGAAAGAAAGAGTGAAAGCAATATGGGAGAGGAGATGTGTTTAAGTGACACATCATATTTAAGGATTATGTGATAAAGCTTTAATGTTAACTTACCAGATTAACGAATACCTCTTCCTGAAACCAGCAGCATCAGTTCAAAGGTATGCAAAACGGGAATGGAAGTTCTCCAAGCAGAAACTGGATGATTGCAGAAGTGAAATACACCAAGTGGGAAATCCCTGACTGGTGAACTTCAAAGAACCTAAAAGGAAAGTACACAGGAAGTAGAGTTTACCAAGGTACGGTGTTACGTATTCCCATGAGGAAAATGATCAACACTCACATACTACATCGAACAAAAGAGAAGGATAGGAAGGTCAAGCTATCCATGTATTATGAACGCACAGAGGGTGTGGAAATAAAGAGGTAAAATGAAGCACATAGAGCACATATGGAGCACATAGGAGGTAGTGGAATAGAGGTGGTGCAAGTATGAAGGGGAGGAGGTGGTGCAGTAGGAATGGGGAGGAGGTGGTGCGGTAGGATGGGGGGGTGGTGCGGTAGGAATGGGGAGGAGGTGGTGCATAGGAATGGAGGTGTGCGGTGGAATGGGGAGGAGGTGGTGCGGTGGGAATGGGGAGGAGGTGTGCGGTAGGGATGGGGAGAGGTGGTGCGGTGGAATGGGGAGGAGGTGGTGCGGGATGGGAGGGAGGTGGTGCGGGAATGGGGAGGAGGTGGGAATGGGGAAAGAGGTGTCGGTGGGAAGAGTGAGAGAGGTGTGTGCGGTAGGAAAGGGAGGAGGTGGTCGCGGTCGGAAATGGGAAGGAGGTGGTGGTGGTGGTACTGTCGAGAGGAGGTGGTGGTGCGTGGTCGAGAGGTGGTGGTGGTGCGGGTGAGAGAAGGTGGTTGGTGCGGTGGTCAAGAGGAGGTGGTGGTGCGGTGGCGGGAGAGGTAGTGGTGCGGTGGTCAAGAGGAGGGGTGTGGTGGTGCGGTGGTCGAGAGGAGTGGTGGTGGTGGTGCAGTGAGTGGTGGTGGTGCGGTGGTCGAGAGAGAGGTGTGGTGGTGGTCGGTGGTCGGGGGAGGAGGTGGTGGTGGTGGTGTGGTCGAGAGGAGGTGGTGGTGGTGCGGTCGAGAGGAGGTAGAAGGGTGATGGAAGGGGAGGCAGCGATGTTAGGTGGCAAGGAGGAAGAGGGAAATAATCAATATGTCTGCATACTCAACACATACATAACTCAACATTTAAAGATAAATTGCTTGGGGGTGGGCCGAGCTGAGGAAAAAACGAAAAAGACAAACATGTACAACAAATAACTCTGCATTTCCACCTTGACCACAAAACCAACGTCAGGAACCCCCACAACACAGGTATAAACCCCCAAAAAGTCAAATATAAACCTGAAAAAATCAGATAACCCAAAGCAAGCGGGTATTAACCTCAAGCAGTAGACAGATATATACCCGGCCCAAAAAGCAGATAACTCCAATAAGGTATCTAGACCCCAAAAAGGAGGTATAAACCCCAAAAGGCAGGTCACGACGGTGCTTGAGACCGAAAATCGACGGCGGATCCAGGACGTTGCGAGAGTTCAAGGCCTCCCCGACGTTTTAAACAGCCAGGTCCGCCGTCATGAACCCAATGTCACCTTTTTGCGTGGTCTCGGCTCTTCCCACGTCGCTGAAGGGTTTCCGTGAAAAGCAGTGCGGACTCTGAACCGGAACAAGCAAAGCACTAACCCAGGCAAGAACCACTCGAGCACTCGTCGCCATGGACTCCTCCTCGCTGCCGATCACATGAATTATATAAACCACTTCCTCGTCGTCACCGTTTGCTAATTACCAGCATGATCCATCTTACATTCCGAGCTCACACGACTGGAATACGTTGTCAATGTATTCCACCCTCCCCTTCAACACGACATGCCCATTGTTTAATGACTCACAATGGTATAATTAAAGTACACCTCCTTAAAACACCACTGGATTTAAAATGTGGGACTAATAACATTAAATCGCCAACGTCACATGTATGTAATACGTGTATGTGGTGTGTACGTCGAATCAGCTGCGCACATAAACATCATGTACGAACGGCCTTGAAATCCCCTTCATGATTGGGGAAAACAGCGGGAAGGTTTTCATGGGATGGAATTCGCAGGGGAATCTCCCTCCCCTCGTTGTGAACCGTTTAATATTCTGTGGGCAAAAACCACAAAACATGGAATGATCGTCAAGGAAACAGTGAGGCCAGCGAGCACCGCTCGAGCACCGGACAATTCTTGTTTTGTACTGATGAGGGGATAATGTTCGAAACGTCAACTGCGCATACATTTCCATGGTGGTACTTGTTCATTCTTCTCAATCTTCTATCTATAGCAGGGGTCTCCAACCTTTTTGGGCGGAGGGCCACAAAACCAAAGTGGTGAGGGGCGGTAGCTGCCGCACCCCAAAAAGGACGCTTTAAATTCCGATTAATATATATAAAATTATATATATATATATAATGAATATGCGGAAATTTTAAACAAAAATTAGTGCTGAATATATTTTTCTTGCCAACGAATTATGAAAATGAATAATCGTATTAAAAAACATGTGTCTAATATGAATCAAAATCATAATAAAAATTACAGAACGCTTTGATCATTGACCCTGACAAATTGGCAGTATCGCGGGCCGCATTGTAATGTAAACTTAATATGCACCGCGGGCCGCATAAATCCGTCTAAGGGGCCGCATGTGGCCCGCGGGCCGCAGGTTGGAGACCCCTGATCTATAGTATAAAAGTGAATTTGTATATTAACCTCTGCCACCAAAAGTGAGTGGAGGTTATGTGTTCACCCCTGTCTGTCTGTCTGTCTGTCTGCACGATATCTCAAAAAGTTATGGACGGATTCGGCCGACAAGAACGAATTGATTTGATTTTGGGGAAGATCTGGATGCGATAATTTTTAAGGTGATTCTTCACCATTGAGACATTGTAGCCTGGTGTTGTCTTCGTGGTTAGGGTGGCGGCTTGGGATCCTAGGGTCCTGAGTTCAAGCCTGTTGGCCGCTGAATTGATACACCAGGGGATTGACTCAACCCGTCATCCTTCCAAGGTCGGTGAAATGAGTACCAGTGTGTACTGGTGGAGGGGCACTGTATCAGCAATACAGTCGCGCTTCCAAGAAATGATAGCTACACTGGCAGCTAAACTGCCATACGCATGAGGAAGAAGAAGAAGAAGAAGAAGAAGAAGAAGAAGAAGATTGGGACATTGGAACAAACATGATATGAGATATAACATGATATTTCAAAACAAGGTGGATGAGTTGGGAGGTGACAAGAACAAGCGGATTCGATTTTAGTTCAGGTGCGGATCCAGATCCAGCCTATCAGTGGGATACAAAATGTAAACTCTTCAGCCTGATGGAGGTATGCGCTCTACCGAGTACTGTTGTAGTTGTTCGCGCATGCTCGTGAAGTGAAAATCCCGGGGTTATGCGATCGGTCCTGTACGTGCGTACATGCGTGTCTGCGTTTTGTTCTTCCCTTTTCTCTTGAATTGTCGGATTGACACGAAATTTTCACCATCGGTGCGACTACTCATGTAGAATGTTTTAATGATAATTATGACGTCGTAGGTCACGTGGTGTGGCAGCCATATTGGAAAAATGGAGAAAAAAACTTTGGATCTCTATCGATGAAACCACTCCACGGAAAAAAATGAAACTTGGCACCCGGCAAGCACTCCTCATGGGGAATAAGTTTGATTTTTTTTTGAATGTCCTCGGTGCCTTCGTTACAAAGTCATAATTGCATATGTACAACGCTACATCCGATCAGTACGAAAATGTTTGAGGTTCATCTCGGGATAAATTACTCAACAGAAATATATTGTTACGAATTTGGAATTCAATCGCACACAACATACAGGTTCCCTTAGTCAGCTATGTCGTCACCCCCCCCCCCCCCGGCTCAACACGGGTGGTGAGGGAGTGTTGTTGAGGTACACGCAGGTTCTTCTTCCCTCTTCGCGAAGAGGGGAGCGACTGCTCCATTGTTTGCTCACCTAACTATTAAATTCGATTTCGCAGCGCTTAATCATTTCAAACATTTTAAACAATGAAGGTGATTCTTAGGGAACAGACACTTATCGA
>CM068956.1:45583824-45600494 GCA_035128595.1 Eptatretus atami | reverse complement strand
GCATGAGTCACGCCGGGTGCGGGGGAGGGGTGCAAAGGATAAAGAGGACATCTTTTCCTTGTTCAAAAAGGGTTCGTAAAGAGTCCCGTGGAAGTTCCGTAAAAAGAGCTCGTGAAAGTCCAGTAAAAAGAGCTCGTGAAAGTCCAGTGAAAAGAGTTCGTGGGAGTCCCGTGTAAAGAGTCCCGAAAGAGTTCGTGAAAGCCCCGTGTAAAGAGTTCGAGAGAGTCCCGTGGTAGGGCTGAGTTCGTGGGTTGAGTTCGTGGGCTGAGTTCGTGGGAGTCCCGTGGTAGGGCTGAGTTCGTGGGCTGAGTGTGGGAGTCGTGGCAGAGTTTCGTGTGCTGAGTCCGTGGGAGGAGTAAGTTTTTGCTTCGGAGTTGGGGGAGTCGGAGGAAGCCAGAAGCCGGGAGTGCGTGGAAGTCCGGGCGTCGCGAAGGAGACGCGAGCTGGAGGCGCAGCCTTGCCTGCTGTTGTCGCCAAGCGCGTTCGTGTGGAGAGAGCGGAGAGGCTCGCCTGCCATCGGAAGGCCGAGCTGACCGCTGCTACGCTAGCTGCCGTGGGGAAGGAGCATGCGGGTCGCCCAAGCCAGACCCACGAGGGTGCAGGTAACCTGCAACGGTCTCGTGGGACTCGTTCGTCTGCCAAGTCCCGCCATAAAGACCCAAGGTCCAGTCTGACCCATTGCCTTTGATGGGGTTTTTTTCCTGCTTTTCTTTCGAATGAATGTTTGTGGCGCCGAGTCCTGTAAGTAAAACTGTGTAAGTGACTGTACATTAATAATTGCTTATAGACGGTTGTAGTTCTTTTGTTGCTTGTATATGCATACGTGTTTTGCCTTATTTAATTGCATAAGTGTTTCATTATATAATGTCTCTTGTGTAAATGTAAACCTGCTCGTTTCGTCCATTCTCATTGACTGCACATTTCGTGTGTTGGGAGTTAGAAGCCGTTGGTTTGCCGTAATAGGGGGACATTTGGACCGACGGTTCTCGGCGATTACGCGCTGGCAATCGCGCACGGACAAGCTCGCCTCGGCGGTTTGTTCCGTACGAGATCCGTCGAGGGTGGATATTCGGTAGTTGGATCACGTGGGTATTTAGGTCATTGAAGATTGGCAATCGACCCTACCACGTGATCTGCCGATTGCGTATTTCGGTTCTTGTACAAGGACCCGTCGCTCGGAGTTATCCGGGCGCAATCTATATCCGGGCGATCGTCGGGCCCGACTCGACTTGCGGCTCCGTCCAGAGCGGTCGGTTGGCGGCCGACCCCCGGCCAGCAACAATATATATATATGACATCATCGGTCACGTAGTTCGGCAGCCATATTTTAAAATAAAACCTTCAAAAATCTTCTTCTCCGAAACGGCTGAACAGATCGAGGAGAAACTTTAGAGGTATGATCACCTGTCTATGAAGAACAAAAAGCTTCACCCCTAGGTTGTCATAGGTCACATGGTTTGGCATCCATATTGGATTTACCCTAAAACCTTTAAAATATATATTTTATCCAGAATGGCTGGACATATCGAGGGGAAACTTCACTCACATGTTTCCCAAGCCCAAGATACCAGGGTGTTCGTGAATAATTGATAGGTCACATGGTTTGGCAGCCATATTGGATTGAAGGAAAATAATTTTTTATTTTCTCTCTTGAACCATTGTATCAATCATCATGAAACTTCAAAATTATGATCTATTGTTAATGGGGAATGTATGTTTTAAATTTCAACCTGATCAGCCGCATGGTCTGGAAGCCGGAATTATTAAATTTTTGAAGCTGAGTTCTTTTTTTTGAATAAGGCTCACTTGACTGTGCCTGGATGGGTCTGAGGGTAGAGGGAGCAGCAGCTGAAACCCGAATCCTATCCAGGTTCCTCCTGGTGACGTCATCTTTGCTTTTAGCTTGTTTGGGTTCCTTCTAATTATTCCAATGCAGTACCTATTCTAATTGGTCTTCCATTTGATTTTAATTTTAATTTTTTAATTACAAATTTGCTGCCAAAAGAGTTGGCTCACACCAAGTCCTTCTCAAGACAATGCAGGGTAAGTATTCTATGAATACCATCCTGTTTATATATTTGTTTGTTTGCCTATTTGTTTGTTTCTTTATTTGTTTGTTGATATTGTCGTATCCAGAGGGTTAGCCCCTACCTGGACGAATTGCCAAAACAGTTCTCCCTTGGAGGTGAACACGTGATCCTTGGAGATGAGTGAACATGTAGGATGGGAGGGCGGCGAGGACGGAGGCACACGGAAGCACAGCACAAGCGTTTATACTCGAACCCATGACAGACAAGTGGGGGTGGAATAAATAATAGAAAAATCCTCCCTTTTTCCGGGCACTTAGCTGGGTGTCCAGAGATGAGTGTCTGGAGCTTGAGGATCACCGAACCGCATCGTCACTGTGCGAAAAAAACATGCCCAAAGATGGCGCCAAGCCACTCTCTCGGTGGGCAGCGTACAGGAGGCAATTCGGGTGGTGATACTTGACACCAGGGTTCAGAAACCGCCGTGCAGCTTGTTTCATCGATCGCACTTGCCGCTGCCGCTCCTCTGCAGAATAGCACTGCCTTCTTCCTCGATGGCACAACACGAGGATTCAAGGCACGGTCTCACATGGCCCAGCCTAAGTCAATGGCCAGCATCTTGCTTCATCACATGGCAAATTTTCCTCAGCACGAACACGAGAATCATGCAGCCTTCTTCACCGAGTCGAGGAAAAGACAGCCATAATGCCCTTTTTTCCGACTGCCGATCCTGCCTCACTCGCTTCTGTACCGCTCCTTCTTCATGTCCCACTCTGATCCTAACTCTCTCTCCTCCTCTCTGATGACACGGCCAATTAATCATTCACTCCATTGGCATGGTTTTCTAGTTGTCATTCCTGGAGGTGGTGTTTTCGCCTGCTCACAAGTGATGCCGACAGGAGGGCGGACCGTTTCCGGAATCATTCATTCACAGATAACGCCGATGACCACCGATTCTGATTCAGCAGACGTGAAACAAGTTTATTCCAAAAGCAGCCATGAAACACACACAACACCAGCTGCGCATGCGCAATGCAGAAGCTTGGGCGCGCCGTGCCGCTCGTGACAATGACAGTTAAAGATCAATATTGTTACAGAGTCCAGGCGATGCGGACAGGAGGCGGAGTCCAGGCGATGCGGACAGGAGGGCGGAGTCCAGGCATGCGACAGGAGGCGGAGTCCAGGCCATGCCGACAGGAGGCGGAGTCCAGGCCATGCCGACAGGAGGGCGGAGTCCAGGCATGCCGACAGGAGGGCGCGAGTCAGCCATGCCGACAGGAGGCGAGTCCAGCCATGCCGACAGGATGGCGGGAGTCCAGCCATGCGACAGGAGGGCGGAGTCCAGGCCATGCCACAGGAGGGCGGAGTCCAGGCCATCGACAGGAGGGCCGCAGTCAAGCCATCCCACAGGAGGGCGGAGTCCAGGCCATGCCGACAAGGAGGGCGGAGTCCAGGCCATGCCGACAGGAGGGCGGAGTCCAGGCATGCGACCAGGAGGGCGGAGTCCACCATGCCGACAGGAGGGCGAGTCCAGCCATGCCACAGGAGGGCGGAGTCCAGGCCATGCGACAGGAGCGGCAGTCGGCCATGCCGACAGGAGGGCGGAGTCCAGGCCATGCCGACAGGAGGGCGGAGTCCAGGCCATGCCGACAGAGGGCGGAGTCCAGCCATGCCAGACAGATGAGGGCGGAGTCCAGCCATGCCGACAGGAGGGGAGTCCAGCCATGCCGACAGGAGGGCGAGTCCAGGCCATGCCGACAGGAGGCGGAGTCCAGGCATGCCGACAGGAGCGGAGTCCAGCCATGCCGACAGGAGGGCGGAGTCCAGGCCATGCCGACGGAGGGCGAGTCCAGGCCATGCGACAGGAGGGCGAGTCCAGGCCATGCCGACAGGAGGGCGAGTCCAGCCATGCCGACAGGAGGGCGGAGTCCAGCCATGCCGACAGGAGGCGGAGTCCAGCATGCGACAGAGGGCGGATCAGCCATGCCGACAGGAGGCGGAGTCCAGGCCATGCCGACAGGGAGGGCGGAGTCCAGGCCATGCCGACAGGAGGGCGGATCCAGGCCATGCCGACAGGAGGGCGAGTCCAGGCCATGCCGACAGGAGGCGGAGTCCGAGCCATGCCGACAGGAGGGCGGAGTCCAGGCCATGCCGACAGGAGGGCGGAGTCCAGGCCATGCGACAGAGGCGGATCAGGCAGACAGGGCGGAGTCCAGGCGATCGGACAGGAGGCGGAGTCCAGGCGATGCCGACAGGAGGAGGCCGGCAGTCCAGGCGATGCGGACAGGAGCGCGGAGTCCAGGCGATGCGCGACACGGAGGGCGAGCTAGGCATGCCGACAGGAGCGGCAGTCCAGCGATCGGACAGGAGCACGGAGTCAGGCGATGGGACAGGCAGCCGAGTCCAGCGATGCGACAGGAGGGCGGATCCAGCGATCGCCGGACAGAGGCGGGCAGTCCAGGCGATGCGACGGACGAGGCGAGTCCAGGCATGCGACAGGAGGGCGGAGTCTCCAGGCCCGCATGCGACAGAGGCGCGGAGTCCAGGCGATGCGGACAGGAGGGCGAGTCCAGCGATGCGGACAGGAGGGCGGAGTCCAGGCGATGCGACAGGAGGGCGGAGTCCAGGCGATGCGGACAGGAGGCGGATCCAGCGATGCGACAGCGAGGCGAGTCCAGGCGATGCCGGACAGGAGGCGGACTCAGGCGACGAAGGAGCGCGGCATCCACGCGATGCGGACAGGAGGCGCGAGTCCAGGCGATGCGGCACAGGAGGGCGGAGTCCAGCGATGCGGACAGGAGGCGATCCAGGCGATGCCGACAGGACGGCGGAGTCCAGGCGATGCGGACAGGAGGGCGGAGTCCAGGCGATGCGACAGGAGGCGGAGTCCAGGCGATGCGGACAGGAGGCGGAGTCCAGGCGATGCCGACAGGAGGCGGAGTCCAGGCGATGCGGACAGGAGGCGGAGTCCAGCGCGATGCCGACAGGAGGGCGGAGTCCAGGCGATGCCGACAGGAGGGCGACCAGGCGTGCATCGCCGACAGCGAAGGCGGAGGTCCAGGCATGCCGACAGGAGGCGGGTCCAGGCGATGCCGACAGGAGGGCGGGTCCAGGCCGATGCCGACAGGAGGGCGGGGTCCAGCGATGCCGACAGGAGGAGCGGCGAGGTCCAGGCGATGCCGACAGAGAGCGGCGTCCAGGCGATGCCGACAGGAGGGCGGGGTCCAGGCCGATGCCGACAGGAGCGCGGGTCCAGCGATGCCGACAAGGTAGGCGGGGTCCAGCGCATGCCGACAGGCAGGGCGGGGTCCAGTCGCCAGCCGACAGGAGGGCGGGGTCCAGGCCATGCCACAGCAGAGGGCGGGGTCCAGGCCATGCCGACAGGAGGCGGGGTCGCAGCCATGCGAGCAGGAGGGCGGGGTCAGGCGCGCCATGCGACAGGAGGGCGGAGGTCCAGCGCATGCCGACAGGAGCGGCGGTCCAGGCCATGCCGACAGGAGGCGGGGTCCAGGCCATGCCGACAGGAGGGCGGGCCGTGAGCGGCAGGGAGTCCAGGCAGCCGACAGAGAGGCGGGTCCAGCGCATGCCGACAGGAGGGCGGGGTCCAGGCCATGCCGACAGAGGGCGGGCGGGTCCAGCGCCGATGCCGACAGGAGGCGGCGGTCCAGGCGATGCCGACAGGAGGGCGGGGTCCAGGCATGCGACAGGAGCGGCGCGGTCCAGCCGCATGCCGGACAGGAGGGCGGGTCCAGCGATGCGGACAGGAGGGCGGGTCCAGGCGATGCGACACGAGGGCGGGTCCAGGCGATGCGACAGGGAGGCGGTCAGGCGATGCCGACACCGGAGGCGGGTCCAGGCGATGCGACAGGAGGGCGGGTCGAGGCGAGCGCGACAGACGGGCCGCGGCAGTCGCATGCCGACAGGAGGGCGGTCGAGGCGATGCGAACAGGAGGCGGCGGTCGAGGCGATGCCGACAGGAGGGCGGGTCGAGGCGATGCCGACAGGAGACGCGGCGGGTACGAGGCGATGCCGACAGGAGGGCGGGTCAGGCGATGCCGACAGCGGCGCAGCGTCGGGTTCGAGTCGGCGATGCCGACAGGAGCTCGGGGTCGATGGCGATACCGCAGCGACGCGCAGGCATGCGGACGCAGCGGAGCGTCGAGCGGATGCCGACAGAGGCGAGTCGAGGCGATGCGAACATGAGCCGGGCCAGGATCCACGAGCGGGTCAGGATGCACAGGAGGGCGAGTCAGCGATGCCGACAGGAGCGGCGGTCCAGGCGATGCCGACAGGAGGGGGTCGAGGCGATGCGACAGAGGCGGGTCGAGGCGAGCCGACAGGAGGGCGCGGGTCGAGGCGATGCCACAGGAGGGCGGGTCGAGGCGATGCCGACAGAGGGCGGCGAGCGGATGCCGACAGTGAGGCGCGGCCGTCGAGCGATGCGACAGAGGGCGGGTCGAGGCGATGCCGACAGAGGCGGGTCGAGCCGATCGACAGGAGCGGGTCGAGGCGATGCCGACAGGAGGCGGGTCGAGGCCATGCCGACAGGAGGGCGGGTCGAGGCATGCCGACAGGAGGGCGGAGTCGAGCGATGCCACAGGAGGGCGGAGTCGAGCGCGATGCCGACAGGAGCGGGCGTCGAGGCGATGCCGACGGAGCACGAGGCAGTGCGCGAGCGGTCGAGCGGATGCCGACAGGAGGGGCGGGTCGAGGACGATGCGCCGACAGGAGGCGGCGTGGCGGAAGGCGCATGCCGAGGAGGACGGGCATCGAGCGATCCGACAGGAGGCGGAGTCGAGGCAGTCCGACAGGTGGGGGAGCGGACGAGCGATGCCGACAGGAGGCGGAGTCGCAGGCGATGCGACAGGAGGGCGGAGTCGAGCGCATGCGACAGGAGGGCGGAGTCGAGGGCGATGCCGACAGGAGGGCGGAGTCGAGCGATGCCACGGAGGCGGAGTCGACGCGACAGGAGGTCGAGGCGATGCCGACAGGAGCGAGGGTCGGAGCGGAGTCGGCATGCCCGACAGGAGGGCGGAGTCGACGATGCCGACAGGAGGGAGTCGAGCGATGCCGACAGAGGCGATCGAGGCGATGCCGACAGGAGGCGGAGTCGAGCGATGCGACAGGAGGCGGAGTCAGGCATGCCGACAGGAGGCGAGTCGAGGCCATGCCGACAGGAGGGCGAGTCGAGCCATGCCACAGCGAGGGCCAGCGAGCCATGCCACAGAGCGGATCGAGGCCATGCCGACAGGAGGCGGAGTCGAGGCATCCGACAGGAGGGCGGAGTCGCCATGCGACAGGAGGGCGGAGTCGAGCCATGCCGACAGGGAGGAGCGGAGTCCAGCCATGCCGACAGGAGGGCGAGTCCAGGCATGCCGACAGAGCGGATCCAGCCATGCCGACAGGAGGGCGGAGTCCAGGCCATGCCGACAGAGGCGGAGTCCAGCCAGCGACAGGAGGCGGATCCAGCCATGCACAGGAGGGCGAGTCCAGGCCATGCCGACAGGAGGCGGAGTCCAGGCCATGCCGACAGGAGGGCGAGTCCCAGCCCGATGCCAAGAGGGCGGAGTCAGGCGATGCCGACAGGAGGGCGGAGTCCACCGGCGATGCGGACAGGAGGCGAGTCCAGGCGATGCCGACAGGAGGGCGGAGTCCACGATGCGACAGAGGCGGATCAGGCGATGCGACATGGAGGCGGATCCAGGCGATGCGGACAGAGGCGGATGATCCAGGCGATGCGACAGGGCGGAGTCCAGCGATGGACAGGCGACGAGCCAGCAGGGGGCGGAGTCCAGGCGATGCGGACAGGAGGGCGAGTCAGCAGCGAGGAGGCGAGCAGTCCGATGCGACAGAGGGCGGAGTCCAGGCGATGCGGACAGGAGGGCGGAGTCCAGGCGATGCGACAGGAGGCGGAGCCAGCGATGCGGACAGGAGGCGCAGGCGATGAGGAGCGAGTCAGCATGCCGACAGGAGGGCGGAGTCGAGGCGATGCCGACAGGAGGCGGATCAGGCGATGCCGACAGGAGGCGGGTCGGCGATGCCACAGGACGAGTCAGGCGATGCCACAGGAGGGCGGAGTCGAGGCGATGCCGACAGGGGCGGAGTCGACGATGCCGACAAGGAGCGGAGTCGAGCGATGCCGACAGGAGGCGGAGTCAGGCATGCGACAAGGGCGGAGTCAGGCGATGCCGACAGGAGGCGGAGTCCAGGCGATGCCGACAGGAGCGGATTTCCAGGCGATGCGGACAGGAGGGCGGAGTCAGGCGATGCGACAGGAGGCGGAGTCGAGGCGATGCCGACAGAGAGCGAGTCGAGGGCGAGTGCCGACAGGAGCGAGTCGAGGCGATCCGACAGGAGCGGAGTCGAGGATGCCACAGGAGGCGGAGTCGAGGCGATGCCGACAGGAGGGCGGATCGAGGCGATGCGACAGGAGGCGAGTCGAGCGATCGACAGAGGCGAGTCGAGGGATGCCACAGGAGGCGGAGTCGAGGCGATGCGACAGGAGGGCGGAGTCCAGGCGATGACATGTCCAGCGCATGTAGGAGACGAAGAAGGGAAGAGAGAGAATGAACGCCCCGCTCAGACCTTTATAGCCCCCGCGGCGCGGGGCGGGGCCACCCCGAATGATGCGTCGTCTCCCACATCAGGCGCTCTGATTGCCCTGGCCCCCCGCGCGGCCCGGCTGCGATGGCCGGAAGCAGCAACGTTCCACTTCCGGCAAGGTGCCCCAAGCCGTGAAAATGTCCTCACTCGGACCTCACGAATCGCCACTATGAATCGCCCACTTATGAATCGCCCACACCCCGAACTCCGTGTCATGAATTGCCTTGCAAGAACCCCCAGGCCGTGCCCTGTGTAATTTGTAAATAAAAAATTGTCTTCTCCTCAGGGGAGGTTCTTCAATGTACACCAACTAATACCAGTAGACAGGAAGACCGTTTAACGTCCATCCAAGAGACAACACACATTGATGAATCACCATGCCTGTGAAATACCAGGATGGCAGTTTACAGCTGGGGCAGGATTCAAACCCAGGCTAGACAGCTTGGAGGTGGGTGTGCCTAACTCCAGGCCATCCTACCAGCCCAAAACATCCATTAAACTTGCTCGAATTATTCTGAATTGAAATATTAATTTTTAAGTTAAATGTCTTTCTTTCTTCGCAAAAATTGATATCAAATGATCCAAAAAGAATATGAACGAGATTTTAATAGGAATTACCAACAAGCTGTTTGCATAATCCTTCAAAATGTATCAGGTTCAAAAGGATAACTTATGTACAGATCAAAGTGAAAAAGAGGGACTTTAACCTCCACTATTTAACTGCCCCAATTATTCCTACCTTGGGTACTGTAGCCGATAACGTCTTGGCACGAGTCGTTCTTGAACCGGCTGGGGGAAAAAAACCAGGAAATAGTTTATAGGTGTGTCGGGATTCGAACCCAGTCGAAATATCTCGGAGGCGCAAGGCAAGTATGGAAGTTCGCACGTCTCGAATCGATCATGCCAGTTGGTCGTTTGGCCCTCATGGGACTGGATAAACAATCACGTGACATCGGGGAACACACAGAGAAGTGAAACGACGTCATTGCTTGTAAATGTGTGCACGTCACATGGGCGAGGCTCATATCATGTGTTTATGACCCAACTGGGAATGAATAATAATACATCAAGCAATTTTAATGGACATTTGGCCCATCATGCCTGCATATACATGTACGATGTACATATATATATATATATACATGTTCTGAATTTGGGGACGACATGGAAACGTCTCACTTCGGAAGCTCATATTTTATGACGTCACTGAGGGTCCACCCCCGAAATACGTCACAGTTTGACAAAGTCGCTGGTGTTCCTGGATCGCTGCCTGTTCTATGGGTAAGTTTGTGTTGGCCTCTCACATGGTCACAGCCCATTTCACTCAACTACTCGAGTCACTGACATTGGTTCGGACTCGGAAGATTCGGTTGGTATTGTTAAAGTTTCTATTTCCTGTCTTGGAAGCCTGCTTGAGATCATTTCTTTATTCACAGCAGTCGTTTCCTTTTTGATTCTCCGGCCCTTCATCTTGACCTTTTCTCGGTATCTCAGCTTTCTGTGTAACGTCTGTGTTTATACAGTAAATGCAGATATCATCTTTATTACATATGCTAATTTTGTGGAATGTATGTCGTTTTAATCTTATTGATCAGTCGCATTTCACCATGTACACACTCGTTTTTTAAAAGCCCTCTTAGCCTGGGTTCGAATCCCGACCCGAACCTCCTTCACCTTCAGTGGCGGAGGAAATAGAAAAACCCTTCCAGTTTTTTTTTTTTTACAAAGAGCACTCAACCTCGACATGATCATGATCCTCAGTCTGCCTGAAGTCCGGTTTGATGCTGGCAAAGCAACCCCATGATGTGGATTACACTGGGTGGTTTGTCTTTACCTTCGAAGTCATGCTCAGGGCAGCTTATTGGTAATTTGTTCAGGGAGTCAGGGATAACTCGTCTGAAACCTGTACCATATTCTATTCACACAGTGTTTGTGCTGTCGTCGCAGTTTATTGGCAAGGGTTTGCTCTTGCTCAATCTCACCTGTGGTTTTTCAGACTTTTTCCCCCATACCCTTTAACATATTCAACTGAAACTTGGTGCACACCTTTTAGTATGACAAGTTACAGAACAAGTTCGAGTTTCAGGGCGTTTTGTCAATTTTTCAGAGTTATGCCCTTTTTGGATGAAGAAAAGATCACATCTGTATCCGCAGTTATTGCAGATCCTCTGTGCTCAATGATATTTTGTGAAACATTTTGTTTATTTATTTATTGCTCTGAATTATAGCTGATTGTAAAGGTTTCTGTGGCTGTTCATTCCTTTTCTGCTTTTGAAACTCTTTTTCGTTCAGTTAAATGATGAGTATCCCAAATGCAACGCAAACCGTGTGCCCACAAAGTGAGAAACTGACTGCACCTGCCGTTGTCAGGAGAAATTATTGTAAATTAGCCTAAACTTTATTATAATTTTTGCATATAACATGCTCACATAATTATATGACCCTGTTTGCCATGGGTTTTACTTTTGAAAGTCATCACATTCCTGTGAGTAAGCCCTAAATTGCTTCTGTCCTCCCAGATCCATTCACCTCTCCGTTGCCTTTGTGTTGGATATTTTTTTCTTATTATTATTTTGTCCTTTGTGTTTTTAAAGATACTTGTTTTTGTACACAGAAGACATGAGCTGCCCAGAAGATGATAATCCTGAAGCGAGAAGCATACTTGTGGAAATTGAGTTTTTGAAAAAACAACTTTTACTTAACAAGTTACAGAAATACTTTCAGTCGAATCATAAGAGTCAAGGTGGTGAGTGTGACATCAGATGGAATGCTGATGAAACAAAAGCCATTGTTACATTCAACAAATTCAAAGGTAAGCAAGCCATTTGGCTTCAAAATTGTAGACCATGCACATGAAATGGATAGAATGAAAACAAAAGTGAAACTACCATGTTACTGAGTGGAGAAAAACAATTTTTTAAGTAATGTACCAGATACAAATATAACTACACTGATACTGGCAGAGTCTACTCGAACCCCACTACAAATACACGGATACAGTCACTTAAAATGAACACATTTAATGAAAATAGACAAATATTTACGAAGGACACTAATTCAAAAGGTAGTGATAAAAACGTGAAGTAGATAAAAGTCTAAGTCGAGGTGCCTCCGCACATGGACTTAAATCGATAAAGGGAAAACAAAACAAATAGAAAAACCACATCTTTATTCTTGTACTTAGCTTGGCCCAGAGCTGGTCTTTGTGGAACTTGGAATCGAGGCGCTTCTATTTGCACGTGCATACGTGCGCAAAATGGCGCCAAGTCGCTTCTCTTGTCGCGGGACAAACGTACGGCAGGCAATCTGCGATCGGCACTCCACACCAAGGCTCAGAGACCCAGTGCAGCTGCTTCATGCGTCGATCGTCCTCACCGACCCACCCAAGAGCCAAATGCCAGCATCTTGCTTCACCACGCGAGCAAAATCGCCTCAACACGAATACAAGGATAGTGCTGTCCTCCTCGTGCCACTCACCCTGAACTCCACTCTCCTCTGACTGACTAACGTCGCCAAAACCACCATTTCCTCCTGCGGGGCATGGCTTGCTCGCACGAAACCCAGGAAGGCAGGGCCTCCACCTGCTCAGCACGCCTGGCTAGCCTTTGATGTCATGCCCATCAATCATCAGCCTCGGGGTGTGACTTCTCCCGTCATCACCCTTGGAGGCGGGGCTTCTGCCTGCTAGGCACGTTTGCTTGTAGTTGTTTTAGGGACGTGTTTCCCAACCTTTATTGCCGATCTTGAATATATATAAACAGAGGGAAAAGTCACAGAGGGGTGATTACCTACTGGGGAAACTTATTCTTACTTCCTAGCTAATTAACACCACACCACCACCTGTGTGGTGACACATTACACTTAAGCTCACAGTTTCCCTTCTTAATTACATTGAGAGACGTCTTACAAGTCCACTGACCAAACTACCTTATTCAATGCTAAAGTCCCTATTAAATTCGTCCATCTATCCCCCAACCGTAATTATATATACTGTATCTATATTAATATTTCGGCACGCCCATTTCTTTGTTCCACCATCAGATTTTTGTTACTGCATGAAATGAAACAACAAGCTTTGACATATATAGTAATTATATTATTGTCTTCCTTAAGAGGCCCCTCAAAATTAGTTTGATGATTATGGTAGTTAAATCTTATTATTATCTATATTAATATTTCGGCACGCCCCTTTTTGTTCCACCATCAGATTTTTGTTACTGCATGAAATGAAACAAGCTTTGACATATATAGTAATCTGATGTGAAAATCTGATGGTGGAACAAAAAAAGGGCGTGCCGAAATATTAATATAGATGATATTATTGTCTTCCTTAAGAGTCCCTCAAAATTCGTTTTGATGATTATGTAGTTAAACAGTTCATGTTCTCCATTTGCAAAATGGGAGGAATTATTGCACAAAAAGAAATTAAAATGTTTCCCATTTTTTAGAGGACCACTAAGATGAGTTCGTAAAACCTTTTGTAGAGTATGTTATTATTAATCACTATACGCCATAGTAAATTGCTCATGTTATTGAGCTGTCAATAAGATATCAATCATAGACATATAATAAACTCACTTGAGTATTCATATCTCTATTTCAATGCGTAATATCAAGTGGTACCTTCATGATGACCTAATAAAACCGGTCTCGATGTCCGTCCGTCCGTATATCTGTTCACAATCAAACCGATCGTGATGCATTTTAAGGCTTTCCGAGAGCTTTGGAGAGATTACCTACATTCCCGCACGGTGCTGTTTTTATTATTCCTACTGCACTTCATTAGAACATAGATCGTGGATGGATGCGCAGATCCCAGGAGAACAACTATAGCTGTACAGAACAATTCATATTATCGATGGATAAAAATGATATTTAATTGATATTATAATAAATTGTTTACTTAAAATATCTTCAAATTTTGTGAGTTTTTAGTTTGTTGTGAAATATTAGGTCCTCGCGGTCTCCGCATAGTGGCGTACAGGCTTAAGTCGTACTTCTGTTTACTACCGTAGAAAAATCACAGAACCATCCGATCGACATGCTGTTAACAGTTTCAGAATCAGCTAAAATCTACAAGATATGAATATGTAGACGAAACTGATCCGGCCAGCTAAAATCTACAAGATATGAATATGTACACGAAACTGATCTGGCCTTTGGATCACTTTAAAGTAGGTGCCCTGTAATTTTAATGCGCTCTATGGATCCTCCGGAACTCACGAATGGTACACGTTGTGTAGTCACTAAACTACGTGGTAATGTCATCGAAGTGGAGCTACTGCGGGACAGTTGAAGGGGAAAACCTGAATGATAATTATCAATGGATAAAAATGATATAATATATTGTTTAAAATACATTCATGCTATCTGTCTTTTTACCATATGTTGCCAGTGACGCCCGTCCAGACGGGCACCTTTACTAGTATATGTATATATATATATATATATATATATATATATATATATATATATAATATATATATATATATATATAATTGTTACGGTTGTGGAAATTCGCATTACACCATAAAGAGTCCTCAGGTGAGATATCTCGGTAACTCCATGTGTAGTTAGCCCAAACCCGTTGTATAGAGGGACTATGTGTGATTTATTCGGGCTGCGATCTCAGTTAGCCGTTTTTCTTTTGCTGTCGTTATTTTGGACCAAACACCACTCCACCACCAAATCGCCACCACCCCCAACGCCCCCAAACAACTCCACCAGACGCACTACCTTCACCCCCACAAACCCAACCGCGCAAACATCGCCTCGCCCGCCATTCTCCAACGACGCCCAAACAACGACCCAGCATCGCGGCGGACTTCTAACGCCCTTCACATTCCTCTTCACGCCCAACATCGACCCAGCATCGCGGCGGACTTCTAACCGCCTTCACATTCCTCTTCACGCCCAACATCGACCCAGCATCGCGCGGACTTCTAACCGCCTTCACATTCCTCTTCACGCCCAACATCGGCCCAGAATCACGCGGACTTCTAACCGCCGGCACCTTCCTTTACGGGAGAATAGCGACTTTTCCAGAAATTCGATCAAGGAGGTTCACGCCCCCTTTTCCTCCGTCCAATGGTGAGCGTGGCTCCGCCCCGAGGTCATTTTGATCCGAAAATTACCATACCCGCCCCTCCCTCGGGTATAAAAGGACGCACACGGGCGGGTTGGAAGAAGTCAAGTCGGTGGAAAGGAAGAGTCGGAACGGAGCTCGCGGCAGCCTGGAAGCAGTGAGATGGGGAAGAGTCGGAACGGAGCTCGCGGCAGCCTGGAAGCAGTGAGATGGGAAGAGTCGGAACGGAGCTCGCGGCAGCCTGGAAGCAGTGAGACGGGGAAGAGTAGGAACGGAGCTTGCGGAGTCTGAAGGAGTCAGAGTTCGTCTACGGGTCAAGTCAGTCAGAGTTCGACTACGAGTCAAGTCGGGAAGTGGAGAGAGTCGAGTCGGCGCATCATCGTCCTGGGCCCTTTGCCGTCTGCCTCGGAGGAGAACGAGCCTTCTGTCAGGTGCCAAGGCGATCAGCCCGCGGTCCCGAGGCCACGCCAGCGGACGGAGCATCCACCATTCCCCTCATCGACCTCGAGCATAAACAATTCCCCTCCCCCATAATCCGCGCTGAGATAGTGCCGGAAGCCCCGTCGTTGCGTGGAGCGGCTACACGTGCAGGCACGAGGTGCGAGCCGCAGACCGCATCGGGGAGGCTCGGACTCGAGGTCGAGAACGCAACGCTGGACGACGCATTCAGGGAAGTCGCAACTTTCTTTTTCCTTGGGGTTTTTGTGTGAATGTCTGTGGGTGGCGCCTGTCTGACGAAGTAGTATTGTTTGAAGTGTTGCCGTGTGTCGGTCTTTAGTCGGAATATCTCTCTTTGTTTTATTGTTATTACTGTGATTGTGTATACGTGCCTTTCATTCACTTGCCTTGTATTATTATTGTGATTGAATACGTGCCTTCTGTGCTTGTCTGAGTGTGTATTAAATGTGTTTGTTCAATTGTACCCGCTTTGCTTCGTCTCCTTCTTTTTTATTGACTCTCCATCCTGCATCACGGAAAGGATTGGCAGTGGGGTTTAGACGCCGGTAATTAATCGGGACCGTCAAGGCCGACATAACTCCGCTCGGTTATTTCTGCAGCACGGAACGAACCGCTTAAGCGGTTGTGTCCGGAGTCGGCCTGTGGCGTGGTACGATCGCCCGGTCGACCACTCGCGCAGGTACTTAGGTAGGTCGAATTTGGCGAGCAACCCTATCCTGCGCGGTGGGCAATTGGCACGATCGTGGTGAGGTTAAACCCCACCCGTGACTGGCTCCGCGGCGTAGTTCCCGAGGGTCACGACTGAATTGTCCGTCCGGTGGGCGACGTGTCGCGATTCGAGTTACGTGGCCGATCGCACGCCGGCGGGCGCGAATTCGCAACAATATATATATATATATATATATATATATATATATATATATATATATATATATATATATATATTGTTACTGGCCGGGGGTCGGCCGCCAACCAACCGCTCTGAACGGAGCCGCAAGTCGAGTCGGCCGACCGATCGCCCGGAATATAGATCGCCGCCCGGATAACTCCGAGCGACGGGTCCTTGTACAAGACCGAAATACGCCAATCGGCAGATCACGTGGGGTAGGGTCGATTGCCAATCTTCAATGTACCTAAATACCACGTGATCCAACTACCGGGGTATTCCACCCTCGACGGAACTCGTACGGACAAACCGCCGAGGCGAGCTTGTCCGTGCGCGATTCCGAGCGGCGTAATCGCCGAGAACCGTCGGTCCAAATGCCCCCTATTACGGCAAACCAACGGCTTTCTAACCCAACACACGAAATGTTCAGTCGATGAGGAATGGATGAAACGAGCAGGTTTACATTTACACAAGGACATTTATTATAATGAAACACGTATGCAATTAAATAAGGCAAAACACGTATGCAATTAATAAGGCAAAACACGTATGCAATTATACAAGCAACAAAAGCACGACAAAAGAACTACAACCGTCTATAAGCCAATTA
>CM068956.1:45568597-45579728 GCA_035128595.1 Eptatretus atami | reverse complement strand
TGTAGTCGGAAGGTCGGCCTGTGGCGTGGTACGATTCGCCCGGTCGACCACTCGCGCAGGTACTTAGGTAGGTCGAATTTGGCGAGCAACCCTATTCTGCGCGGGTGGGCAATTGGCACGATCGTGGTGAGGTTAAACCCCACCCGTGACTGGCTCGGGCGGTAGTTCCCGGAGGGTCACGACTGAATTGTCCGTCCGGTGGGCGACGTGTCGCGATTCGAGTTACGTCCGATCGCACGCTCGCGGGCGCGATTCGCACAAAATATATATATTATATATTATATATATATATAATATATATAATATATATATATATATATTGTTACTGGCCGGGGGTCGGCCGCCAACCAACCGCTCTGAACGAAGCCGCAAGTCGAGTCGGCCCGACCGATCGCCCGGAATATAGATCGCCGCCCGGATAACTCCGAGCGACGGGTCCTTGTACAAGAACCGAAATACGCCAATCGGCAGATCACGTGGGGTAGGGTCGATTGCCAATCTTCAATGTACCTAAATACCCACGTGATCCAACTACCGGGTATTCCACCCTCGACGGAACTCGTACGGAACAAACCGCCGAGGCGAGCTTGTCCGTGCGCGATTCCGAGCGGCGTAATCGCCGAGAACCGTCGGTCCAAATGTCCCCCTATTACGGCAAACCAACGGCTTTCTAACTCCCAACACACGAAATGTTCAGTCAATGAGGGAATGGATGAAACGAGCAGGTTTACATTACACAAGGACATTTATTATAATGAAACACGTATGCAATTAAATAAGGCAAAACACGTATGCAATTAAATAAGGCAAAACACGTATGCAATTATACAAGCAACAAAAGCACGACAAAAGAACTACAACCGTCTATAAGCAATTATTAATGTACAGTCACTTACACAGTTTTACTTACGGGATCGGCGCCACAACATTCATTCGAAAGAAAAGCAGGAAAAGAACCCCATCAAAGGCAATGGGGTCAGACTGGACCTCTTGGGTCTTTATGGCGTGGGACTTGGCAGACCGAACGAGTCCCACGAGACCGTTGCAGGTTACCTGCACCCTCGTGGTGTCTGGCTTGGGCGACCCGCGACGTCCCGTCCCACAGCAGCGAGCGCAGCCGCGGTCGAGCTCAGGCCTTCCGTGTGGCAGGCGAGCTCTCTCCGGCTCTCTCACACTAACAGCGCTTGGGCGACCCGGATGCTCCTTCCCCACGGCAGCTAGCGTAGCCGTGGTCGAGCTCGGGCCTTCCGTGTGGCAGGCGAGCTCTCTCCGGCTCTCTCCACACGAACGCGCTTGGGCGACCTGCGATGCTCCTTCCCCACGGCAGCTAGCGTAGCCGCGGTCGAGCTCGGGCCTTCCGTGTGCAGGCGAGCTCTCTCCGGCTCTCTCCACACGAACGCGCGGTTTGCACGACACAGCAGGCAAGGCTGCGCCTCCAGCTCGCGTCTCCCTTCGGACGCCCGGACTTCCACGCAGCTCCTTGGCTTCTGGCTTCTCCCGACTCCCCAACTGCCGAAGCAAGAAGCTTACTCCTCCCCCGGGACTCAGCACAGAACTCTGCCACGGGACTCCCACAAACTCAGCCCACGAACTCAGCCCTACCACGGGACTCCCACGGGACTCTTTTTGGACTCTTTTCACGGCCTTTTTTTGAACAAAGACAAGATGTCCTCTTTATCCTTTTCACCCCCTCCCCCGCACCCGGCGTGACTCATGCCCTCGTGATCCACCCCCCGCTCACCACGGGTGGGAGGGAGTTGTTGACGTCACGGGATGGCAGGGTTCTTCTTCCTCTTTGCAGAAGAGGGGAAGGACGTCTCCATTGTTTCGTTCCCTAACTATTAAATCGATCCGCAGCGCATCTAATCGATTTCAAAGCATTTAAACAATGGAAGGTGAGCTATCTAGGGAACATGCACTTATCGACATAGCTGACTAAGGGAACCTGTATGTTCGTGCAATTGAATTCCAAATTCGTAACAATATATATATATATATGCATATACATATATGGTACACACCTTTTATTATAAGTTGTTGGTTCGTCATCGTTCGTATCTAAAGTGGTTGCCATGGCACCAGGATGCTGTTTTCCAGGTGCCACTCTCCTTCCCCACTGCTTCCGGCACTCACTGCCAACCATGCCAATGTATATGTGGAAGAATTGCATTGCTCAACTGGTGGGTCGGCCAGATAGCTCAGATGGCAGAGCACTGGAACGGTTTTTCCAGAGGGCCTGGGTTTGATTCCTGGTCTAGGCCTGTAATTTTTTCCACATATACATATGACTTTTTAGAAGTGCCATTGGCAGTGATTACAGCTTTGAGTCTTCTTGGGTATGTCTGGATCAGGTCTGCACATCTAGATTTGTGGATTTTCTCCCATTCCTTGCCTTGCCATTTGCTCAAGCTCTGTCAAGTTGGATGGATCGGGAGTGTCAGTGAACAGAAATCTTCAAGTCTTTCCAAGAATTCTCAATGAGATATAAAGGCTGGGCTTTGGCTGGGTCATTCAAGGACTTTCACATTCTTGTTCTGAAGTCATTCCAGTGTTGCTTTGGCTGTATGCTTCGGGTCATTGTCATGTTGGAATGTAAATCTTTGCCGCAGACGAAGGTCTTTTGCACTCTGAAGCAGGTCTCCTCAAGGATTTGCCTGTATTTGGTTCCATTCATTGTTCCCTCATCCTTACAAGTCTCCCAGTCCATGCCAATGGAAAGCTTGGTGTTGACGTAGCGGTTAGGATGGCTGCCTTCGGATCCTAGGATCCTGAGTTTGAGTAGCGTTGGCTGCTGAATTAATACCTGGTGGGGTTGACAGCCTGTCATCCTTCCGAGGTCGGCAAAATGAGTACCAGTGTACTGGTAATAGGGACACTGCATCAGTGGCATAGCCGTGTCCCTGACCAATGATGCAACCAGCAGCCAGAAGGCTGCTCTCACAAGAAGAAGTCCTGCCACTGAAAAGCATCCCATAGCATGCTGCTGCCACATCATGCTTCATGGTATGGATGGTGTTAAATGGGTGATGAGCTGTGCTTGTTTCCACGAGATGTAACGCTTTGCATTCAGGCCAAAGAGTTCAATTTTTGTCTCATCAGACCACATAATATTTTTGCCTCTTGCTCTCAGAGTCTTTCACGTGCCTTTTTGTAAACTCCAGGTGTGCTGTCAACTGTCTTTTTCTCAAAAGTGCCTTCTGTCTGGCCACTCTCCCGTAAAGCCTACATTTGTGAAGTGCTGCAGAGATTGTTGTCCTTCTGGCAGGTTCTCCCCTCTCAGCCAAGGAACTCACCAGCTGAATGGTTCTGTAGTTCTGTCAGAGTGGTCTTTGGATTCTTGGTCACCTCCTGACCAGGTTCCTTCTTGCCCGGTTGCTCAGTTTGGTCGGATGGCCAGCTCTAGAAAGATCTGAGTAGTTCCATATTCTCTCAATTTCCTAATGATGCAGTTCACTGTGCTCTTGGAATTCCAACACTCTAGAAATTATTTTATACCATTCCCCAGATCTGCGAATTCTATCTCTGAGTCCTACAGACAGTACTTTGGACATCATGGGAGAGTTTCTGGTCTGACTAGAAATTATTTTATACCATTCCCCAGATCTGACAATTCTATCTCTGAGTCCTACAGACAGTATTTGGACATCATGGGAGAGTTTCTGGTCTGACATGTACCGTCAATTGTGGAGCCTTATATAGAAAGGTGTGTTTCTTTCTAAGTCACGTCCAATCAATTGCATTGGTGACAGTGGACTCCAATCAAGTTGTAGAGACATCTCAAGCATAATCAAAGAGAAATTTGATGCACTTGAGCTCAATTTGGAGCTCATAACAATGTGGTTGAATACTTATTGACATAAGACATTTCAGATTTTCATTTTAATTAATTTGTTAAAATTTCTAAAAACATGTTTCACTTTGGCTTCTGGGGTATTTTGTGTGATCAGTGACAAAAAAAGTTAAATTTAATCCATTAAATATTCAGCCTGTAAACACAACAAAATTAAAAAAAGTCAAGGGGTGTGAATACTTTTACTTTCTGTAAGCACTGTATGTACGGAACAAGTGATCGC
Source organism: Eptatretus atami (assembly GCA_035128595.1). Taxonomy (NCBI): domain Eukaryota; kingdom Metazoa; phylum Chordata; class Myxini; order Myxiniformes; family Myxinidae; genus Eptatretus; species Eptatretus atami. The sequence continues at coordinate 45,575,655 of CM068956.1, read as the reverse complement.
AATCATAATTTCCCTGATGATACCTACGAATGACTATGCACCCCACAGAACAGTCCAAGTAACAATGGTCGGGAATCTTAATTATTTATGCTTCGGACTTTAGACTCGCACCACAGTGGAATGACAAAGGAAGACATATAGACAAGAAGAGTTTTATGGCAAATTCGTGATGTTGATTCAGGTTGCCTGCTCGGGTCAGTCCACCGCCCGCCTTGGTTGGAAGGTGTGAGAAGGACTTGGCATAGCGAGGTGTGATGTTGGCAGAATTGGCGTGGCTTTCCCTCAGGAAGCTCAAAATTTAATAGCATTTCTCTGTGGTGTTCACTGGGTTCTCCTCCCCGATTCCAATTGAGCTTGCCTTAAATCATCTCGCCCAGCAATGTCAATGGTGACGACTTGCACCCCTCTCCTCCCTCTCACGATGACCTGTTACTCAGCTGGTCGGCAGAGCAGTCACCCTCTTTGGCCTTTTATCCGAAGTGTATAGTGACATGTCCCCCAGAGAAGTCGAGAAAATTCTCCGTCCCTTCCCAGACACTAGAAAGTACATTTAGAAAAAAGAACAAAGTTAAGGACATGAAATAAGAGTCAAATGTGAGGGGTTTCTTTATATACAATCTGGGTAGGTCTGACGTTTCTAACAATACAAATTAGTGACGCATATCTAAAAAAATGACATTTAATTACTACAGGCTTATTCTAAATCTAAAATGTTCAACATGGGAATAACTACATTACATCAAGCATTTATTAATTCCCAGGAACCACTTCCGCAGACAATATTATAACAAAGCTAAGCATACTGTATGCACTTCAGGCCTAAGACAAGTACATTGTCAAACAGGCTTGTCAAATTAATGCAATGCACCTTGACCCAAAGGCAAAGCTCTTGTCATACAAAACAAATCAATCCTAGCCTACACAGCCAGAGTATTATGTCATACCATAATCATTCTCAGTTTGGTGATAATCCTGTGCAGGGGGACCATCGGATCACCAATGGCAAGCAGGCATTAGCTGGGGTGCGGGGAAATTCTACCTACCATTTGTTGACATTTGGCCCACTTGTGCGCACATTGTCGTGGGCCACTGATTGTCATGGGTTGTGCGGTTATACAGATGGATATCGGGGGAAGTTTAAGATATAGGGAGGGCGAGGCAGGTTTAGATACAAACATTGTACGGGGAAGATGAGGGTTCTTCCAAACAAGTGCTCAACACATTTATCTCTCACGAGAATAACATCACACTTATTCTAACATGTACTGTCCTGTGAAATAACTATTCTAATATCTTCCACATTTTACCCCCTCTGCCATATACATAACAAAACAAAACAAAAATTTATATATATATATATTTTTGTACCAAGTTGCTTGTTGCTTCCTGGTCTGCTTATGTCTTTGCTGTAGGTTCTTTTTTGTGTAATTAACTGGGTCATACACTTTGCTTCTATAACTGTATTTCATCAGAGTGCACTTTGAAACAGTTTTTGTTTTGAGCTGTATTTTCCCAAACATTGACAGAACTTTGGTGTAAGATACTTGCCTTTAATAGTTTCCATGTTTGCTTTACATTTACTTTAATAAATCATCAGGAAGAGCTTGATTCATGGCAATTGAGAACCATCACACTTCTTCTTTCGGACTTTTGTTCATTACGTCAATCCGCGTGTTGTTTAGTTTAGCTTTGTTGTTTAGCTGTGAAGTTTTGTGCGTTTTAGCTTAGTTTTACTGCTGATTAAGCAGTGGTTATTGTCACAATCAGCGATATAATTGCTGTGAGTTTTGAGCACTTTGGATGTCATTCTCTGATAAGTTAGATAAGCTGTTGGACATGAAACTACCATGTCATTATTAGAAGGTCAGTGAAAGCCAGCTGTGTTTTTATTGACAATATACAGTGACACGGTAATTCTTCAGAACTAATTTGCTGTCAACAGAAGCTTCGAATCAAAACTCTTAATACACTGCCTTTAGTTGAATTTGAACATCTGGATTGCAGTCCATTGTCTTTACCATTGTGCAACAGTACCCAAACTCACAACATTCATGACATCGTTATTTTAAGTGGTTTAAATACTAATCTATAGTTTATTCTCTTCATGCAGATGCAGAAAGTGTGTTGGGTGCAACATCACATTCCATAGTTGTGGATTCCTGACTGTCAAATTGAACGTGAGCCATTATGTAGCTGAGAAGGATGAAAACCACAAATCGTCAAAGAGTGGAGCTAAAGGAGGATCAACCGTTGAAAATACACAACAAGGTACATCTCTTTATTATTTCCAATTTAATTGCGCACTTAATTATATCATGAAATTAAATAATATTTGAATGAACACTGGATTACAACTCGCAGATACTTGTGCAAAACCAAAACTGCATGCCATTTTCATTGCAGTGCATCATGTTCAGTCGATGACACCTTGCTAAGTACCATGTACCTGAATGTAACACCACTTGTATTTCTGGTTTTACAGGTTGAACTTGAAGGAACTCGTGGGGTATCAAAACAAAAGGAACTGTCAGAGGTGATAACGATGCCTCGTATGATTCGGAGAATATTCTGACAAAATAGGATCTCACAAATCGAAAAATGAGAACTCTTCACAGTTCACACCTGGACAACAACAATCAGAGGGGAATATTCTTCAGAGGTGCTTTCACCATCAATCATTAAAAATGACTTGACTGAAGGTTCATCTTTTGAAAAGGCTTCGAGCAATGTGTGTGGTAATGGTTTCCCAGATTCATCTCGGTCTGCTCGTAAAGAAAATACTAGACCACGAGAAAATGAAGAAGAATGTGAATATTCTGAATTCGTTGCAAAATTCGATTTACCTGAAACCGTACCTTGCATGTGGTTAATGGGGACATCTTGGAACAACACGTGAACGTCATTGTCAATGTAGCGAATGAAGACCTGAACCATGTCGAAGGTTTAGCCTTGAACATGGTGAATATAGGAGGTGAAATCATCCAGGAAAGGCCCGAGATTGTCAGAAAAATGGACCATTAAAAACAGGATCGCTCTGGATAACTGGGTCAGGGAAGCTCATTGCCAAAAAATCTTCCATGTTGTAGCTCCAAAATGGAGTGAACACATTGCAATCAGGGAAAGTCATGGTACAGCACAAAGTCTGTTAATAAAGGCAGTGAAAAGAGCTCTTGAAATGGCTGACAAATTTAATTCACGTCGATTGCTATCCTGCTTTCAGTTTTGGGATATTTTGCTTCCCTTGCAGAAATGTGCAGACACAATCGTGGATGCAGTCATAGTCTATTGCAAAGAGACTCCGAATAACCAGGTGTACACGAAAAAATTCGCATAGTTAATAATGATGTCATTCAGTCAAAGCATTTGTACGTGCCATTAAAAACTTTCCAGGCAGGTTTAAAATCTGAACGCAGGTCGGACGCATTTGAGAATGCATCTCTCTTGGGCAGGTTACCTGCACCCTCGTGGTGTCTGGCTTGGGCGACCCGCGACGTCCCGTCCCCACAGCAGCGAGCGCAGCCGCGGTCGAGCTCAGGCCTTCCGTGTGGCAGGCGAGCTCTCTCCGGCTCTCTCCACACTAACGCGCTTGGGCGACCCGCGATGCTGGTAATGTCATCGAAGTGGAGCTACTGCGGGACAGTTGAAGGGAAAACCTGAATGATAATTATCAATGGATAAAAATGATATATATAATTGTTTAAAATACATTCATGCTATCTGTCTTTTAAATATGTTGCCAGTGACGCCCGTCCCAAGACGGCACCTTGTACTAGTAATATGTATATATATAATATAATATATATATATATATATATAATATATAATATATATATAATATATATATTATGTTAGGGTTTGTGGGGAAAATTCGCATTAACCAATAAAAGAGTCCTCAGGTGAGATATCTCGGTAACTCCATGTGTAGTTAGCACCAAACCCGTTGTATAGAGGACTATGTGGTGATTATTCGGGCTGCGATCTTCAGTTAGCCGTTTTTTCTTTTGCTGTTTTATTTGGACCAAACACCACTCCAACCACCAATCGCCACACCCCAACGCCCCCAAACACCTCCACCAGACCCGACTACCTTCACCCCACAAACCCAACCGCGCAAACATCGCCTCGCCCGCCATTCTCTCAACGACGCCAAACAACGACCCAGCATCGCGGCGGACTTCCTAACCGCCTTCACATTCCTCTTCACGCCCAAATCGACCAGCATCGCGGCGGACTTCTTAACCGCCTTCACATTCCTCTTCACGCCAACATCGACCCAGCATCGCGGCGGACTTCTAACCGCTCTCACATTCCTCTTCACGCCCAACATCGGCCCAGAATCACGGCGGACTTCTACCGCCGGCACCTTCCTTTACGGGAGAATAGCGACTTTTTCCCAGAATTCGGATCAAGGGAGGTTCACGCCCCTTTTCCTCCGTCCAATGGGTGAGCGTGGCTCCGCCCGAGGTCATTTTGATCCGAAAATTACCATACCCCCCTCCCTCGGGGTATAAAAGGACGCACACGGGCGGGTTGGAAGAAGTCAAGTCGGTGGAAAGGGGAAGAGTCGGAACGGAGCTCGCGGCAGCCCTGGAAGCAGTGAGATGGGGAAGAGTCGGAACGGAGCTCGCGGCAGCCTGGAAGCAGTGAGATGGGAAGAGTCGGAACGGAGCTCGCGGCAGCCTGGAAGCAGTGAGACGGGAAGAGTAGGAACGGAGCTTGCGGAGTCTGAAGGAGTCAGAGTTCGTCTACGGTCAAGTCAGTCAGAGTTCGACTACGAGTCAAGTCGGGGAAGTGGAGAGAGTCGAGTCGGCGCATCATCGTCCTGGGCCCTGTTGCCGTCTGCCTTCGGAGGAGAACGAGCCTTCTGTCAGGTGCCAAGGCGATCAGCCGCGGTCCCGAGGCCACGCCAGCGGGACGGAGCACCACCATTCCCCTCATCGACCTCGAGCATAAACAATCCCCTCCCCATAATCCGCGCTGAGATAGTGCGGAAGCCCCGTTCGTTGCGTGGAGCGGCTACACGTGCAGGCACGAGGTGCGAGCCGCAGACCGCATCGGGGGAGGCTCGGACTCGAGGTCGAGAACGCAACGCTGGACGACGCATTCAGGGAAGTCGCAACTTTCTTTTTCCTTGGGGTTTTTGTTGTGAATGTCTGTGGGTGGCGCCTGTCTGACGAAGTAGTATTGTTTGAAGTGTTGCCGTGTGTCGGTCTTTAGTCGGAATATTCTCTCTTTTGTTTATTGTTATTACTGTGATTGTGTATACGTGCCTTTCATTCACTTGCCTTGTATTATTATTGTGATTGAATACGTGCCTTCTGTGCTTGTCTGAGTGTGTATTAAATGTGTTTGTTCAATTGTTCCGCTTTGCTTCGTCTCTTCTTTTTATTGACTCTCCATCCTGCATCACGTAAAGGATTGGCAGTGGGGTTTAGACGCCCGGTAATTAATCGGGACCGTCAAGGCCGACGATAACTCCGCTCGGTTATTTCTGCAGCACGGAACGAACCGCTTAAGCGGTTTGTGTCCGGAGTCGGCCTGTGGCGTGGTACGATCGCCCGGTCGACCACTCGCGCAGGTACTTAGGTAGGTCGAATTTGGCGAGCAACCCTATCCTGCGCGGGTGGGCAATTGGCACGATCGTGGTGAGGTTAAACCCCCACCCGTGACTGGCTCCGGGCGGTAGTTCCGGAGGTCACGACTGAATTGTCCGTCCGGTGGGCGACGTGTCGCGATTCGAGTTACGTGGCCGATCGCACGCTGCGGGCGCGAATTCGCAACAATATATATATATATATATATATATATATATATATATATATTATATATATATATATATATTGTTACTGGCCGGGGGTCGGCCGCCAACCAACCGCTCTGAACGGAGCCGCAAGTCGAGTCGGCCCGACCGATCGCCGGAATATAGATCGCCGCCCGGATAACTCCGAGCGACGGGTCCTTGTACAAGAACCGAAATACGCCAATCGGCAGATCACGTGGGGTAGGGTCGATTGCCAATCTTCAATGTACCTAAATACCCACGTGATCCAACTACCGGGGTATTCCACCCTCGACGGAACTCGTACGGAACAACCGCGCGAGGCGAGCTTGTCCGTGCGCGATTCCGAGCGGCGTAATCGCCGAGAAACCGTCGGTCCAAATGTCCCCCTATTACGGAAACCAACGGCTTTCTAACTCCCAACACACGAAATGTTCAGTCTGAGGGAATGGATGAAACGAGCAGGTTTACATTTACACAAGGACATTTATTATAATGAAACACGTATGCAATTAAATAAGGCAAAACACGTATGCAATTAAATAAGGCAAAACACGTATGCAATTATACAAGCAACAAAAGCACGACAAAAGAACTACAACCGTCTATAAGCAATTATTTGTACAGTCACTTACACAGTTTTACTTACGGGACTCGGCGCCACAACATTCATTCGAAAGAAAAGCAGGAAAAAGCCCCATCAAAGGCAATGGGGTCAGACTGGACCTCTTGGGTCTTTTATGGCGTGGGACTTGGCAGACCGAACGAGTCCCACGAGACCGTTGCAGTTACCTGCACCCTCGTGGTGTCTGGCTTGGGCGACCCGCGACGTCCCGTCCCCACAGCAGCGAGCGCAGCCGCGGTCGAGCTCAGGCCTTCCGTGTGGCAGGCGAGCTCTCTCGGCTCTCTCCACACTAACGCGCTTGGGCGACCCGCGATGCTCCTTCCCCACGGCAGCTAGCGTAGCCGTGTGTCGAGCTCGGGCCTTCCGTGTGGCAGGCGAGCTCTCTCCGGCTCTCTCCACACGAACGCGCTTGGGCGACCTGCGATGCTCCTTCCCACACGGCAGCTAGCGTAGCCGCGGTCGAGCTCGGGCCTTCCGTGTGGCAGGCGAGCTCTCTCCGGCTCTCTCCACACGAACGCGCGGTTTGCACGACACAGCAGGCAAGGCTGCGCCTCCAGTCGCGTCTCCTTCGCGACGCCCGGACTTCCACGCAGCTCCTTGGCTTCTGGCTTCCTCCCGACTCCCCAACTGCCGAAGCAAGAAGCTTACTTCCTC
>CM068956.1:45550998-45567782 GCA_035128595.1 Eptatretus atami | reverse complement strand
TGCAATTGAATTCCAAATTCGTAACAATATATATATATATATGCATATACATATATGGTACACACCTTTTATTATAAGTTGTTGGTTCGTCATCGTTCGTCATCTAAAGTGGTTGCCATGGCAACCAGGATGCTGTTTTCCAGGTGCCACTCTCCTTCCCCCACTGCTTCCGGGCACTCACTGCCAACCATGCCAATGTATATGTGGAAGAATTGCATTGCTCAACTGGTGGGTCGGCCAGATAGCTCAGATGGCAGAGCACTGGAACGGTTTTTCCAGAGGGCCTGGGTTTGATTCCTGGTCTAGGCCTGTAATTTTTTCCACATATACATATGACTTTTTAGAAGTGCCATTGGCAGTGATTACAGCTTTGAGTCTTCTTGGGTATGTCTGGATCAGGTCTGCACATCTAGATTTGTGGATTTTCTCCCATTCTTCCTTGCGCATTTGCTCAAGCTCTGTCAAGTTGGATGGATCGGGAGTGTCAGTGAACAGAAATCTTCAAGTCTTTCCACAGATTCTCAATGAGATTAAAGGCTGGGCTTTGGCTGGGTCATTCAAGGACTTTCACATTCTTGTTCTGAAGTCATTCCAGTGTTGCTTTGGCTGTATGCTTCGGGTCATTGTCATGTTGGAATGTAAATCTTTGCCGCAGACGAAGGTCTTTTGCACTCTGAAGCAGGTTCTCCTCAAGGATTTGCCTGTATTTGGTTCCATTCATTGTTCCCTCAATCCTTACAAGTCTCCCAGTCCATGCCAATGGAAAGCTTGGTGTTGACGTAGCGGTTAGGATGGCTGCCTTCGGATCCTAGGATCCTGAGTTTGAGTAGCGTTGGCTGCTGAATTAATACCTGGTGGGGTTGACAGCCTGTCATCCTTCCGAGGTCGGCAAAATGAGTACCAGTGTACTGGTAATAGGGACACTGCATCAGTGGCATAGCCGTGTCCCTGACCAATGATGCAACCAGCAGCCAGAAGGCTGCTCTCACAAGAAGAAGTCCCTGCCACTGAAAAGCATCCCATAGCATGCTGCTGCCACCATCATGCTTCATGGTATGGATGGTGTTAAATGGGTGATGAGCTGTGCTTGGTTTCCACGAGATGTAACGCTTTGCATTCAGGCCAAAGAGTTCAATTTTTGTCTCATCAGACCACATAATATTTTTGCCTCTTGCTCTCAGAGTCTTTCACGTGCCTTTTTGTAAACTCCAGGTGTGCTGTCAACTGTCTTTTTCTCAAAAGTGCCTTCTGTCTGGCCACTCTCCCGTAAAGCCTACATTTGTGAAGTGCTGCAGAGATTGTTGTCCTTCTGGCAGGTTCTCCCCTCTCAGCCAAGGAACTCACCAGCTGAATGGTTCTGTAGTTCTGTCAGAGTGGTCTTTGGATTCTTGGTCACCTCCCTGACCAGGTTCCTTCTTGCCCGGTTGCTCAGTTTGGTCGGATGGCCAGCTCTAGGAAGAATCTGAGTAGTTCCATATTCTCTCAATTTCCTAATGATGCAGTTCACTGTGCTCTTGGGAACTTCCAACACTCTAGAATTTATTTTATACCATTCCCCAGATCTGCGAATTCTATCTCTGAGTCCTACAGACAGTACTTTGGACATCATGGGAGAGTTTCTGGTCTGACTAGAAATTATTTTATACCATTCCCCAGATCTGACAATTCTATCTCTGAGTCCTACAGACAGTACTTTGGACATCATGGGAGAGTTTCTGGTCTGACATGTACCGTCAATTGTGGGACCTTATATAGAAAGGTGTGTTTCTTTCTAAGTCACGTCCAATCAATTGCATTGGTGACAGGTGGACTCCAATCAAGTTGTAGAGACATCTCAAGCATAATCAAAGGAAATTTGATGCACTTGAGCTCAATTTGGAGCTCATAACAATGTGGTTGAATACTTATTGACATAAGACATTTCAGATTTTCATTTTTAATTAATTTGTTAAAATTTCTAAAAACATGTTTTCACTTTGGCTTTCTGGGGTATTTTGTGTAGATCAGTGACAAAAAAAGTTAAATTTAATCCATTTTAAATTCAGCCTGTAACACAACAAAATTAAAAAAAGTCAAGGGGTGTGAATACTTTACTTTCTGTAAGCACTGTATGTACGGAACAAGTGATCGCAATCATAATTTCCCTGATGATACCTACGAATGACTATGCACCCCACAGAACAGTCCAAGTAACAATGGTCGGGAATCTTAATTATTTATGCTTCGGACTTTAGACTCGCACCACAGTGGAATGACAAAGGAAGACATTAGACAAGAAGAGTTTTATGGCAAATTCGTGATGTTGATTCAGGGTTGCCTGCTCGGGTCAGTCCACCGCCCCGCCTTGGTTGGAAGGTGTGAGGAAGGACTTGGCATAGCGAGGTGTGATGTTGGCAGAATTGGCGTGGCTTTCCCTCAGGAAGCTCAAAATTTAATAGCATTTCTCTGTGGTGTTCACTGGGTTCTCCTCCCCGATTCCAATTGAGCTTGCCTTAAATCATCTCGCCCAGCAATGTCAATGGTGACGACTTGCACCCCTCTCCTCCCTCTCACGATTGACCTGTTACTCAGCTGGTCGGCAGAGCAGTCACCTTCTTTGGCCTTTTATCCGAAGTGTATAGTGACATGTCCCCCAGAGAAGTCGAGAAAATTCTCCCGTCCCTTCCCAGACACTAAGAAAGTACATTTAGAAAAAAAGAACAAAGTTAAGGACATGAAATAAGAGTCAAATGTGAGGGGTTTCTTTATATACAATCTGGGGTAGGTCTGACGTTTCTAACAATACAAATTAGTGACGCATATCTAAAAAAATGACATTTAATTACTACAGGCTTATTCTAAATCTAAAATGTTCAACATGGGAATAACTACATTACATCAAGCATTTATTAATTCCCAGGAACCACTTCCGCAACAATATTATAACAAAGCTAAGCATACTGTATGCACTTCAGGCCTAAGACCAAGTACATTGTCAAACAGGCTTGTCAAATTAATGCAATGCACCTTGACCCAAAGGCCAAAGCTCCTTGTCATACAAAACAAATCACATCCTAGCCTACACAGCCAGAGTATATGGTCATACCATAATCATTCTCAGTTTGGTGATAATCCTGTGCAGGGGGACCATCGGATCACCAATGGCAAGCAGGCATTAGCTGGGGTGCGGGGAAATTCTACCGACCCATTTGTTGACATTTGGCCCACTTGTGCCACATTGTCGTGGGCCACTGATTGTCATGGGTTGTGCGGTTATACAGATGGATATCGGGGGAAGTTTAAGATTATAGGGAGGGCGAGGCAGGGTTTAGATACAAACATTGGTACGGGGAAGATGAGGGTTCTCCAAACAAGTGCTCAACACATTTATCTCTCACGAGAATAACATCACACTTATTCTAACATGTACTGTCCTGTGAAATAACTATTCTAATATCTTCCACATTTTACCCCCTCTGCCATATACATAACAAAACAAAACAAAAATTTATATATATATATATACTTTTTGTACCAAGTTGCTTGTTGCTTCCTGGTCTGCTTATGTCTTTGCTGTAGGTTCTTTTGTGTAATTCAACTGGGTCATACACTTTGCTTCTATAACTGTATTTCATCAGAGTGCACTTTGAAACAGTTTTTGTTTTGAGCTGTATTTTCCCAAACATTGACAGAACTTTGGTGTAGATACTTGCCTTTAATAGTTTCCATGTTTGCTTTACATTTACTTTAATAAATCATCAGGAAGAGCTTGATTCATGGCAATTGAGAACCATCACACTTTTCTGGGACCTTTTGTTCATTACGTCAATCCGCGGTTGTTTAGTTTAGCTTTGTTGTTTAGCTGTGAAGTTTTGTGCGTTTTAGCTTAGTTTTACTGCTGATTAAGCAGTGGTTATTGTCACAATCAGCGATATAATTGCTGTGAGTTTTGAGCACTTTGGATGTCATTCTCTGATAAGTTAGATAAGCTGTTGGACATGAAACTACCATGTCATTATTAGAAGGTCAGTGAAAGCCAGCTGTGTTTTTATTGACAATATGACAGTGACACGGTAATTCTTCAGAGACTAATTTGCTGTCACAGAAGCTTCGAATCAAAACTCTTAATACCACTGCCTTTAGTTGAATTTGAACATCTGGGATTGCAGTCCATTGTCTTTACCATTGTGCAACAGTACCCAAACTCACAACATTCATGACATCGTTATTTTAAGTGGTTTAAATACTAATCTATAGTTTATTCTCTTCATGCAGATGCAGAAAGTGTGTTGGGTGCAACATCACATTCCATAGTTGTGGATTCCCTGACTGTCAAATTGAACGTGAGCCATTATGTAGCTGAGAAGGATGAAAACCACAAATCGTCAAAGAGTGGAGCTAAAGGAGGATCAACCGTTGAAAATCACAACAAGGTACATCTCTTTTATTATTTCCAATTTAATTGCGCACTTAATTATATCATGAAATTAAATAATATTTGAATGAACACTGGATTACAACTCGCAGATTACTTGTGCAAAACCAAAACTGCATGCCATTTTCATTGCAGTGCATCATGTTCAGTCGATGACACCTTGCTAAGTACCATGTACCTGAATGTAACACCACTTGTATTTCTGGTTTTACAGGTTGAACTTGAAGGAACTCGTGGGGTATCAAAACAAAAAGGAACTGTCAGAGGTGATAACGATGCCTCGTATGATTCGGAGAAATATTCTGACAAAATAGGATCTCACAAATCGAAAAATGAGAACTCTTCACAGTTCACACCTGGACAACAACAATCAAGAGGGGAATATTCTTCAGAGGTGCTTTCACCATCAATCATTAAAAATGACTTGACTGAAGGTTCATCTTTTGAAAAGGCTTCGAGCAATGTGTGTGGTAATGGTTTCCCAGATTCATCTCGGTCTGCTCGTAAAGAAAATACTAGACCACGAGAAAATGAAGAAGAATGTGAATATTCTGAATTCGTTGCAAAATTCGATTTACCTGGAAACCGTACCTTGCATGTGGTTAATGGGGACATCTTGGAACAACACGTGAACGTCATTGTCAATGTAGCGAATGAAGACCTGAACCATGTCGAAGGTTTAGCCTTGAACATGGTGAATATAGGAGGTGAAATCATCCAGGAGGAAAGCGCCGAGATTGTCAGAAAAATTGGACCATTAAAAACAGGATCGCTCTGGATAACTGGGTCAGGGAAGCTGCATTGCCAAAAAATCTTCCATGTTGTAGCTCCAAAATGGAGTGAACACATTGCAATCAGGGAAAGTCATGGTACAGCACAAAGTCTGTTAATAAAGGCAGTGAAAAGAGCTCTTGAAATGGCTGACAAATTTAACTTCACGTCGATTGCTATCCCTGCTTTCAGTTTTGGGATATTTTGCTTCCCCTTGCAGAAATGTGCAGACACAATCGTGGATGCAGTCATAGTCTATTGCAAAGAGACTCCGAATAACCAGGTGTACACGAAAGAAATTCGCATAGTTAATAATGATGTCAATTCAGTCAAAGCATTTGTACGTGCCATTAAAAACTATTCCAAGGCAGGTTTAAATCTTGAACGCAGGTCGGACGCATTTGAGAATGCACCTAATCCATCTCAGAAAGGAAAAGTCAATTGTAATTGTGAACAAAACTTTCCTGAAGGAGAAAATCAACAGATGAACAGCCATTCAGCAGCCATATCCCAAGAGATTGCAGGTGTCGCAAACGGAACAAGGATTGTTTATCGATGCGGAGACATCTTCAATGAAAAGGTATGTGCTGGTTACAATTGTGGCTATCTATAGATTGCATATGCATGAGGTTGTGAGGGTGGGGAGAGGTGGAAGATGTAGAGTGGGGGAGATGAGGTATTACATACTCGTACGAGGAGGAATGGCAGGTGATTTTTAGCATTGGCATACGTACAAGTCACAATCAGTAAATATGAAAGTCATTTTTTACCAATTTCTTCCTTTTCTATTTCATGTCTTCTGGAGCCAATCATACACCATATGTTGAGACAAATGAATACATTTGATTGTGAAAGCTGAACAATTTCACTTACAAAAAAATAGTGTTTGGTTGAAATTGTTACCAGTGAGACTTCGTTATATAGGTGGTATGCAATGACATTGCGTCGCACCAGGAAACAAAGCCAGTCTGACATTATGCGAGACAAACAAACGTGAGGGCTAAGCCGCCCTGGCAGACACACGATAGCATTATCCAAGTACTTTGATGACTTACACAAGGAAGCAAAATACAGATACCAGCTTAGGAGAACTCGAGGCTTGTACATAAATTCACATTCACGACCTGAATGAACAAAATATATTCCAAAAATGTATTGAATTGAAGTATTCCGATATGTTTAACATTGCACAAGGTACAGGATGTCCATCACGGTAAATTTTAAGTTGTAGACTATTACATTTACGTACATAGTAATGAATGACCTGCGCACGCAAGTTATTTCCGTAGCTCACTTTTCAAATGAATGGTGGACGTTTCTCGAGCAGCAAAGGGCAGATCAACACTAAAATACAGTACATTAATTAATACTGAGTCTAGCATGGGAAAATATTTACCACTGATGAAATGGTCGCTACACACAAAATTTCCTTCTTGCCATTGTCAATGAGTGTGGCGTGTGAAATGTTGTTGAGCCACTTTTCTCATCGTTTTCTTGATAATTCTTCAGTTTGAGTTCCTTGATTTGTTACACTTCCAGGATGCGATAAAAATAATCAATCCTTTTCTCTGTTAGTATGATGAGAGCACCCAAAGACAGCACAAAAGCACAGCATTTTCACTGTGAAATTGCACCAGGTACTTCTCGTTGTGGACCCCTCACTTTTTCTCCCGTAATGGTTGCAACATTATCCAGCCTCATTCTATCAGCGGAAGTGGCATCTATTGCATACTACCGATATGCACAATAAAATTAGGTTAATATTTCACTTCATAACATGGTAAATTAGAGAGTTCATAAACACCTTACCCCGTGCAGACTTGAGAAAAACGGCAAATTTGAATGGTTGAGATGATGTAAAATGCTATAATATTTTGTCCAAGTACTGCTAAACGGAAGGTTTTGAAAGTACCAAGAAGGCAATTTGTGTTCCACAGTAATAAAGTTGTTTAATTTGATTGAAATAGAATTGGAATTTTAAAGGTTGGAGAAAAAAAAAAGTCGGAATTTTACTGCGATTGGTGCAGCAGCTTTTACACCACCTTACTTGATACATTACATTAGTTCTTCATGCCTGTTGTTTTTGTCCTTTATGATATCCCTAAAAGCAGTAAGCTTCCTGGTTGGCATGATTTTCAATTTTGTTTGACTGCCAGATTGGCAGACAGTGTAAAACAATTACCTTATTCCTCTCTGCACATGCATGATCGGGACGAGATTCCATGCAATTTGTCAAATTCAGAGCCAAAGTACTGCTAAACTGCAGGTTCGTGTTCTGATTTATGTTTTGATTCGTGTTCAAAATATAACATTCAATTGAAGTGAAGTTGTTCCTCGATCATGAACTGATGTTTGTAGACAGACAAAGTGGACCAATTGCTTAACCTTGCTTTCCGCTTCTCATGTGCTGGGTAAAAATTTTCCAATATTACCTTGCCTGCACTGGCACTTGAACTTATTTGACAACTGCACTAGTGGCCTTGCATGATGTGGGCGGAATGAAATGTAAAAATAAATCATATTTTGGCCATATTGTAAAACGTTTAAATTTCTATTACTTCTCTTACAGGTGGATGTGATTGTCAATATAACAGCGCCGAAAATGGATTTGAAGAAAATGAGGATTTCTAATCGCTTGTTAGCAATGGTTGGACCAAATCTGCAAACACGAATCGATAGTAAGGTTAAAGAGTGTGCAGATCAAACTATCATCAATATTGACATGAAGGACAGAAATCTGAACTGCAAAGAATTGTACAATGTTGATGTTCCACAAGGAGAACAAAGAATTTTTGAGGTAACATGATTTTTCATCAATTTTACAACACCCTTCCTATAAGTAATGGATGCTTTGAATCATTATTTGATTTCAATGTTGAGTGACCAACAACTAGATATCTGCAATCACAAAACTATCGCCAAGGGTGAGCCTCCCCCGGTTGGAGGAGGCTTAGCCTTGGTGATCGCCCGTGACTTCCCCATGGCTTGTGATCCAATGATGGCATATTTTTTTCCCCTCGACCGCCATATGACCTTGACCTTCAAAATTTAGGGATAGAGTGTAAATTAAGAAAATCTGTCTCCATCTACAATCTATCCATGAAACTCAACATCATGAAAATCGGAGAAAAATTATTCAAGTTATGATTAAAAAACACAGAAGTGTTCATTTTTTTTGTTAATTAGGTCACTATCTGAAAAAATAGGTCAACGACATGAATCAAAATATCAACTTCAGTGCAAATTGAGCAAAATGGTCAGAAATGAGCACGTGTTTTTTTTTTCAGACTGCTTTTTCAGACCTGAACTTTAACTCGGAGGGGTATGATATAAATTAATTGTAAATACGCCTTGCTCTATGCTATTTAGTGAGGGCAATTTTGGTCTAATGCGACGTACCTTAGTGGAGTTTTGGTGAAAATGTTAAAATGTGTATAATTGGGTCATCACCTTAATTAGGTCAAGGTGAAAAAATGTCAACCCGGCACACGTTTTATTCCCATTACTGATGCAAAATTTGATTCCAAAAGTCCCAGCCGGATCCAAGATACAGCTCAGAAATTGGGAGTGTTGGAAGTGTAGGAAGAAAAAAGAAATTCTAAATGGTGGTTTAGTACTCCTTGGGTCTGAGGTACAATTAAAATTGGGGGCACTAATTGTAGAAACAAACCATGGAACAGCAACAAGTCTTCCCTGATACTGTCGGCTGACGCTTAATAACATTAGGTATGATAAAGTATTACCAATACTGCTGAAAGGTATGCATGAGAAAATGAAGAGGTTTCTTGTTTAAAAAATACATATTAGGGGAATGTTCAGTGCAGAATTCGAAAAACGATTGCCTTAACTAATTTCATTCATTTACCAAATGAATTTTTCGAAACTATTGCACTTGCACACATATTTGGCATAGTCCTTTTTATGGTGTGATAAAAGACCACAACTGTATAAAATTATTATTTTCAACAAAAAATGAATGCCTACGGAAGAGCAAAAGAGAAAGAAGAGGAGATGAGAGGTAAAATCAAACTGGCAGGCCACACAGGAAGGTGTGTGTGTGAGATAGAGATATATCCACACAGGTTCCTGATTAGTTTAGAGCAAATGGAAGAAAGGGGAGGACATCAGAGACCATGATTGCAAAAGATGAGTTATTGCATAATAATCCAAATTATAATATAGGGAAGGATTTAGTTAATGGGTATTTGTGGGGGGTTGGGAGAGGGACAAAAATGCAAATTATCTCTGTAAATGTGCACTGCATAGCCCCACACTATGGTGGTGGGAGAGGTTATTACAAATAATCTGTGGAGATGACTTGCACTTTTGCACTGCACATGTGCAAGTACTTTACTGACTCCCGACAGAGGAGGAGAGGGGGTATTACTCTCCCATAGGGACTAGGTGTTTCTATTAATTAAAAATCGAATCTAGGGAAGGATTTAGTTAAGGTGTATGCTAAGCATGATGATAAATAATTTTCGATAGTACATTATTTCTGTTAGTTTTCAAGTTCAGTCAAGTCATAGCCAACTTCTGGTGACATTCCTCATCAGATTTCTCCAAACATTCCTATCCTACACTGCTTCCCAAAGCTCTGGCAGAGGGAGCTTGGTTTCTGCCTTTACCCCATCCATCCAGCACATACAAGGTCTGCCTCTTCCTCTTCCTCCCTCGACCATACCCAGCATGGTTAATTTCTCCATACGTGTGTTTTCTGCATATCCTGGGATGACCTACATGTCCTGATTCTTGCATAAGAATGCTCCAGGCATTTTAAGCAACACTTGCAGAGTTTTAAATAACTTTTTCTTAATTTAAAACACTCCAATTGTGTCGGTAAAAACCATGCCTTGTCCACATACATGCACACGTCCCGCCAGAGAGGGCAACGCCGGTCTCCCCGCTTGAAGTGGAGATGACACAACACATGGGCAGAGCATAAATATGTATGAGGCAAAACATGAAGATGCATGGAGGCAAACATGGGTGCAAGATGAAAATACGTTTTACATTCAAACTTGGTTGCATCACACTCCTCACCTGGTTTTTATATAAACCACTACAGCAATTGATAGAGCAAAGATAATTATGTGAACACAAGAACCAAAGTAGCCACCTTGGCTCGAAACATTGACAAATTGTTATTGAACATTATCGAAATGTTGAACATTTGTCAAAAATGAAATATACTGACGACATAGTACATCATGTAGTCACAAAATTCATGGAACAGGCTATGGCTAACGGATAGGAACATTGGGGAAAATAACATGAGAATATGAAATTCACAATCAATAGAACACATTGAAATAATTCACTCTTCCCATGCTGGTATAAGCAGCATGACCTCAGTTATGGGTAGCAGGTAGATGTAGTGTTTGCCATCCTTCATGGTATGGATTTGCATGTTTCAAACCAAACCATCTACACTGGGCAATGTCTCAATCACATGTCCATAGGGCCAGTCGTTCCTGTGCACATCAGCCTTCAGCAGAACAATATCACTGACACAAAGGTTGCGTTTCTTGATTTTTCCACCGCATACGGGGCTGCAGGGTCAGAAGATATTCTGTGCGCCATCATGACCAGAAGGTATTCGCCAAATGCTATACACGTCGCCACTGACAGCTGAAGATGTCTGTGGAGTGACTGACATTGCCTGGTGGTACACGGAGAGGCATTGTCTTCTTGTTAAGTAGTGCCGCTGGTGTCAAGATTTCTGGCACGTCTGGATCTGTAGACACTGGGCCAAGTGGACTTGCATTGACAATAGCACATACCTACACCAGGAAGGTAGGAAGGAGTTTGTGGGTGCAAGAAACTTTTGTGTCCAAGAGAATCACATCTGGATTCTGTGACAGTACAGCAAGCAAAGTGGGTTCAATGGATAGTTCAGAATCCCAGAGAAATATTGGCCCAGACAGCCATAAGGTATTCATCAGGTCATAGGCTTCGACGGAGTGAGTGGCCAGTGCTGCCAGGTTAATGTCGGTTGCCACGTAGTTCCTTTGAGAAGGTGATATATTTTTATGGATCCTTTGCTCTACGTCAGCCATGATGGCGATGGGTTCCTGTCTGAAGCGTACTAATACCCTGAGGAGACTATGGATGAGGTCTGGACCAGGAAGTAATTCCTTATTTCGCGAGACATCACGTTAGGTAGGACCAGCGTCGAACAGCACAAGAATATTGTCAGATTTATGTGGATGGAATACAGCAAAATGAGGAAGATACCATCCTGGTCGTTTTGCCTCTGTTCCTGGTTTAAGAGGTTCAGCATGTCCTTTGGAAAAGAGTTTAGCCATGAAGTCCACGTACTGCTGTTTAAGGGCTGGTTTCTTATCCAGAAACTTGCAAAGGGACTTTAAGTAGTTGATTGCAAGGAGGTCAATTGTTTGGAAGTTTTACATCATCTCTGAAGGGTAACGGAATCACCAAATTGCCATTGTCATTCTTGATGAATCCACCCTCCATGATGGTGAGAAAACGGTTGTCTTCTATGGAGTGACTCAGCTTATCATTCCTTGTTCACTGATAGACGTCACTGCCAACCCCGTCGTCGTAGGCATGTGGTCGCAGGATCTCCTGAAGAGCTGACCTGAAGGTACATGATGATGTGGCGGGATGACATTTTTGATGGTGACATGATTATGGCATGGCAAGCGGACTGATGGTCTTCCATTGTTGGGAATGTGGGTACGATATGCCTCCAATCGCTCAGGGCTATGGCCATACATCGCCAATGATCACCCATCCAAGGTCCATACGCTGTGCCCACGGAGCATTAGGTGGTCCATTCCGAAATTCTCTGACCTTAAGCAGCTGAGGAGCATCGCATCCAATTAACAGTAAGATGGTCACTTCTGGGTCAGATTCGGGAAACATTTCAGTGATAGGACGTATATGTGAGTGGAGTCTTGCGACCAACTGTGTTGGAATCTCAGATGAATTGCAAGTCATAGCATGGCACTCGGTTAGCTCTGGGAGCGGCAGGTGGATGATTCCATTGAAATATTCAATGACTAGATTCCTGACATGCCTAACCCTGGCTGCCATAATTCCAAAGCAAGTTTTGAGTTCGTAGGGGACTATATTACTTGGCACGTTGAAGTCGTCAGTTCACTGCAGCCCAGAGACCGATTTGACTGGTCATCTAACACAGCTTAAGTTTTCAGGATTTCCAGCGATTGAATACTTTTCCAAGACAGATTTTGGAATAAGGCCTTCCTCTAATGCCTGGTGTTGGCTTAATGGTTAGGGTGGTGGGCTTGGGATCTGAGGGTCCTGAGTTCTAATCCCACTTGGCTGTTAAATTAATAACAGGAGGGGTTGACTGCCTGTCATCCTTATGAGGTCGGCAAAATGAGTGCCAGCATGCTGGTATACTGTCTTGGAGTGGAGACCCATCCAGGATTGTGTCCAATAGCCAAGGAGACTGCTGAGGCAGCACCAACGCTCTGCACAGAGTATGGATGGATGGACCTTCCTCTGGACGCTCTTCCAATGGATGGATGGACCTGCCTCTGGATCCACTACGACCACAAATGTCCGTACACCTGTTAATCACTGAGGTTCGCTCCTCACCATGCTTTCGAAGCCCATCTGACACTCTCACAGGGTTTAAAGAGTCCCTGATAAATTGCTTCCCTGGTGGTCTGTTGAGAGTAGCACAAGTGGCATCATGAAGTGCTGAGCCATGATGGGTGCTGTCACAGTGAGAACAATGCGATTTTACTTGACAATCCTTGGTTGAATGGTTAGTTGACAGAGTGCATCTGGTACATATTTTACATTAGTTAAGAAGGATGAGTCTGGATTGCAATTTTTTTGCTTTGAATGTTCTGCAATGCGCAACAGGATGTTTGGTCCTGTGAATAGGGCAGAATTGCTGCAGATCTTCCATTCGACGATGAGTGTGCTGATTTTCAGAAGGCGACGCGGCTGCTGTGATCGGTTACTCGACAATCTGTGGCAGCAATTCACCCGTGACCTCGGTCTTGCTTACTTTGACCCTTGGACGAGTGTCACATTCATGAAGGCAGACATTCTGTTGTTGTTTTTTTGGTGAGTAGAGCTTTCACCTTCGTAGCTGAAGAATGTGATTTCACCTTTCACCTTCGTAGCTGAAGAAAATAGTGACAAGGTCACATTGTGGGTTTCTTTATCGTTGAAGGCTTCCATCCTTCAACAAATCACAAATTCAGGTGGAAGCTTCGCTATGATTGGTTTGAGGAACAGAGATATATCCAAAGCTGAAAGTCCGGAAAGGGAATCATCGTTTATGGCGGCCTCTATTTCCTCGATGGTGTCACTATACTTCTGCAAAGTTTTGCGGTCATGAGGAGAGACTTGAGGCAAAACTTCCAGCTTCTTTAGCAATGATTATCTAACTGCTTCATCGCTGCCAAATCTTTCTTGAAGGCAATTCCAGAACTGCTCCAAACTGACATCAGGGTTAGAAATATAGACTCGGTTAAGATGCACTATGAGTGCTTTGGATTCTGAACCACCAGCCATATGTTGAACCATGAGGTTAAGCTGTTCATCAAATGCAAGCGGTACAACTCTGATCATGTTCTGGAAGGCCGCACGCAATGTCCTGAATTTCTCAGGCTTATCCTCAAACACAGAAATCCTATTTGAAACTAAGCCTTGACGAGACAAATAGTTTACACAGTCCTGCATGGCAGGCATCACTGTTGGCATGATTGATGTCTTGACATCTCGACCCAATACTGAATGGCTAGACACTGGTAATGTTGTTTCCGGATGTGTGTTGTACGTCCTTGCAGCATATGTGGGTACAGCATGGCTGTATGTTGGATTTGATGAGAAATAACCTGATTGGCTGTTGGTTGTAATCCCACGGGATGGTGACACAAGGTCAGTATACACCGTGGGATACCGAGGGGTCGTAACAGGAGCCGAGTTTGGACCCACAAGCTCATAACGGGGCACGTTAACACAGTGGGGGTCCATGTGCAGCTGTGACATGTAGCATTGGAGAAGGATGAAGACGTGAAGGTTGTGTGTAAGGCATTAGTTGGTGTCTGCTGAGTTGCGTACGATAGACCTGGAACTGGCATCATGTTATACTGAACATATAGAACTTGCCTGCTGGACACGTTTCATGTCGATGAGTTCTCCATGGATCCTGGTGCTGCAGCATTGACAGCTGGTGAAAGGGGGTCCGTCTGAAATGACACTGGTCCGAGCAATGTAGTTGGGTCAGCACATACCTGGGTATCCGGTGGAATATAATCAGTATCATCTTCAATAGAATGGATGGTGGTAAAGACATGACATTCCTGGACAACAGCATTCTCACTTTCTTCGCAGGTGTACAGTAGGTAATCCAGATGACGAAATGTTGTCAAATCTGCCCCAACACAGAGTGTCAGACATCGCTTCCAAACAGGCTTTAGCCACGGCAGCCTCTTCCTCCCACTTCAGCTGTTCGAGATGTATCTGTTGCTGCATAGCTTTCAATTGTTGCTGCATCTGTAGCCACTTTTTCTGTGCCTGTTATTGCTTGAGATTACTCTGTTGCTGCATCTGTTGCTGCTCAAGATCACTCTGTTGCTGTGCAGCCATCAATCGTTGCTGCATCTGTTGCTCTTTGAGTATCAAGCAACCTTTGGCTGATTTACATCCCATGGCAGCTCTGACAGAGGCCTCATCTACTTCTGCGTTGTCCTTCAACAAGAGTGAAGACGTGGAAGACTTGGCCAAAACCCGGGAGCCAGCAACAAACCTTGAATGAAGCGTGCTCCTCCCCATTGCCACTCTTCTTCCTCCTGGTGCGAGACGAGTGTGAAGTCAGGTTTTTACTATCCTGGAACGGCCTACGTTTCCCGATTTCTTGAATAAGAATGCTCCAGGCAGTTTAACCAACACTTGCAGAGGTTTAACTCACTTTTTCTTTATTTTAAACACTCCAAGTGCGTCAGTAAAAACCGTGCCTTTTCCAGATACTGGCACATGTCCCGCCAGACAGGGCAACGCCGGTCTCCCCGCTCGCAGTGGAGACAACGCTCAACATGGGCGGAACATAAACATGCATGAGGCAAAATATAGGCAGCACATGAATGTATGTTTTACATTCAAACTTGGTAACAACACACTGCACACATTATGAGTCCAAAGTATTACAGTTTCTCTTTCAACATCAGAGCTTCTAATGTACATGTTGGTATGATTACCCTCGCCGAAGGAGAGGGTATTGCATTTGGGTCTGTTTGTTTGTTACTTGGCGAAATCTTCGATTTTGTCAAGTATGTTGGTCTGTTTCCGTTTTTGGTTTGTTTGTTTGTTTGTCTGGTCGTCTACAGCCCAAATGGCTGGACCAGTCGTTCTTAAATTTTTACACCTGATAGGCAATCCACCTGAGACGGTCTGCGTCCAAACCCCGTCTTAATCGGACTAACGTCACGACGTGACGTCACACAACGTGAAAACACATTTTTGGACATAACTCAGTGACCGGAAGTCGTAGCGACTTCCGGTTGACGCCAAATTAAACTTCATTCAAATATCTAATGATTACTAAATGCATCTTATTCCAAATTACGCATAGTTTTTCGCAAGCGTATGACGTCAAAGTTTTGCCTATTGACGTCATTTTAAAAAATATATTTACGCTCGTGTGCAGCCGAAACTATTGAAGCAATCGTTCTCAAATTTTAACACGTGATAGCCAATGTTGCTGAAATAGTCTGGGATCAAATCACGTCATAATCGCACTTAACGTCACGACGTTACGTCAAAAAAGGTGAAAACAAGCTTTTGAACATAACTCAGTAACCGGAAGTCGTAGCGACTTCCTGTTGACGCCAAAACAAACTTCAATGGAATATCTAAATGTTTTAAAATGCATGTTAGTACAAATTATGCACAGTTTTCGCAAGCGTATGACGTCAAAGTTTTTAGCTATTGGCGTGATTTAAAAAAAATTCTATTCGTTCTACAGGTCACAATTCTTAACCGATTTGGATGTAAATTTTAACAGCTGATAGAAATCCACAGTGCAAAAAGATCTGTGATTTTGTGATGTTCAACATCAGGATCTGGATTCTGCATCACTTTATTATTATCGCCCATTATAAACCGATGGGGAATTTTGTGAATTACACATGGCTATTTCTCAAACAGTTTTGCACTTATTTTATTGAAACTTATACTGTCTATTTATGCATGTAATATTAACATGTGTACAAAGTTTGATCGAAATTGACCCAAGGTCAAGGTCAGGGTCACCCAAAACATGAAAAACACACATATAAAATACCCATTTTTGTTTTACAACATATTTCAAACCTGAAACGGGATCGTAAAGCTGGTTGAAAAGCAATGTTCATAGGTATTTTCAAATATTTCTACGATCAGAATGAAGGCAACAAGCACCGATGATAAGTTGTTGAATGTCACATGGTGGCTTTAAATGAGTTGTGAAAATTTTTCAATCTGCTGGCCGTTACCATGACAACGCGCGCCTGATAATTGTTATTTGTGATGTCGCGTCATTTTATTCATGTACGAACAAATAAAAACCACACATTCCATGACATTACAGCTTGGACCACCACACGGAAAGGTC
>CM068956.1:45524724-45527693 GCA_035128595.1 Eptatretus atami | reverse complement strand
TTTCATTATTGTTGTTAATATTATTCATATTAATTAATATATGCTTTGTTACAATGTTATCATTATTTTTATTTATTTTGTCATTAGAATGGCATGCTGTGGAAGGACCTGTAAAGTTGCTCTATGTACTTTAATATAGCATCTGTTTAAAATATGGGAATTCTTCCAGATTATTTGTAGTTAATTAGCCTTCTCCACGCGAGGAGAATCATGACAATCATTTTGGTGCATCACACTCCACATCAGAGCCAGTATTCCACAAAAAAATACGACACAACACACACACACTTAGGAGTGGATTTAAAGAGGTGATGGCCTGATGTTTTCACTTTGTAATTTTTTTTGGGTTATTTTACACAGTTGTGATGATATATGTATCTATATATATATATATATATATATATATATACGAGGGGTGTTCAAAAAGTATCCAACCTTAATTTTTCGTGCGTAAACAAATGAAGCTAGGGAGGCGTGGTTTGGTGCACGTATGTAGGCGATCTAATCCGTATGCGTGAATATTTTCCCGCCTGCAGAAGCTGTCGGTCGCTGACAGACCGCCGATGAGTGAGGAAGTGTAAGTGAGCGGCCGTCGGATTTTCGTTTTTGACAAAAATGACGGAAAACTTGAACAACGCTATGCATCAAATTTTGTGTAAAGCTTGGCGATTCCCAAGTGGAAATGATCCGCAAGATTCAACAGGCCTTCGGGAACGAAGCAATGGGCACCACACAGATAAAAGAGTGGTACAACCGCTTCAAAGATGGTCGCACATCAGTGGAAAGTGAAGCACGTTCTGGTAGGCCTCAACATCCCGAAATGAGATAGTCATTGACCAAGTGAGGACCCTGCTGATGCAGGATCGTCGAATCACGATCAGAGAACTTGCAGACGAGGCGGTCTCAGCATTGGATCCGTTCATTCCATTGTGACTGAGGATTTGGGCTTAAGGAGAATCTCAGCGAAGTTCGTGCCAAAGCTGCTAACATCGAGCAGAAGCAACTCCGTTTGGAGATCGCACAGGACATGCTGGAGACTGTGAACAGCGATCCCAACTTTTCAAACGTGATCACTGGCGATGAGACCACAGTGATCCGTCATTTTGTCAAAAACGAAAATCCGACGGCGCTCACTTACACTTCCTCACTCATCGGCGTCTGTCGGCGACTGACAGCTTCTGCAGGCGGGAAAATATTCACGCATACAGATTAGGATCGCCTACATACGTGCACCAAACCACGCCTCCTAGCTTCATTTGATTACGCACGAAAATTAAGGTTGGATACTTTTTGAACACACCTCGTGTATATACTATATAATAATATCATACGTACACATTGTGGGCCGGGGGTCTGTGGCAGAACGACCACTAGGTGGGGAAAGCTTGCGTCGTCTCCACCAAAACTCCACGGAATTGTAGGCCGTCGCTCGGATAACTCCGCGAGCCGGCGGGTCGTTTAACCGACCGTGGTCGCCAATTTTCAACCGGTAGAGTAGGGTCTTTTGTATGAACCAATTTACCTAATTAACTAGCGATTTCAACTACCGGGGAGACCACGCCCTCGGCACGTCTTGCTCGAACCGGGTCACTATACCGACTGCGGTAGAGTTCCAACTACCGACTACCAACTCCGGTTCGGGTGCAGCCGAGTGGAAACTGCAAAAGCCATGCCGGCTGGAATGAACGGATTATCGGGGATAAACCCCGCCTAAACTCAGATCCGAACCATGCTGGACCAATTCAAGAAGGGATGGAAACGAACTGGGAACATTTCTAACAAGTTTTATTTACAGTAAATGAAGACACAAAGCAAGACTTAACACAATATCAAGAAGTATTTACAATGATCCAAAAACACTTATTCAGTTCTACTTAAAGACGGGCCCACACGCAGACACACACAAATGAAAAGAAACCCAGAGTTCTTTATTGACCCTCGCAGCTGAGGGTCAGAGTTCGGTTTGGTACCTGGCCGTTGGAGAAAGGGGGTACTCCTCTGTGGTCACCTGACAATGGTCGCTGGTTTTGTCCCCAGTCGCAGTGTGGGACTCGAGGTTCGTGGCGGAGCTCGGGTGGTGAGTGGTGGGGTCCAAGAGGGGGGGGGGGGGTCGGGTCGCTCTTCCTTCCTTTGTAGAGGAACAGAGACACGTTGCGACCTTCGTAACAGCAAAAACTCTTCTCAAAAAGACCCACAAAAACCTCCAAGACCCAAAAAAGACCCCTGCCTCAGAGAGTGCTCGGGAATTTATGGACCTCCCTCAGTGGGGAGGGGCCTTGGTGAACACACCTTGCTGTCCGCTTTGATTGGACAGGGTCCAACGGCATACTTTCCAGGGCGGGGCCTTGGCCCTGCGGGAAACCCAGTCACTCTTCACGCGGGTTCATACTTGACGAGTAACAGTATCAATGTTGCAAAGGTTGTCGTGAAAGAGTTACAAACGTTCGTGGGAGCGCGAGAAACCGGAACCGCGAGATCTTGCCTTGCAGACATCAGGGTGCGACGAAGGCCAGCTGGTTGGTGGTGGATCATGAATGGGCTGAGGGGGTCCATGCAGATGGGATGGTTGTTGGATGGCTTGTTGGAGGGTTAGTTGGATGTAAAGATTTAATAACCTAACTAAAAAGAATTCGCAACGCACCGCCTTTGATTCTCCCACTAGACAAGAGGAAGGGATCTGACTACAACACATACTTAACGACATAACTGACTTTTGGACATCTGTATGTTGAATGCAAAATGGTTTTCCAGATCCGTAACAATATGTATATATATATATATATATATATGTATATATATATAATATATATATCTATATATATATATATATACTAGTATATTTGTTACGGTTGTGGAAATTCACCAGACACCATACGGTCCTTTAGATCAGTTTATGTCGATAAGTGCGTGTTCAGAATAGATTTCCCCACCGATGTTTAACGGGCAATTTTCGTGTGCAGGGCTGTGAA
>CM068956.1:45514724-45519724 GCA_035128595.1 Eptatretus atami | reverse complement strand
TGTTTCATTGTCTGTTTGCTTGGTTGTGTGCAGGATATCTCAAAAAGTTGTGGAAGGATACAGATGAAATTTTGTGGACAGGTTGGGTGTGTGACAAGCACGAACTGATTCGATTTTGGTGAAGATCCGAATCCAGATCCGACTACAAGGATTTTTAAAAAGTGATTCTTCACCATTGATAGATAGTATAAGGCTAAACTAATATATAGCAAGATATCTCAAAAAGTTGTGGACGAATTCGGATGAAACTTGGTGGACAGGTTTGGTGTGTGGCAAGGAAGAATTGATTCGATTTTGGTGAAGATCTGAATCCAGATCTGGATACGAGAATTATTTATAATTCTTTAAGTGATTCTTCACCATTGAGAGATCGGGCCAAAAACAATATAGAACTGTACAGCATGATATTTCAAAAATTATTGGGCCTGATATGTTCTCGTGGATCAGACGTTACGTGGCGGAGGTATGCGCTCCACCGAGTGCCCTTCTAGTTTATTATGAGGTATTTTAAGAGAAGTTAGCCAGGTACAAAAGCTTGCAAGCACATTGTCATGATCAGATGTCCAGCAAGCAGGAGAGCGTCTGTCTATGTCGGTAAATACGGAACTAGCGACCATTGTTGGATTTAAAGGGGTAGTGAATGCTCTGGTTTACACTGGAGCAAGGGTAATTCCAGGGAACTGCTCCATTACATGACCATGAGTTTAAAGAGGTAGTGAATGCTCTGGTTTACACCGGAATGAGGGTGATTCCGGTAAACTGCTTTATTACATGATGCATGACACCACCCCTCCCCATGATGAATCATGCTTCACCATCTGGCTGTCCGACGGCCGAATCTGGGTTTGGTGGATGCCAGGAGAACGCTACCTGCCCAAATGTATAGTGCCAACTGTAAAGTTTGGTGAAGGAGGGGTAATGGTCTGGGGTTGTTTTTCATGGTTCAAGCTAGGCCCCTTGTAGTTCCAGTGAAGGGAAATCTTAACGCTACAGCATACAATGACATTCTAGATTATTCTGTGCTACCAACTTTGTAGCAACAGTTTGGGGAAGGCCCTTTCCTGTTTCAGCATGACAATGCCCCCTTGCACAAAGTGAGGTCCATACAGAAATATTTGTTGAGATCAGTGTGGAAGAAATTGACTGGCCTGCACAGAGCGCTGACCTCAATCCCATCAAACACCTTTGGGATGAATTGGAACGCCGACTGCGAGTCAGACCTCATCACCCAACATCAGTGCCTGACCTCACTAATGCTTTTGTGGCTGAATGAAAGCACATCCCAACAGCAATGTTCCGACATCTTGTGGAAAGCCTTCCCAGAAGAGTGGAGGCTGTTATAGCAGCAAAGGGGGAACAAACTCCACATTAATGCCCATGATTTTGGAATGAGTTGTTGGACGAGCAGGTGTCCACATGCTTTTGGCCATGTAGTGTATCTACACTCATAAAAGGGTGTGTGTGTGTGTGTGTGTGTGTGTGTGTTGTGCGTGCGTGCGTGCGTGCGTGTGTGGTGTGTGTGTGTGTGTGTGTTGTGTGGTGTGTGTGTGTGTGTGTGTGTTGTCGTCGAAAACCAATAAAACCTAGCAGCCTGAAACTTTACATGCATACTAAGAAAACCACAAGGAATGCAAGAGTGAAAATTGGGTGTCTGGGTTAATTTAAACACCCCTTTTGAAGATAATTAATGGCCTTATTCAATTTATATCCTTCATCAGGCGATCCTTTGCCACCTCCCTGTCTGTGGTCTTGAGGAATTTCCTGGGTAACCTTGCTGGGGGGTCTGAAGCCGCCATGTTTTTTTTGGCCTGCTCAACCTCACCTCGACTTGGAACAGGCCGCAACGATTTCTTAATGATAAAACATTCCTCACTCATATCGAATACCTGTTCATCATAGCTACGAATCACTGTATACATCGCTTTTGTAAGTACGATAAGGTTTCAAATTAGGAGCTTGGAGCGATTTCATGCATTATATGAGACGATTTTCCACGATCTAATCTCACGGGCTAGTTAAAGTATGTCATCGAAATATTATTTCGCTTTTTAGGATTGGATATCGTCCGGATTAAATGTGTCAAAATCTGTTGTGAAATCTGATAATTTAAAGAAATAACGAGTCTTATAATTAAGCCCATATACCTATTTACTTTAAGCAAGCAAGGCTATGTTCCCCCCTCCTCCATTTATACACAAGAAAATGTGAAATTTCCAAAGCATTAAACTTATCTTTTTCAACTGTTTGGAGAATTATATTGAGTGAACAAATTAACCAGCTTCATTTAGCTACGTGATTTAATGCTTTCACTGCTAGACCTCACGCCCTGTCTCCCAGAGGGACTGCCTATCAATAGTATCTGCCAGCTGTGTCTATATTTTCGCAGGTTTTGCGATGTGCTCTACAGGGAATCAAAGAAAATCTGGTAAAAAAACATAAAAAAATGGACGTTTAAAAAAACAAAAATTATCACGTTTGTGCGGACCGCAAACGATGTACCACGTGACGTGTGCGCAGACGAGCAGGCAAAATGGCAGGTTTTCTGCAAGGTTTATTTCACGGGCAATTGAACTTTTCAATATCTCCAGGGTTATCTGCATTAAGCTGCAACTCTTTTGTGGATAAAGTCATATTATTTCATAAACTGCTGCGTGTGTGGTGCAGACTGGCTTTAAACTTAAAGTGATCCTCAATGGTATGCAGGGACAGCCTGGCCAACCATTCCTTATCAACCATTGAATGGGAGTGCTTGCATGAGTGATTAAACCACTTGCCGAGCGCCCATTGTCGATAGCGCTACGTCATTCTGAATGAATCGTTCACTCTCTGCGGACGCTTTTGCTGCACCACGTCATTCAGAGCGAGCGGTCCACGCTCCCTCGCCCTGAGCGAGCGGTCCACGCTCCGTCGCCCTGAGCGAGCGGTCCGCGCTCCGTCGCCCTGAGCGAGTGGGTCCCCATCGCTCCGTCGCCCTGAGCGAGCGTCCCGCTCCGCTCGCCTGAGCGAGCGGTCCACGCTCCCTCGCCCTGAGCGAGCGGTCCGCGCTCCGTCGCCCTGAGCGAGTGGTTCACTTAAATTACACCCGATTTCCACGCCGTTTGCCACATTAATGTGTTTTCTAAATTACCGAGGCAATTTTTTTTTCCTCCCTTCCACCCATTGCTGTTTTAAAGAATAATGTTTGGAAATATCCTGAAACGTCTTTTTTAATGCAACGTTGTTTGTTGGTGAAAGCTACTCACGTTTCTGGGTTGTATATAGTAAGTACTGTAGTTGATGATCACACTGACTCCAACCTGCCGATTGCTGAAAAATAGCCAATGTCGGCCAATCGTGTGTGTGTGTGTGTGTGTGTGTGTGTGTGTGTGTGTGTGTGTTTTGTTTGTGTTGTGTGTGTGTTCATTAAGCATAACATATTCTTTCTGATAACTCCCCTACCCCTCTCCTGTCTCTGTCTCTGTCTCTTCTGTCTCTGTCTCTGTCTCTGTCTCTGTTCTCTGTCTCTGTCTCTGTGTCTCTGTCTCTGTCTCTCTGTCTCTCTCCTTCTCTGTCTCTGTCTCTCTCTCTCTCTCTCTTCTCTCTCTCTCTCTCTCTCTCTCTCTCTCTCTGTCTGTCTCCATGCAGTGTTCGTCTATGGACGCATCCGGGTGGTATTTATGTCTGGACAGGAGTTTATCTCTGGCCGTGTTTCTCGCGTGTTTATTATTTATGACCGGTAGAAAATGGATTTCAGACATTATTTTGTTTTTCATCTTCACTGTTATTATATGCAGAATCATGATGATAAGACGGTATGAATCGTACTTAATGCTCCACCACGTCTGCCTTCCTTCCTCTCACATCACACTATCTTCCCTTCCACTACCCCTTCTCGCTTCCCCTCCTCCCCTCTCCTTTCCCTTCCACCTCTTCACTCTCCCCACTCTCTCCCCCCCACCCCTCTCTCCCTCTCCCCCACCCCTCTCTCGCTCTTCTCCACTCTTTTTCTGCCTCCCCCCTTTAGTATTACCGTCAGCGAAGCGACGGGTGATATTTTCTCGTATGAAATATAATTTCACTCTCGTAAAAAGTATGTTCCAAACAATAGCGGTTTATATTTTTTTATTTTAGGCTGGAATTTGTCATTAAGCATGCCCATGTCAGAGAGACATTTTGTTATGTGTGCAGCGTTGGGCTGCTGTCGGTGTAAATTGGATTGCATCAAGTTTACCTGTCAAGTTATTTTTTTTTTCTTGTTTTTTTTCTTTTCCCCAGTTCAATACTCCTATTTGATATCCTTCACTCTTTTACATATTCCCTTAGAAAGTGTCAGGGCATGAATCACATTTGGGGATTTACTTGGGTTTCTGGAACCAATGTGGGAAGATTATTTTTTAGTTTTTGGATAACCATTTGCACTAATAATTATTTAGTTGTGACGTCAAACTGAAGTTAATTGCTCCATTACTAAACTCAGATCGAATCCCCTAACTTGACGAGGCAGCGTGGCACAGATCGAGTCGCATCATAGCATGGTCACAGCATATTTATTAACGAGCTTAGTGGAGTCACAAATAGACGATTTAGCAGTACTGTAGTTTGTCCTGATGAGCTCATAACAAGGGCAAAATCTGGATTGGCAACTCTGTTTCCATTGATTTGTGACCATAAAGGCATAAATCTCAGTCTGCAAAGCCATCCTTGTTTGGAGGTGATGTGTTTACATAAGTTATGTGCATGATGCCAGTGTAATGTCACAGGGTCAGTGTGCTTCTTTCATTAAATGTATTATTCCTGACTGCAAACCTCCTAACTGATGATCAGCAGGGCAGAGACGATGTGTTTGTGTGACAGACGACACTTGTTACTAACAGGTTGTGCAGCGAGTGCTGTGATGGGACTCAATCTGTTCTGTGCCCTGTTGTCTCATCAAGTTAGAGGGTTCAATCTGTCCATATAGTACTGCAGCATAGCAAACCAATTGTTCGACTTTTCATAAAAGCACCAAAATTGGTACATAT
>CM068956.1:45503009-45513243 GCA_035128595.1 Eptatretus atami | reverse complement strand
TGATCTGAAATATCAGACTACGCTGCAGGACTAATATATATGTACAGGGGGTAATCCAAAATGATGTGCAACTTTTTATGCAACAATATATTTTATTATTGGTTGATTTTGTTTGTGTTTTGTCTATTATACACAGGATTAGTTCAGTTTTCTTTATTGTAGTGAAAAAAAAATGCTTCAAAAGGCAATAAATTGTGATTTCATTAGTAGTTTATGAAGTGCTCAATCCAAGCACCAGGGCCTCCATATGCCAGCTGCCACACCGGACACTGAAGTTGTCAATGATTTGGGTGAGAACTGGAGATGGTATGTGTTTGATTTCCTCTCTGATGTTATTTTGCAACTCCTGCAGTGTGTGTGGGTTGTTTTCGTAGACTTTAGCTTTGAGGGACCTCCATAGGTAGTAGCCGGTAGGAGACAGTTCCAGGAATTTGGGAGGCCATTGGTTCTCCATCCGTCAAGAAATGAGTCAATCACCTGAGAAATGTCATCTCAAAAACTCAAAAACACCATTAGACGTATGCGGTGGTGTACCGTCTTGCTGGAGATGAATAAATTCAGTGATGTCTTGCTTCCTTTTCAGTGCCGGAAGGAATCTTATCTGCAGCATGTCCTCATATCTATCTGTGTTGATAGTCACTCTTTGTCCAGCGTTGATCTATAAGTAGAAAGTTCCTGTTGTACCGCGACGTCCGATAGCACGCCAAACCGTTACTTTTGCGACAGAAACTGGTTGTTCCATATATTTGTGCAGTTGGTGTTCTGCCCAAAATCGCATGTTCTGTATGTTCATGTGGGTGCTCAGGTGTAAGTGGGCCTCATCACTAAATATGATGTTGTCTAGAAAATCCTTACAGATGTTGTCTTACAGCACATCATGTTACAGCACTTACAGCACTAGATGTTGTTTTACAGCCTTTACCTTGTCGGGTGTTCACATTGAAGGTTTTCGACCACTGTGTCTTTTAATTTGGTCTTTCACACTTCTCGTGTCTCTAAACTTTTCAACAATACATTTGATGGTTTTGTATTGTGGAATTCTTGCATTTGGATAAACCCCACAAAACTGACTTTGTGCGGAAGCAGAATGACTTTGTCACAAAAACGTCTCTAAAATGAGCGTCCGCTGGGGGCATAGATCAATTTTTCAACATATAGCCCAGGAGCATTAAGTGAAGAACACCTAGAAACATGGAAAAAAAATGCAAGGAAAGCTGTTTTTTCAGGGATGGTTCTCTGACATCTCCTGAGTAAAAGGGCATAAAATCCCGAAAAATCCCGTTTGTGCTAAACGCGTGGGAACGCGAAATCCAAGATGGCCGCGTTTCGCTAATTCCGTCAACCGGAAATCAGCTAATATCACATATGTCATGTAATACATGATTTTAGGGGTTTTGAGGTATGAGGAATTCATTCGTGATGTCCTTTTTAATTCTAAAGTCATTAACCCTCTAAATCGAAATTTGGTAAATTTATTACAAAAAAAGGCATCGGCAATGATCCGTCAGTCATCTTCAACAAGATTAGTCCATCATGACACCATAGTACTGTAATATATTCTTTTCAATGTTTCTGATGCATTATAAATTACACATTATACTATATTTCCATTAGAACCCACACCAACTGTTCTCATGGTAACTCACAAGCATGAGAATTACATGAGAACTCATGAAAATCTTATGTGAAATGACATTTCCAAATGAGAATTTGATGAGGTCACATGTGAAATGAAAATAGTGTTGGAATTATCATGACTTCTCCCATTATAATCTTATTCCAACACAGTTATACTATTTTAAAAGGAAAATGGAAGGATGCACATACAAGCATATGTACATTGATGATAACTTTGCCAGAGAATTTGAAAAAGTTAAAAATGAAATTGATATTGTATGTGTATCCAGACCGTGCTTTCTTATCGTATCAAATGATTCCATTTAACTTTATTCATTGTCACTGTTGTTGCCATCAAGTGGACATGCATTAGTGCAGTTCTGCCCAATGCATGTCGAGCACATGGCTGAACAGTCTAGACCAGCTTTGCGGCATGAACACTGTTTCCCGCAACCGGTTTTAACCCACATGACACCATGCGTAATACAGAATCAGATGCAGGTGGTCTGTCTGTGTAGATTGGGATGAGCATGTCATCATTGCATTCCCAACCCCAGTCAATTGCCTGTAAGGAGTTGCCCAACCATTCCTGCACAGCATAGTAGGCCCGATAAGCATTATATCTCATAGCTGCAGATGTGGAGGTAAGCTCTCAAGTTGAAATGATGCAGAAGATGAGGATTTCTTCTTTCGAGTCTTTTTCATCATTTGCAGGTATGATAAAAATCGGCAGTTGTCAAGGGACACACACACGTCTCGTTCGCATTATATAACTTTAAGACAAACATTTCCCAGCCCTGGCAATTTGTTCATGAGTAGCGTCATTTGCCTTGAAAATATCAAGGAATTTGCAGTCCTATTCTGTAACACATTTAAGGCTGTCTTTTTACCCACTTTGTACATTGCAGAAAGAGTATCACACCCTGTGATAGCATGGGAGACAAGCAGATGGTCCCTAACACTCACATGCAAAGCCTCTCTGATACAGTCTGTGCTATAAATGCATTATTTGCATATTGCATGTACAAGTTTTGGACAAGATCTGTCGATCAGCATAACCAATAAGTCTGTATCTTTTCCCACCAGAATAACTGGACGATCACATCCCTCGGCAAGCTATAGCTGAGTTACAAATGAGGAAATCTGCATCTGCTTGGCTTTGTCGGCATGTTATACCCTTACGGGTTAAAGAAGCCATCAAGCAGAGATAAATCTAGCTTTGTTCTTGTGTTGCCAAGAAAAGAAGGCTGGCTACAAGCCACCGACATTTCAAGTTCAAACACAATATCCGGAGATACATTTTTGCCAGTTATGCGACGGCATTGCTCGGCAAACTTAGTGGACATAGAGCTTCACCATAGCCATCAAAACACACAATAGCTTCATTTCCATGGTTGTTGACTACATATGAAACATATTCATTGATAACATCGTTATATGTACAGTCCTTGGGCCACAGTACACTATGTAACAGATGTCCTCCATCAACAACACGGAGAGCATTTTGAAACTCTCCGGCACACATAGGGTTAACATAGGATTTCAGGCATCTGCGTGTACACTTTTGGCAGTCTTGCGCATCACAGCACTCTCAAAAAGGGATGGCGGTGCTTGGTGAACTCATATGTGAGGTGAACTTTCATTTCTTCACCTTTACGTATGACACACGTGACATGAAGGAAGAGGGAAATGGATCAATCTCCACATGGCACCCACGGACTTCAGCACTATTGGTGGCAGCACCGATGGATATCACTTTATCGTTCCTCTTGAGCTTGGCATCTGCATAGTTCTGCCAGTGATTCATTAGCAGCCAACTCCCCCAGTGCAATCGCACATCTGCATTGGCTGTTGCGGGAGCAACAATGCCTGTGGAAATGCAGACTAACCTGTCCTTGTATTCACCCTTGTAGATGAATGGAATGCTGGGCAAGGTAACTTTTAAACCTCGTCAAGTGAAGACCATCACGGGCTGTTGAGGTAGGGCGTAGGTCCTTGTGCTGATCGGTTGTGTTGGATGCACACCACTGAAGACTCCAGAGACTCACAAATTGGAACAGTTTGTGGAATTATGTGCACCATTTTTGATTCGGTGCTCAGTGTGACACCACGACCATGGGCTAGACCTCCTTGAGACTAAGCATCCTCATCAGTACTTGTTCGATTGTTTGGTCTGTGAAATTCCCAGACCAGAAGCGGTTACTTCTCCGGACGGTCCAGTATCCCTCTGATGTGTACTTGGCAAATTCTTCTTGCCCATTTTCGTCTTCAACTGCTTCGTTTGATCCAGATAAAGTCTGGATGACTTTGCATACGCAGTATGCCCACCAGCATGGAGAACGGGTATCATTTGGTGATACAATATAAATGCAGCTCCCAATCTCCACTGCGCTCTGTACGGATGAAAAGCATAGGATTCTAACCATTTTTAGGTATTCAATCCATAACTTCCCTGTCCTGCTGCTCAAAGCTTCGTCCTGCTGGAGATCGTCCATTATCTGCGAGAGCTGTGTGACGGCATGTTCTTCGGCAAGAACTTCTGGGAGACACGTGTGTTTGAGCAGCATGTCGTGTAGGGATTTTACCTTTTTCAGGTTTACTCCACTAAACAGTTTGGGGTTTCAAGCAAGTGAGCAACAAAGGAAGCTGCTGATAGCATGTGGCACGCAATGCTCGAGCATATGCATGGCCTGTGAGCATATGATTTACTGAGTTATGTGCATAAACAGTTTCCCACTTTCTTTATTTAAAAAGGCCATGATATCAATTTTGATGGTATAAATAATGGTTTATATGGAAAAATAACATCGGGAATGAATTCCTCATACCTTAAAACCCCTAAGATCATGTATACATGACCATATGTGATATTAGCTGATTTCCGGCTGACGGAATTAGCGAAACGGCGGCCATCTTGGATTTCGCGTTCCCACGCGTTTAGCACAAACGGATTTTTCGGGATTTTATGCACTTTTACTCAGGAGATATCAGAGAACTGATCCCGAAAAAATCAGCTTTCTGCATTTTTTTTCCATCCCTATACTAATGCTCCTGGGCTAATAGTTGAAACTAATATGGGGGGAAAAAACTTTAATCCTTGTTCCTTAGGTGACCTTGAAATAAAATTTAAAAAAAAGAGGATCATGTTAGTAAAATTGTGAGCTGTTTGAAAAGTTGCACATCATTTAATTTTTAATCACCCTGTATTTTCAAACCTGCTCTTGTGGCCACCTTGTTTCAGCAATTGCCTGCCTTTAGCAACAATGCTGTAAGATCCTCCCAAAAGAAAATCTCTTAACGACCCTTCATTGAAAGATCACCTGCTTGATGCGACCAGTGGCCACTTATTTGCTTCCTAAAATGGCTATTTAACCTCAATTAAGCGACCTCAGAAGAGGAAAAGTGTTGTCTAATCACCGAAGGGAACCGAAAAGACCATTTCAATATCGTGCAGTTCCCTTGTAGTAATGTGAGGTGCATCTGATTACCAAAAGGACAAGTTAAATGTCATACATTTCCTTTGCAGTAATGTACAATGTGTGTGATGCTTCTATTAAATTCAATATGGAGGTAATCTTCCTCTTCTAATTTGTTTGCCATATATCTGTTTGTCTACCAGGACACAAGATCGAACACTAAATCACCTTTCGTTGTGCCTTTGCCTGGATAATGTACGATGTGTGTGATGCTTCTATTAAATTCAATATGGAGGTAATCTTCCTCTTCTAATTTGTTTGCCATATATCTGTTTGTCTACCAGGACACAAGATCGAACACTAAATCACCTTTCGTTGTGCCTTTGCCTGGAAATTGTACCTTGCGTGTGATCCACGATGACATCCTGAAGCAAAATGTTGACGTTGTTGTCAATGCTGCCAATGAATTCCTGCAGCACATAGGTGGTCTTGCCAGGGCCGTAGTGGAACAAGGTGGACAAACCATCCAGGATGAAAGTTCCAGGATTGTTAAGAAGCATGGCCCCATAGAAACTGGATCCATGGTTATAACTGAGCCAGGGAAACTGTCCTGCAAAAAGATCTTCCATGTTGTTGGTCCGATTTGGAAGGAACACAATGTAATCAAAAATGGTGAGCGCATAGCAGTTTCCCTGTTAAAGGAAGCGGTGAAGACTGCCCTTCTTGAAACTGACAATTTGCAGTACAAATCAATCGCCATCCCTGCCATTAGTTCTGGGATATTTGGCTTCCCACTGCGGAAGTGTGCAGAGACGATCGTGGCTGCAATACGGGATTATTGTGAAGAGACAAAGAAAAATCGGAAAAATGAAATTCACATCTACATTGCAGACGTGAATAAGGATGTTATTGCTGAGGTTTGTCATGCTATCACTGGAGATACCAGACCATGCAAGCATCAAAGCCCTTCCGATTCCAAAGAGTTTGTGACTCCTCCTCATTCAGACGACTTGAAGTCTCGTAAGTATTCTATATATTTTTTTATGTATCTATTGTACAGGTTATTTCTTTGAAAGGTATTTTACCTCGTATGTGGAAATTTTAAACAGTTAAAAAAATATATTTTTAAATCTGCATTGTTCTGCTACTTATATAAAATTAAGCAACAACTTTTAAACTACAAAATAAACTATTTGTGTATTGCTGTTAGACTATTGGATATGCACCCTTAATCATGGGGACATTGACAGAAATGTGCAGAAATTGAGCAACTGATGCATCGTTGATTCTTTTTCTTTTTCATTATAATTATGATGTTGGTATGTCATTAGATCTTGGATGTTGGTATACCATTATGTCTCTGATCTCGTTAGACGGACGCCTCAACAGCATGAACTTTGTTTTGAAAGATGTTTCAAGACTGGCTGCATTTTCAACTTTTTCCCACAACCGATCTGATTGAAGGAAATGGCATTAAAGATCATTTTTACACTTCAATGAGGGCATCAATCTGATCTGTTTTCCAGTGTCACTGCGATTACAGGCCAACCAATTTGAGGCTTATCATTGATATCAGTTTCCCTGCTCTTGAAACGCTTTTCCTAATGTCTAATAGTGCTCACATCGATGGTAGAGTTACTGTCCACATTCTTTAAACGCCTATGAATATCCACTGTAGGAACCTCTTCTGCAGTAAGAAATTCAATAACTGTTCTTTGCTTCATACGCACATCTGGCAGGGCAGCCATTTCGGAAGCATGGTATGATGTTGTCGTCATGTGACTGGTCGCAGTGCCACTCACCTTAAAATGGGTGGGAGATTTAAAAAAAAAATTTTTCATTGTGATCTCGCACAACTTTCCTATGAGGCTTTGGTTACAAAGTTAATAATAATGATGTTTATTTCAAATCAATTTCCATGGCAGCCGAAAGGCCGAATTTACAATAATTGATTGTACAAATAAAATGTAAAAATAATAAAAACAAGAGCAATAATTGCTTTGCAATACATGTCCCCTACCAGTCCCAATGAATGTTCGGGAGATAAAAATTTGTTTACGTTTAACGCACGCTCGAGCCGATACCGGAACCAAAATGAAGAAGAAGAAGAAACCCAATATCCCACTGTGTTTGGGTATATTTGGCAAAATAAAGGGAAAAGTAGTTTTCATTTACTGATATCTTTTGTAGACTAGAAAGAAATAGACAACCAGAATAGCAAACGGGAGATAAAAATTAGTTTGCTTTAACGCACACTCAAGCCGATACCAGAAACAAAATGCCATATCATGGTACTATTATTATTATTATTGTTGTAAATATTATTGCCATATCATGGTCCTATTATTATTATTATTGTAAATATTATTAGTATTAATTAATATATGCTTTATTACAATGTTATCATTTTTTTGTTATTATTCCCGCGCTTTCGAAGAAAAGCGGGAATATTGTGATTGTCTTGTCCGTCTGTCCGTACGTCCGTCTGTCTTACCCTGTAACTCCTACACCGTTTGAAATAGGAACTTGAAACTTTGGGACATTGTAGATATATGTATGGGGAAGTGCACAACAATTTCGGATTTTTGATATGACCCCTAGGGGCCGGGCCAGAGGGGTTGGGGTCATGGGGGTTGATAAAAAATATTGTCTTATAGCTTTTTAAATCAATAAAATTTGACCTAGCGTTAATGGGACAAAGCAGTGCGCGCGGGAATATGCGATGGTGTGCCATCGACAACGTAGTTCTAGTTTATTTTGTAATTGGAATGCCGTGCCATGGTAGAAGAACGTATAAAGCTGCTTTTATATTCCTTAACATGGCGTGCATTTAAAACATGAATTCTAATGAATCTTTTGTAGTTAATTAACCTAATAAACTCAGGAGGTCATGACAATCATTTTGGTGTATAACATTCCACATCAGAATGCTCCAGTAGAACTCCACAAAAAACATGCCACACACACACACACACACACACACACACACACGCACACTTCATCAATTTATAGTACATTAAGAATAGTACCCATCCCAAGTGGTGGGAAAAGCAAGCAAAAGTATTTGTCCTCAGTGACTAGAAAAGTTTAAGTTGATCTATCAATTTAAATAATATTGAATGAACTTTGAAAAGGTCAATTGTGTTGCATTCATGGTTTCACGCAGAGCTAAAGCTCTGAGCTTCTTATACTGTCCACCGCAAAATTGTGGTGAAACATAGGGTGGCGGAGGTTGGATTTGTCTCAAAAGAGTGCAAAATATCCTGGTTGTGAAATAAACTTTGGCATCAACATTTACTGATGTCTGTTCTCCTATCATTTCAAAAATTAAAGTTGAGCTTTTCAATGCAGCGTGAGAAGTGGCCGCCATAAACGGGAGACAAACAAACGCACAGACAGACACCATGGTTTACAATATATTATTGATGACTTCCTTTCCAAGGAACTTCAACACAGAAAGAGACCATTCGGGCCATGAAGCCTGTACAATGGTTGCCAACCTATGACTTTTACCTTATCTTTAATTTAAATTCCAGATAAGGTATTATGACCACGCTCCGTCCGTCCGTCCGTCCGTCTCCTTTTTCAACTTCTCCAGGCAAAACGCTGGGCTGATCTGGCTGAAATTTGGTAGCAACGTTCCTCTCCTGACTGGTAACAGGGATTGCAAACCTCGTTCTGGTCACGTGACTTTTTAAGTAAGTCAAAATGGCCAACTTAGTAAATGTCTTCAAAAATCTTCTTCTCCAGACCCACCAGTCAGAATGTTACCAAATTTGGGATACAACACAAGACCAGGGTAGGGATGTTAAATTGGCAGTCATGCTGATCACATTACCAGAAGTGTGTCAAAATGGTGGACTTAGTAAATGTTTGGGAAAATCATGTAAATTCCTTCAAAAACATTCCTCTCCAGACCCACCGTCCAAATGCTACCAAATTTGGGTTACAACATTAGGCCGGGGCCCAGAAAAGCCACAGATCCTGTGGTCCTATTTATTTGTATACAGTTGAAGCTCGTGGAAGAGCTATAACACAAAATGGATCAGGACGTAACAAGACAAAAGGAACAGTAGTTATGGTGGTGGGGGGGGGGGAAGACACCAACATCACTGTTAATATTATGGAACCTTTGTTCTTGATTCAGAACTTAATGTATCCTTTTAAATCAGAAAATAAAAAGATCGCATTGACAAAATTATTATAGCCAACCTCCTGGATGTGGCTTGCAAGAGTAACTTGATCGAGGATTGTTCGAATGGTGGAGAAAGAATTTCAGAGTTGTTAAAAAAGGCCCTTTCAGGGAACAAGTAATGGGTTTGCAACTGCAGCTGTTCTGCAGCAATGGAAGTAAATTAAGCCTTGAAAGTTGATGCCAACAATTCCAACAGGTGGCCCAACTTTTGTTGATTAGTTACAAACCCTCTGTCTGTATAAAAACAGTGTTGGAACAGACTATGTTGCTTCACCCTCTGAAGCATTATTTGGACAAAATGCACTGCAGGAAGTAGTATATTGCTATCATAAGGGCGAGAAAAAGACAATTAACAAAGGAAGACAGACATACCATTTTAACCCTTAAAAGTGTAGGTCTTTCCTTTTGAGAAATTGCAAAGGAAGCCAAGGTGTCAATGAGTACAGTTTCCTACACCATCAAAAGGCACTTGGAAGCTGGAGGAAACTCTGACAGGAAGAGGTCTGGCAGACCCAAAGCAAACAACACAATCAGAAGACAAGTTTCTGAGAGTCAACAGCTTGTGTGATAGGCGGCTCACAGGACAGCAGCTTCAAGCACAGCTTAACACTGGTTGAATAAGGAAGTCTCAGTTTCAACTGTGAAGAGAAGACTTCGAGCTATAGGTTTGACAGGTCGAGTGGCAGTAAGAAAGCCATTGCTAAGATGGCAAAATAAGAAAAACAGGCTTGTCTGGGCCATGAAGTAACACCAGTGGACTACTGGAAACTGTAAGGTCTTATGGACCGATGAGTCAAAATTTGAAATCTTCGGTTCATCACGCAGTGTTTTTGTTTGCCATTGAGTAGGCAAAAGGGTGGTTCCTCAGTGTGTGACACCAACTAGCAAACATGGAGGAGGAAGCATGATGATCTGGGGCTCTTTTGCTGGATCCAGAGTCGACGACTTGCACAGAGTGACTGACACCCTGAACCAAAAGGGCTACCACAGCATTTTGCAGCGCCAT
>CM068956.1:45479709-45491584 GCA_035128595.1 Eptatretus atami | reverse complement strand
CTATGGTATCCAAGGCCATCTCCACTCATGGCTCGCAGACTTACTCTCTTGTCGCAGTCAACGTGTGGCCCTAAATGGAGTTCTTTCATTCCCTCTTCTGTCCAGGTTGGAGTTCCTCAAGGCAGCGTTCTGGGCCCTGTTCTTTTTATGGTTTTTTTATCAATGATTTCTCCGACTCTCTGGATAATTCTCTATCTCTTTACTGAGACTCCACCCTCGCCGTTCAACGTCATTCCTCAGACTGGCAAGCCAGCATCTTTGTTGCTCTGCAGATCTGGTTAAATCACAAACTGGTCCAACACGTGGAACATGTCTTCAATCCTGACAAATCTCACACTCTCACTCTGTCTCACCTAAAGACCGTTTGAACCCCCTCCCCCCCATCTACTTTCTCAACAATCATCTGGAAGAAGACCTTTCTTTCAAGCTTCTGGTCTCACTAGTCTGCCATGATTTTTCCTGGGGAAGCCAACATTCCAACCTGGCCTTCAAAGCTAGTCGCGGATTGGGAATCCTCCGTCGTGCAAAGTCCTTCCTCGGCCACCTGAGCTCCTGACCACATTCAAGCTATCGTCCGCAGCCTGATGGAGTATTGCTATCCCCTCTGGGCTGGTTTTCCTGCCTCTCACCTTTTTCGGCTTCACGCTGTGGAAACCAATGTATTTGGATCATTGGTGTCTCCCACGATGAGGCTGTCTTTGGCCTCTCACTCTCTCACCGCAGGCAGGTTGTGGTCCTTCTGTCTTCTGCCGTCTCCTCTCCGGTCTCGGCCCCCCCCCCCCCCCCCGCTCTGTCTGTGATTTGTCTTCACCATACTTCCGCAGGGCGCTCAAGGCCGCCAATAACCCCCTTCTGTAAAACTTCCAAAATCACGAATCACTGCCTCACCTTCACTCTCATCTCTTTTACCCGCCTTGGAATAAACTCCCTCACTCTGTTCAATCCCATTCTTCCCTCCAGACCTTCAAAACAGCTGTTCATCACCACCCCTTATTGTCCCCCATCCAAATCCTCGATCTTTTCTACCCCCTTTAATCCACGCCAAACCCACCTCCTTCAAATTCCCTGCCTTCCTTCCTGAAAGTCCCTGTAGTGGCCATCTTGTATACCCCGTGTTCCCCGCCCGCCCCATCCCACTCCCTTCCACAGATCTCCTAATGTCGCTGTTACCGACTGTTTTGTCCTTCCCACTCCTGTCCCTCTTGTCTCATGCCCCCCTTTGATGTGCGTTGTGTGTTAGCTCTCATTTGAGCCTCGACAAGGTTTCCAAAAAATATATATAGCTGCCTAAAAGTCTTGACAACATCTCAATACCCCTCTATCTCCATAACTTCCAGCTACCTATCTAGTTCCAATCCAAACTTATCTACTGTTTCTGCTGCCACTACCTTTCCAGGGAGACCATTCCATGCATTCGCTACTCTCTGAGTAAAAGACCCCTGCCTTGGTACCGACTTAACTCTTCTCTTCTTCACTCTCAAGCTATGGCCCCTGGTTCTATTTCTGTCTCCTCTGTTGAATAATTAATCCGCACTTATTTTATATCAATACCTTTAATTGTCTTAAACATCTCTATCATATCTCCTCGTAACCGCCTCCTTTCTAGTGTATAAAGCCCTGTCTCCTTCAGCCTCTCCTCATAGCTGAGTCTAGCTCGGCCTGGGATCGATGTAGTAGCCGTGTGCTGAACCTTCTCCATGACGTCTATGTCCTTCCTGAATTGTGTTGCCCAAAACTGCACACAATATTCTAGATGTGGCCGTCACTAAATTCCTGTACAATGTTAACACCACCGCTTTTGATTTATAAATGATCCCCCTCCGAATACAATCTCAAACCCTATTTGCTTTACCTATAGCTGTTTGGCATTGTCTTGTATTTACCTCCTGTGTCTACTGTCACCCCCAGATCCTTCTCCTGTGTGACACGCTCCAAAATTACCCCTTGCATCACATAATCGCTATCTTCATTATTCTTTCCCATCCCCAACACCTTACACTTGCTCAGGTTAAATTACATCTGCCAATCTTTTGCCAAATCCATACAAGTATCAATACTTTCCTGAATCTGATCACCACACCCTCTGCTGTCCACTGAACCTCCAAGCTTTGTGTCATCTGCAAATTTAGAAAGCCTACTCTTCACCCCACTATTCAAATCGTTGATGTTAATAATGAATAATAATGGTCTGAGTACTGATTCCTGAGTACACTACTTACATACTCCCAGCAAGACATCCTCCCACTCACAGCCACTCTTTGCTTCCTTTCACTAAGCCAGTTTTCAATCCAATTATCTACTTGACCAGCCACTCCACAAGCCCTCATCTTGGCTAACAACTTCCGGTGTGGTTCCTTATCAAATGCCTTCTTAAAGTCGAGATATACTTTGTCCACTGCCTTTCCCTCATCCACCCAATCAGAAACTACTTCATCAAACTCTAAAGGATTTGTTGGACAGGAACTACCTTTGGTAAACCCATGCTGACTACCTTTAATTGGTTTGTATTTATTTAAATGGTTCCTCATCTGGTCCCTAATTAATGTCTCCGACACCTTCCCCACAACTGAAGTCAAACAAACAGGTCTATAGTTCCCCAATTCTTCTCTGGATCCTTTCTTAAATAACGGTGTTACATTTGCGACTCCAATCCTCTGGCACCTGTCCTGA
Organism: Eptatretus atami; assembly: GCA_035128595.1. Taxonomy (NCBI): domain Eukaryota; kingdom Metazoa; phylum Chordata; class Myxini; order Myxiniformes; family Myxinidae; genus Eptatretus; species Eptatretus atami. The sequence continues at coordinate 45,488,914 of CM068956.1, read as the reverse complement.
CTCCAGTGAGCTTTTAAAGATGTCTCTTAACATCCCACTTACCTGCTCAGCCACCTCCATCAATATTCTCAGGTGCATATTATCTGGCCCTGGAGCCTTATCGACTCTTAGATTACCTAGCTATTCCCTTACTTCCTGCACTCCAACCTGGATCTTTTGTGGAAGCCCTTTCTCACCTCCTTGATGGATACTCCCAGCTATTGGCAATTCACCTGACTCTTCTTGTATAAAAGTTGAAGCAAAATATCTGTTTAATAAGCCTGCCATCTCACTTTCATCACTAACTACTCTCCCGGTGCTATTCCTCACTGGTTCCACACAGGTCCGAACCTGTTCTTTTCCCCTGATATCCTTAAAGAAAGCCTTGCTGTTATATTTAATATTCTTAGCCATGTCCTTCTCATACTCTCTTTTGGCTTGCCGAGTTATTTTCTTCACTTGCCTCTGCTTACTCCGACAGTGATATAAATCTAACTCCAGTCCTGTTATTTTAAACATAATAAATGCCTTTTGCTTCTCCTTAATAGCATTCCTTATCTAATTACTCAACCACCCTGGCCTCTTTCTGTTTCTAGTTTTACACCTCATTGGAATGTACTTACTCTGCACTCTACACATTTGGTCCTTGAAGGTTTCCCATTTCTCTGATGCTGATTGTCCTGTTGTTAGAGTCTCCCAATCTCCATCACCAAATTCTCTCCTCATACCCTCAAGGTTTGCCTTCCTGAAATTTAATAGTCTTACTCTACTATCCTGAACTCTAACCCTTAACAGAATCCTTGCACACACGATGTTATGGTCACTTGCTCCTAAATGATCGCCTACCTCCACCTCCTCCACCATATTGTGATTGTTACTAAAAAGAAGGTCTAACACTGCACCTCCCCCTAGTGGGTTTATCTACAAACTGGGTTAAAAAGCAATCGTGGACTAAATCCAGGAAATCCTCATCTGCTCTGCCCTTTCCCTCTTCCTGGACCCAATCTATCCCAAGCAAGTTAAAATCTCCCATAATCAATACTCTTCCCTTACCACATGCCCTTCTGAATTCTTCATGTACTCTGCCTTCCTCCTCTTCCTTCACACCCAGAGCCCTATTTTTTTTTTTTTACAATCTCTAATCTCTACCCATACAAAATCCTCTACATTAATTCCCTCGTTAATATCACCCCCTTTCTCTTGATGCAATGCCGTCTTTTACCCAGATTTCTACTCCTATTTTCTCTTTCCTATCATACTGATACCCCTTGTAGCCTTGTAATCCTTCCTCCAGTTACTCTCCTCATTAAACCATGTCTCACTTCCTGCAACTACATCGTAGTCCTTCCTATCTACTTTGGCCTCAAGCTCTTCCATCTTATTATTTAAACTCCTGGCATTGGTATCAAAATGGAAAATCATCCCTTCTGTACTTTGTGATGACCAACTTTCCCAGAAATGTCTCTTGCTCATCCGCTGCTCCAATTGGTTCATCTGATCATGTGCTTGTGAAAGTCAACACCTCTGGCTATTCTCAGAGAGCTGCCTCAATGCCAGCAAGTCTGGCAGTTCACTCACACAGATTGGCAGGGATGGCATGCAGCCATCTTTCTTTAGGATTTGCCTCCCATATCTACTGCCCCTGATGTTAACTCAGTGTGGGAATTCTTCCACAGAAACCTCTCTGTCTCTGTCGCTCATGCAGATTCATCCCATCTCGTCTTCAGTTATCACACTCTTCTTCCCTCCCATGGTACACTGAATCCTGTGGTGAGGCAATTGCTCTGAAAGAAATTTCCTTCTCTTCCTGGAAGGCAAATCTGACCGAAGGCAATTTCAGTGCATTCCATAAAGCACACAACAACTGTGTATTCACTCTCAGGAGAGCCAGAAAACAACATCTGTCCAACCTCAAGATTGAACTTTCAAACTTGTCTCCCTCCTCTAAAACCTGGTGGTGCCTTGAGTCTGTCTCTGGTGTATGCTCCCCTTTCATCCCTCCCGTCTCTTAAAATGGTATCACAGCCGACTCTGCTCGTGAGAAGGCCAAACACCTAAATTCTGTTAGCTTCCAAATCTTGTGGCCCCAACCCCTCACTCTCAGTCCTCACCAACCCCTCACCCATCCTTCTCTACCATACCCAACTGCTCCTGTACTGTCTTTTGCACCTGAGAATGTGTAGAAGGTTCTTTCAACCCTCGACTCTGATTCTACACCTGGACTTGACAGCATCAGCTCACGTATCCTAAAAACCTGCTCTGCTGCTCTTTCCCATCTCCTCTCTGCCGTTTCACCCTATCATTTGTGCTCGGTCATCTTCCATCTGCTTGCACTACATAAAAAGGTACAAAAACTGATCCCCTCAACTTTAGATCTATCATCTTCCTTCAAATCAGCAGTAAGGTCATGAAATCCATCATTGCAGTTGATATGAAATCCTTCTTTTCTCGAACAACCTCATCTCAGATCACCAATGTCGTTTCAGACCAGGTCACTCCACCTTGGACATGCTGCTTCTACTCACACAACAATGGATGGAGGCTCTCAATGTCAGACATGAGATCAGGGATGTCTCTCTGGACATATTTCACAAACAAAATCTGGTCAAACACTTGGATTATGTCTTTCAATCCTGACAAATGTCACACTCACGATATTTCTTCGAAAGGACCATCTGGCAAACCCTCGTATCTACTTTCTTTTAACAATCCTCTTGATGAAGTTCAGTCATTCAAACTCCAGGGTCTCACTATCAGTCATGATCTTTCTTGGGCAAACCACATTTCAAAGTTGGCCTCCAAAGCCAGTCGCCATTGGCATCCTCTGTCGTACAAAGTCCTTCCTTGGCACACTTGAACTCCTATTCACTTACAATTCATCTGTGGCTTAATGGAGTCTGGGCTGGCTCCCCTGCTTCACATCTTACTCAGCTTGACACCATGGAAGCGAAGACCTTCAAGAGCATTGGAATTTCCCGAGCCAAAGCTGAGTCAATGGGTCTATCACTTCACCATCGCAGACAGGTTGGTTGTCAGTGGTTTCTCTGTCTTCTCGCACCTCCTTTCTGGTCTTGCACACTCTGCTCTTTCTGTGCTCCCCCCCCCCCCCCACAAGGTTTCTGCAGGGTTCATATGTCCCACCATCGACCCCCTTCTGGAAAAACTACCTAAATCTGGGATCATATTCTCACCTTCACCTCCTTCTCATATCATTCCCAATCCTCAACCATCATCTTTTCTACCCTCGTTAACCCCACCCACATCCCTCCTTCGAATTTTCCATTTTTCCCTTCTTGGAGTTTCCTTCTGTATCCATCTTGTCCACCCCATACATCCGCTATGTCCATTGTGTCCACCCCATGCATGCGTGTTTTGCGTACTGTTTTTGTCTGTTACGTCCTGATCCGTTCAGTATACTAACTCTTCCACGAGCCTCGACTATATTATACAAAAAAGAAAATGAATAGCAATAGGAGAGAAAAGGTAACATTCAAAGAAAATAAACAGATAAATAAGAGGCATTACTTTTGTACCGACCCTTGTAATTGTGTTATTTGACACAAATGTCCAGAATTATAGGACTATCCCATGCTATTTTAGGTGGAAGTAGAGCTATATAAAAGTCTTAAAAGGTGATTTTGTCTCGTGAACTATGTTGCTCTGCATTATGCAGTTTACTTTTATTTCAGTGGTTTTCATTAGTCTGTGCTGAGATTTAGCGGAGCTTAAACTTTTACAATACTGTATTTCAAGCAATTGGACTTCATGGGACCGTGTTTCGACAGGAAATGATTCCACTTCATCTCATCCTTCACCCATGGGAAGTCATTCGACGTCGTCCAACAATGGTATCCACAGGAGAAACGATCTCATGCTTTCTCCAAGATCAAGAAATGATCTCTTCACAAGTAATATTCTGGTCAGAACTATCCATGGAGACATTACACAACAACACAGTGATGCCATTGTCAACTCAACTGATAAATATATGATCATTGGAGGTATGTGTCCTTTTTACAGTCTGCCACAAATGTCGTCCTCTGTGGGGTTTTTTGTTTTTTTCACCTTCCTATCTTTGTCATCATTTGTGGTGGTATGAAAGGTGGTCAACTCGATGGCTTTTCTTATACTTCACAGCTACGATTAACGACTGAAGTAGAGCTAAAATGATGAAATGCAAATGTAAGTGATGTTTGAGTACTCCCGTGCGTCATTTCACTGTGTTTTTCACAGGTGTCTCTGCTGCAATTTTGCAAGCAGCAGGGAAAAAGGTGAAGCAAGAATTTCTAGCCAAAAAAAATGGTATGTAAAATGAGGCATTTGCAATATTGTTTTGTTTTGTTTTGTTTATATTAATCTTGTTCATTTGTATCTTCCTGCAGTCAATAAAACAATTCGTTCCATACACAGCTCTCAATCTGGACGGATCACACTTGCCACGAATGCTGTAACTTAAAGAACAAAACGGAGAATGGCATTGTGGAAAGAGGGATGGGGTACATGTTTCAAGATTGGAGGATTTAGGTTTAGGGTTTGAGAACTCCACTCTTGCTACTTTATCCTGCATATCTCTGTAAAATTTGTTTATGACCGGGTTGGAATCAGGTTTCAGTGAAAATATTAATGAAAAGGAAGTTTCTAAGTTACGTGGTTTAAATCGTTGTTTTCAGACAAGGAATCAGAATTCTTAGTTGGGGCCGACTTTTATTTCTTACTTGCAAATACAACCCATTGTTTCGCTGATGGTAATATCAAGGGGTATGGAGAGAGAGGAGAAGAGGAGAGGAGAGGAGAGAGGAGAGGAGAGGAGAGACAGAGACAGGTGTGGAGGAGGTTCTCTCCCCTTTCTTATCACGTGTGTCCGTCCCCCTTTCTATCACGTGTGTCCCGTCCCCCCCTTTCTTATCCGTGTGTCCCGCCCCTTTCTCTTATCCTGTGTGTCCCGTCCCCCTTTCTTATCCGTGTGTCCGTCCCCTTTCTTATCCCGTGTGTCCCGTCCCCCTTTCTTATCCCGTGTGTCCGTCCCCCTTTCTTACCCGTGTGTCCCGTCCCTCCTTTCTTATCCCGTGTGTCCCGCCCCCTTTCTTATCCCGTGTGTCCCGTCCCCTTTCTTATCCCGTGTGTCCCGTCCCCCTTTCTTTATCCCGTGTGTCCCGTCCCCCTTTCTTATCCCGTGTGTCCCGTCCCCCTTTCTTATCCCGTGTGTCCCGTCCCCTTTCTTATCCCGTGTGTCCCGTCCCCCTTTCTTATCCCGTGTGTTCCCGTCCCCCTTTCTTATCCCGTGTCCTGCCCTTTCTCATCGTGAGTCCACCCCTCCCTTTCCTCTCTGGTGTGTTCCCCTTCCAATGTCCTATCCGTTGTGTCGTCTTTTTTGGAATGCTCTTTTTGCTCTTTGGTCGGCTTACAATATTCACCAGAAGCTCACCTTCAGAATGTTTCTTTCCTTACATTGGCATGAGCAGACATTTTGAGAAAAAAAATTAAAGGAATCTCATTCAGTAAAATCTTTGATTTAAAATATCTTAAATTGTCATTTTGACTCATCGTGATGTTTTACTTTATGCTTTTGCCGCATTGTTTTTCACACTTCTGGTATATTTGTGTGTTGGGTGAGGAAGCTCGTCGTTTTATTTTGTCATAGAACATGGTAGTACTCCATATGTGGAATGGTATGGGGAAAAAATGTCTGCCCCATTAAATGTGTACAACATGATATGCTTCCTTAAAAAGTCCTGTCAAGTGAGGTCATAAGCCTTTAAAAGTCATACATTTTATTCTTCAAAGTTTTCATAACGAACAATAATAAAAAAGACGCTAAAATACATCGCTAAAGTACCAAATCAAGAATTCGAAAAACCACATAATTGTTAGATGTCATCCAGCCGAGCACAATAATGGCTGAAGAAATTACAATGATTTTGACGGAAAGAAGTGACATTCTCTCTTGGGTATTGTACCCGTACTATAACAAAAACGAAATTCATTGGATTAAAAAAAAAATACAAGCACAATATACCACAACCTGTTGAATGCTATTTACGCATGCGCAGAGTGAGAAACTCTCCCGTAAAACCCACTGTCTGCCGTGAAGTGAGAAACATGTCTGTCGTGGATTGCAAGGCCTCGTCGATTGTAAAGTATGACAAAATGCATAATTTACAAAAGAAAAGGGCCCAGAACAGTTTTAATTAAGGTTCACAGGGGGGTCATACCGGTTATTGAAAAGAGCATTCCGAATTCACCTCACCATATCCCATATGTATGCTATTGTTCAAGAAAATCATGCAATACCTCCTCCTCATGTAAATAGTTGTGATGATGTAACCCCTTTATAAGCCACCTATTACACGTACACAGGGTAGGAAATTGGAAATGTCAACATTGAGAAAAGCAAAAGAAGGAAAGAGGATAGGAATGGAGGTGTGTCTTTGTTGTGTACGTATAGGTAGGGAGTAAATTGAGGAAAAGAAGAGAATGTAGGATGGTCAGAGAAGGAAAGGAAAGGAGATGAGAAAATGCCAAGATGGTTAAAACCGCAATCGTGGAAACCAAGGGCCAATGGGAAAAGGGGGGTTCGGTTCCTCGGCTTCAAGGAAATGTAGAGGAAGGTGGGTGGCAGCCAGAAATACACACATTACATGACAATTGAAATAAACATTTAAATAAAATAGATTATAAAACAAGAAGGGCACTCGGTGGAGCACATATCTCCACCACGTAATGCCTGATCCACGAGAACATATCGGCCCCAATACGTTTTTGAATGAAATATCATGCTTTATTGTTGTGGAGCCGGGCGTCGGCTGGAGCAGTAGTGTCGACTCTACCGAACACCCGGAATCTAGAACCTACCTCTCGGAAAACTCTGAGGGTACGGGTCCCTTACAGGACTGTGAATCGTCAATAAATCAACCACGTGGTACAGGGTTATTTGCCAAACTTCAAAATACCTAGAGGCCCACGTGGCGAACTACCGAGTATTCACACCCTCGACGGAACTCGAACGGGACGAGTCGTTTCCATGCTCGACCCGTGCGTAACCCGAGCGGATGGTCACCGAGGTCCCGTCGGTCCAAATACACCACTACGGCAACAACGGCCTTCTTTAATTCCCCAACACGCACCGTGTTATAACCAAATGAGAAAACACAAAAACGAGCTGATGCATTTAACAGGGATTTATTTACAATAGGGAAAGGGAAACACAGAGCAGAATTAACACCGAATATAATCATGCAATGTACAAAGCAAGCACTTAACGATTTCTACTTAGACGGGCCCACAAATACACACACCACAACACACAACACAACACACAACACACACACATACCCAGAAAGGACATGGACCTTCCCGCCTCGTGCGGTTTGCTGAGACGAGCAACCAGACCAGCGTCAAGATGCGATCAGAAGAACCAGGCGCCAGCGAGATGCGATCAGAAGAACCAGCGCCAGCGAGATGCGATCAGAAGAACCAGGCGCAGCGAGATGCGATCAGAATTGAGCGGACCAAACACAATTCCCCTTGTTCTTCTCTCGCCTCGTCCGACAACCAAACTCTCCCACTGTCCGATCGCGCAGCGACCTTATTCACACTTGTCCGGGGGCGGGGGGGGGGGGGACGCCTCTGCTCTCGCTCCCCGCCTTCCCTCACTGGACGTTTTGGCGCGCAAAATGCGCTCGTCGCCTCTGTCATTAGCCAAAACAGCCGCCAAGTCCGTTAATTGGCCGGGGGGGGGGGGCAGACGGCCGTGCGGCGGACCGCCCCCCAAACAGGCAGAGGAACATTATCTGCGTGGCTGTGGTCATTGGACGATCGCCGAGGAACTCGCTCGCATCTCCCTGATTGGGCGAGAGCGACGTCAGGTCCTCGTGAACTCCGCCCACGTACGGCTGACACGCCGTAGGCGAATGGACGTCAGTGTGAGGGAAATGTGAGGTGGAAGGACGTGTTGTAGTTATAAGGGGTGTAAAAATGTAAAAGAAAACCCTAACTATCAAAATAACTCCGCAGCGCATGGACATTTAATTAACCATTAAACAAGGGATGGGACCCTAACTAGAAACGCACACTTACCGATATAACTGAGCTATAGGGGGACGGCTGTCTGTCTGTGTGCACAAGGCTTCCAAATTCGTCACAATATATCGTTTTTGGCCCTATCTCTCAATGGTGAAGAATCACTTTAAAATTTTCGGATCTGGATCCGGATTCGGATCTTCACCAAAATTGAAACTTTTCTTCATTGTCACACTCAACGTGTCCACGAAGTTTCATCCAAATCCGTCCACAGCTTTTTGAGATATCGTGCTATTTATCATTTTTGGCCCTTTCTCTCAATGGTGAAGAATCACTGAAAAAATTCTTGCTATTTATCATTTTTGGCCCTTTCTCTCAATGGTGAAGAATCACTGTAAAAATTCTCGTAGTCGGATCCGGATCTTCACCAAAATCTAATCAGTTCGTCCTTGTCACACACCCAACCTGCTCACCAAATTTCATCCAGATATGTCCACAATTTTTTGAGATATCCTGCACACTGACAGACAAACAGACAAACAAGAAGACGATGTCGTGCAGAGGCACGACACTTGCAAAATCCATAAAACATATTTGACCTAAAAAATAATTGGTGGTTGAATTCAATGACCAAATATGCAACTCAAGTCAATGGGATGAATATTGAGGATTTTAGAAATACCACCTTCTTTGTTGACCTTTTGGCCTATGTTGACCTCAAAAATAATTGGTGGTTGAATCGAGTGACCTGAAATATAAATCCTCTTCAAATTTCAAGTCAATCGGATGAAAATTGAGGATTGTAGAAATACCACCTTAGTTGTTGACCATGGGCCTTTGACCTTTTGACCTCAAAAACAATAGGCTTCTTCCTTTTGACAAACTCGACCATGTGGTGAAGTTTCGTGAAGATAGGTTTGAAAATGTAACCTGTAGGCGAGAAACAGACAGACAGACAATAACAAAATCGACAAACCAATATACTTGAAAAATCTTCAATTTTCCAAGTAACAAACAAACAAACAAACAAACAGACAGAGAGGGGTGAAAACCGACTTTCATGCAAAAACCCCAGAAAAGAAAGATAGAACTGGGCTCGTAAGCCTTTAATGTTCCTCGGAGCAGCTGGAAATCTGACCGAAGGAGCTCCGCACAGCCGGGCAGGTTACCCTTTGTCGCCCTTTGAGGCAAAAAAAAAAAGAACAAA
>CM068956.1:45447430-45467003 GCA_035128595.1 Eptatretus atami | reverse complement strand
AGAGAGAGATCCTCCCTCATGTAAAAACTAAGTTGTGAAATGGATGTACCCCTTTATAAGCCACCTATTAACACGTAACACAGGTAGAAATGGAAAATGCAACAATCGAAAAGCAATAAGGGAAGGATAAGGAAATGAGGTGTGTCTTTGTGTGTGATCATAGGTAAGGGAGTCAATTGAGAAATAGAAGAATGTAAGATGGTAACCAGCACGAACGAAAGGAAAGGAGATGAGAAATGCCAAGATGGGTAAAACGCATATCGTGAGAAACCAAGGGCCAAATGGGAAAACGAGGGGGTTCGGTTCCCACGCAAGTCAAGGAAATCGTAACGGAAGGTGCGTGGCAGCCAGAAATAGCACACATATACATGACAATGTGAAATAATACATTCTAAATAAAATAGAATTATAACACAGAGAGGGCCAACTCCACGTGGCACCCCGCACATAATCTCCAACAACAGTAATGCGCCTGAATTCTCACTGAGCAACATATCCGGCCCCCCAACGTTTTTCCGAACGGAAATATCCATGTACATAATTTGTTGTGGCAGCCGGCTGCGTACGGCTGCCAGAGCACAGACCCAGCATAGGTGAGAGCCGTAAGATTACCTCTACCAGAACACGGACATCCCTAGAACCCAAAAATACCTCTCGGAAAACCCGAGGTAGGTCCCTTACAGGACTCAGTGAATCCAGTCCATCAAAATCAACCACAAGTGGTCAGGTATTTGCAAACTATCAAAATACCTACAGCCAGGCCGACAACGGCGCGAACTACCGAGTTAATTCACCCCTCTATCCCCCTGTCCCCCAGTGACGGGAACTCGAAAAGGGACGAGTCGTTTCCATGCCCTCGACCCCGTGACGTAACTCCGAAGGCGGATGGTCACCGAGGTCCCGTCGGTCAAACTAACCACTATCTGAGCAAACAACGGCCCTCCTTCTAATTCCCCAACACAGCACCGTGTTAAACCATGAGCGAAAACACAAACGAGCTGAAACGCATTAACAGGATTAACTTTCACAATAAGGGAAAAAGCGGGAAACCACAGAGGCAGAATTAAGCGACAACCACGAATAGATAATCATCGCAATGGTACAAAAGAGCAAGCACTTAAACGATCATCTACTTACACGACGGGCCCCACATACACAACAGCTACACACACACACACAACACACACCAGCACACATACCCAGAAAGGAATGGACCTTTCCCAGCCATCGTGCGGTTTGGCTGCACACTGACGCGACACCAACAAAGCGTCAGAATGCGATCAAGAAGAACCAGCGCCAGCCGCGAGAAGCGATCAGAAGAACCACGCCAGCGGATGCGATACCAGCAAGAACCAGGCGCACAGCCGAAGATGCGATCAGAATTGAGCGGACCAAACACAAATATCCCCTTGTTCTTACTCCGCGCTCGTACCCCGACAACCAAACTCTCAACCACTGTCCGATAAGCCGCAGCGACTTTCACACTTGGCCCGGCGGCGGGGGGGGGGGGCGACGCCTCCATCGCCCTCGCTCCCCCTCCTCCTACAACTGGACCGGTTTTGGCGGCAAACGTTCGCTCAGTCGCCGTTCTGTCATTAGCCAAAACCAACCGCCAAGTCCGCCCTTAATCTGAGGCCCGGGGGGGGGGGGGAGGCATCACGGCACGTCCGGCAGCGCTGGACCCGCCCCCCAAACAGGCAGAGGAACCACTTATCACCTCGCGTGGGCTGTGGTCATTGGCACGATCGCCGAGCCGAACTCGCGCTACGCATCTCCCTGATTGAGCAACGACGAGCCGGACGTCAGGTCCCTCGTCGAACATCCGCCACCGACGATGCTCCAGACACGCACTGTAGCAATGGGCGCTCAGTGTGACCAGGAAAGGAGGCTGGCACAGCGTGCTTTGTAACGTTATATAAGGGGCGTAAAAACTGTAAAAGAAAACCCTCAAACTATCAAAATAACTCCGCACAGCGCATGGACATCTTAAATTAATCAAGCATAATAACAAGTGGACATCGGACAACACCCTCAACCACTAGACAACGCACACTACCCCGAATATAACTGAGCTATAACAGAAGGCGCTGTCCTGTCTGTCGTGCACAAGGCTACACAAGTTCGTCCACAAATCACCGTTGGCCCTATGCTCTCCAATGTGACAAGATCACTATAAAAATTTTCAGGAATCTGGATCCCGGATCCTCGATTCACAAAAAATTGAAACTTTTCATTGTCACCACTCACGTTCCACGCACGAAGTTCATACAATCCAGTCCACAGCTTTTCATGAGAATCTCGTGCTTAATTTACATTTTTGCCTTTCTCTAACATGGTCGACGCATCACTAGAAAAAATATCCTTCGCTACCTTATTATCCATTTTTGCCCTATTTCTCAAATGGTGAAGAACTACACCTGTACAAATTCTCCGTAGTCGGATCCGGATACTTCAGCCAAAAATTAATCAGTTGTTCCTTTGTCACTACACCCAAACCTGCTCAACACCAAATTTCATCCAGATATGTCCCCATAATTTTTGAGATAATCCTGCAAACTGGACAAGACAAGACCAGACAAACAAGAACCGAACGACGTCGTGCAGACGCGCAACGACACAAGCTGCAACAATCCGCATAAAACAATATTTTGACCTAGAAAATATGGATAGAGTCCATGAATCACAATGACCAAATATTGCAACCAATCCAAGTCAATGGGATGAACCCTAATTGAAAGATTTTAGAAATACCCCCATTAATTCTGTTGACCTTCGATTCCAGGCCTATGTTGACCTCAAAAAATAACTTGGTGTCTACAATCGAGTGAACCCCTGAAATACTAAACTCCGCTTCAAATCAAAGTCAACTCACTGAACAATGACGCCCATTGATACAGAAATAACCCACCCCTCTAAGTCCTAAGTTGACCATCCGCGCGCTTTGACTTTTGAACCTAAAAACAATAAGGGCTCTACTACATCCTTTTGACAGAACTCGAACCATGTGTGAACGTTCGTGAAGACAGGCTTTGAAAATGTACACCTGTAGGGGCGAGAAACAGCACAGCAGACACTCACACAAAACTCCGGACAACCAATATACAACTTGAAAAATCTCCAAATTTTTCCAAGAACAAACAAAACAACAAACAAACAGACAGAGAGCACGGTGAAACCAGACTTTCATCAAAAACCACAGCAAGAAAGATATCAAACTGGGAACCGTAAGCCTTTAAAGCCACTCCGAGCTGGCATGACCGAAGGAGCTCCGAGCCGGGGCACGTACCTTGTCGCCCTTGAGCAAACATCGATGGGCCACTCTTTTATTGAGTCGCACGCCCCTCCGTATGTCTCGTAGTCAACATCCCACAAGCCAGCTGTTGTAACCGGACGGCTGATGTGGCTCGCACGCGGCACAAGCACGACGGCGGCCTGGTCAATCGGGCCTGGCCCGAAATGACCGCTCCAGAGGAGGCGAACGGCCCGCCTTGGCTCTTTTCCAAAGAGTTGATGCTACTTAACGCAGCCGCCACTCCTCAGCGTCGCTCCGCACACCGTTAATGTAGCAAACTGGCACTAACATCTCACCGCCTGGCGACCTCCTCTTCGGCCTGGCGAATATGTCCGACACCGAACTCGACTCGCCTCCCGACCAACAACGCTCAAGCCCGACCAACAACTTGTGACAAAGGCTGGCCCACGAAACGACGAACTCACACATCCCGCCGCCCAAACAACCTTGAAACCGGACTCCACCAACGTCGACCCTCTCATTCGACGCCCAGCGAACGCGGCCTTTCCTAATATCGCCCGGCGCGTATCGCCCCTCCCCTTTCCTCCCGGCAGCGCACGGGGCAAAAAATCCTTGGGCCATCAACTCCGATGGGACGTGCTCTACCAAGCCTTTTCTGAGGCCCCGGCCCCCAACGCGTTCATATCTGGTTTTCTTCGTGTAGCTTTCAAACAGAATTCGCGGCGGGAGTGTTGAGTTGGTTCTTTTGTTTGAATGATGTTGTTTTGTTGGGATGTTGTTGCTCTCAGGTGGAAAAAGAATGCGGTCGTGTGGAGATGCCTGCAGTGAGGAAGAAATTGAGCGGTTGTGAGAGAGTGGGTGAGGAGATGTTGGCGGTTGTGCGAGAAGCGGAGTGAGGAGATGCTTGGCGGTGTGGAGCAAGGTGGTGAGAAATGAATTGTTAAAATCAAGATAGAAAAGAATCGACACCCCATCAAGATACACAGCGCCGGCAAACCAGCGAATAATTCCCGTTATATCATCCGCTGGGAAATCTAAACCTGACACACACACTATTCGACCCATTAACAGATCTCTACCGGGGAAAACCTAATGGTGATAAATGTGAATTTCCACAACAAGCTCAAAACAATTACTATGGTGAAAATATGCTGTCAAATCGGCACTAAACGGTTGCCCGAAAACATTGGATTTAAAAAGCGAGAAAAAGAAAAACTAAATTGCCAGTCAGAAATGAAAAAGAACACACATAATAAACAGAAGAAAAACACAATAGGTTACCCGCAGCCTTGTAAATAAATTGGCTAATACACAAAAACCAAAAGCCTTTTAACCTTTTAAATATATTAACAAAACAGCGAGGTGGGTGGCCATACAAACTATATTGCGTACTCGTTGTATCCTGATCCTCAGCCCCAGCCATAAAAATAAACTGAACGCCGGACAACTATCCAGTAGAGCGGCCATACTCGCCAAACGCTACCTTGCCACCCCCCCCCGCCAGACACCCTGTCATGTGCAGAGGTATTAATCCCATAACACACACTGCAACTCAGTATGTTTAGACGGGCTTAAAAACATACAATTATCCTCGTGCCATATCGTATATCACAAGATTGGGCAAATTGAATTCACAACAATTGGGACATGTTTGGCAATATGCAAGATTGGTAAAAATCCGACCGCCAACTATGGCAAAAATGACGATTTTGACCTTTTCATGACCTCCGACCTTGACACCTTCTGTACTCTTAACTCTTTGGTAATTGTACTACAGAGAGCGGGGAACAGAACAAGTCACATCTGGGTGTGGTTTCATGCAAATCGGCATAAGAAATTGGACCAGTTATGACTACCGCACACTTACGCAATGTCGTTGACCAACCCTAAAGACAGGTTATATACATACATTGGGCGATGTCACAAATATCAGCAAGATGCGCGGCAATTGAATCTGAACATCTTGGCATTAGTTAATGCAAATTGGATACATATTGACCCGGCGCTAGGGTAAAAAGACGATTTTGACCTTTTCTTGACCTTGACCTTGACGCAATCGGCTCCAAAACTAATCATAGAGTCCCGATAATTAACCAATCATCCCACCGAAAATTGCTGCGATTCAGTCAATACTGTTTGGATTATGCGAATAACAAACAAGACATAACAAACAAACACACATCTTCACAAATAAATAAAATTAAATACAAACATTCAATAAAACATAACCTTCGCAACAAAGTTTGGCGAAGGTAAAGCAAAGACAGCTCAGGATGAATGATGCTGTTAGAGGGAGGTGTTGGCTTAGAATAATGTGGATGTAGAACTGACATAAAATAATAAATTCAAGACTTACTCAGGATGATGATGCTGTTAGGAGGGGGTTTAGGGTAGCCAGAGGTCATTTGGACGTCTGGTTGGGGCCTGGGAGTCAGGACTTCACTGGGGATCTGGGTGCGTTGTCGTACCTGTGCAGGAAGGAACGAAAGTCAGAGTCTTCAGGTCATTGGCAGCTTCTCCTGTCTTGCTCTAGCGTATGTGAGAGTTGGGACTCTGATCAGGGATCTGAGATAATTATTTTGGAACGAGGTCCTTCGGAGAAGTCTTCAATCGCTGGTCGGACATTCTGATGGTTCCAATGAGCATTGCGAGAGAGACCTCAATGACATTTGTACCTGCATAAGTCTGTGGCATCAGGCTGCGGCTGTATTGGAATGTTGCCTCTTTCCCTGACTCGCTGGATCCATGCTCACTAGATTCTCTCAGTGAAACCTCGTGAATGGAGAGGCCATGGGGGAACCACATGCCTCGTGGTTTTGCAAGCAGGTTGACAGAACAATCCAAGGTGATGGATGAGCCCAGGCACTGCTAGGGATGGCCCAGACGGAGCGATATCGCAGAAATGGACGCAGAAACGCGCTGGGGCCCGGCGCATGCTCCATACCTGAGCCTGACCTGGGAAGGTAATGGCAAACCATCATGTTTATCCATTGTCAAGCAGCCAAGGATCTGCCTTGCAGGCACGAGCACACAATCTTTCTCAAGGCTCTCCCTTCATTTTTCAAAACTATGTTTTTAAAAATTGTACCTCTACTAATTCACCAAATTCCATCCGGTCCGTCTGTCTGTTCCCAGGTACCAAGCAAAAACGGCTGAACCGATTGCACATTTTTTGGGTGTTGAACCCTGGACTTGGAAGTAAAATAGGCAATAACATGACTCCTTGACGGCTCGTAGCGGAGTGGCAGTGCTTGTTACCCTGCATAGTCCATGTGCGCATTGTGGCTTGGTAAGTGTTGCCTCCAATTTGTCTTCAAATTGTCTATTCTTGTACTATCTGTGTTCTTCTATCAGCGCTCCGTGCACCTCAAATATAGTAACTCATCAAGTTGTGATCCTTTACTCGTGCCATTGCACTCATTGTACCACGGTTTCTTGCGATTATTTATTTTTTAAGTCAATCGTCTAATTATATGTCTATTCTTCTGACGCCATGGGAAGAATGAAAAAAAAAGCAGCAATGTATGATAATTCCTTTGACCACAGAGCAGAGGAGGAGGAGGACAGATTGGCATGGACCAAATACCTCGAGCGAGCATGGTGCTGCTTAAGCAGTCTCCTTGGCTTTTGGGCCACCAATCCTGAGAGTGTCGCCACTTCGACACAGTCGGAACCAGCATGCGACACTCCATATGCCGACCTCGGAAGAATGACAGGCCGAGCGTTAACACTACCTCGGTATTAATTCAAACCCTAGCAGGATTGAACTTCAAGGCACCCTCGGGCATCCAAAGCCCACCACCCCTACCATTTAACAACACCAGCATACACAGAAAAGACAGCTTATTAGAAGATGGACAACATTACGCTTCACAGCACAATGGCCAGGTCTTGTCTTTTAGATCCGCGTGCCACATGGCTCGGATGGATACAAAATGCGCTTTCAAAGCACGTTGTGTTGCGACTGCTAGTATTTGGGACTCTCCGGTGGGTGGGGTGTGTGGGGAGGGGGGCGACAGGGGGGTTCTCCAAACAAATGCTGCTCAAAATAATTGACTGTGTTGCTGACGTCATGTGGCAATCCAGATCCGGGGGGAAAATAAGAGTTTTAAAAAAGTTCCAGCAAAAAACATGAAGGGATGAATCACCCCAAAACAACAAACAGGTTGGAAAGTAATAGACAACAGAGGAATGATTCCAACAATACAACACTCACAATCCTTTTACGGATTGCCACACACAAATCTTTTGATCATTTTTCCGGCTCAATCCCACACGAATAAATATACACAATTACACCTACACTACAATTCTAGCAACTACCTCCAACAACGACACATTTTCATCGATGTTATTAATGCCACCTAGACAAAAATGTCAAAATATTCATGATGGCAATCCGTAAAAGATCCGTAACATGATCGGAGAGTATTAAAATATGTAACGTGAGAAGTGGATACTCTTATTAAAATAAAATAACTTACACACAGAAAACCAAAGGAAATGGGTATATAATGAGAGGCATTTACTTGTTGTACCAACCCTGAATTGTTCACGTCATGATCTGCATCTGCAACAAAAAGTCTTCACATGAACTCAAATTATCTGAACAGCAAGAAAAATAATGTTTTTTCAAAACTATTGTTGCCCAGGATTTTCCATATACATTTATAAAAATTAAAAAAACACACAAATCTCTGTTCTGATGAGGCAGATTTTAAAGCTGATAACCTGTTTCACAGAATTGTTCTGTTTGAAGTGCATTGTTGTATAATTTTCCCCCTGGAATATTATTTCCTGTGATGAGATTTGTTTTATTATGCCTTTAACTTGTTCTTGCATTTTTTTTAACACTAAAAGAACCCTTGTTTTGGGGGTTTTTTTTTTGTTTTACATGTCAGTTGTGATGCAGAACTTTGAACCTCGTCTTAAATCTTCTTGTGCGTTGTGTCTCTGCAGGAACCCTTTCCTGGGGTGTGAAATTATTACATTGTACCAGACAGGAGGATCTCTAAACTCGTAAATAATCGTACCATGTTGTGGGATCCACCGGTGGTCATTGCAGTGCAATGTGTTGTTCATGGACGTTCTGGACTTTGCAAACAAAACGCCATACGTCATGTCTTTTTCCTTACCTTGGACAGTGAATTAAAGCCTTTTTCTACTTTATATCAGCTACAATGTTTATTTTTTGAAATTCGAAATGCGTTCTATTTCTTATTTTTTCCCATGTGTTCGCGTGCTTTTAATTATTGGCTCCGAGAGGCCACCACTATAATTGAATCCATACATCGCAGCTGTGTTGAAGGCATTGGGGTATGAAAACAAGTGACGGAAGCAAGCCATGTTGCAAGGCATAATACGATAGATTCAAGAGTGCATTCCAAACAGTCCCCATACAGACTGATCCAATTCGGTCAGCTTGAAAGTGTCAAGGAGTGAAACTTTTTGGATAAATCTGTGAGAAAATATCTGCGATTAGTTTGGTAATGTTAGTTTTCAGAAAAGCCAGTTTCTTTAAATGCATCTGAAAAGAGGGCTGGTTGGGTGTGAAAATTGTCATTTGTACTCGACATAGTTTAACAAAAAAAGAAAAAGGAGGTTTTAAAGTAGTAAGGGAAACAAGATTGCCCGTAGTTGTAATACAGTACACAGAATATTAAAATTTGCATTATATTCACATTTATTGATCATCCATATATATTATACGATTTATGGTGCCTAATATGAAATTAGATCACTATTGCAAGTGTACTTCAACCCAAGCTGGTTTATTTTTGAGACTTGACCGTGTAAATAAGATAAATAATAACAGAGTGTGTGTGTGTGTTGTGCTGGTGCTTCATATTTGTCCACCTTTTCTCACATCATGACTCTTCTACACTAGTAACATATGTGACGAGGCCACTTGATCGTTATGATTGTTAGATATCATGTTTTCCCTGACTTCTTTTGATCTAATGCTTAAAACCTCACACATTATGATTCAAATCGACTCGGTATTTTGTGATTGACTTGGGATTTTTCTATCTTATCATGCGTGACTTTTTTTTCTTATTTTTGTTGTCAAGCTCGTGCACAGCATTCCTTTAAGCAAAGACGGGTGTGCTTATTCATCTCTTCGCTAACTGGTTTAATCAAATGACAAGATGTTGTATTCATAAACGTATTACATGTCTATCGATGAATCTCAATGATGATGTAAATGAAGTGAAACATGAGAAAAGGGATTCTTATACACATAGTTATTGTTGTGGCTGTGGTTGTTGTTTGTGTGCTCCTTCCGTTTACTTTTTTATCTTCTTTTTTCAATGCTGCTTTGAGAAAGGAAGTACTATATATATTTTGTGTGCTCCCTTCCAGTCTGTCATGCTTTATCTAAAGGTTCCTGCTGTCATAGGTCATATAAAACGGTACCATTCAAACTTCCTACAGTAACTTCCAATTTACTTTAAAAACAGGAATTGTTGCAATTAGAGGAACAATTTTTGTTCCAAGTAAATGATTATAGCTTCTATAATGGTACCGTTTATCCTACAAACCATCCATGGGAATATTACTATAAACAAACTACAGTTGGAGGCTATCTGTGGCTCAGTGACGATCGTGAAAAGAGCCGTCAGAACAAAATAACTTCACAAACTTAGCCATGAATCAAGATATCCTCACCGAAACAAAAGTGATACTTTGAATACTGGAAGGACTCCATTCCACCTCCTGAAACCTGCAAAAGGTGAGAACACCACCAACACACACACACACACACTTATCCTTTTTAGTAATAGAAGAGATGATATTTATTTCGTTACACGCTGTAACTTCCTACACAGTGCATCTTAATTTCTTCTTTGGAAGGTGCATTTCATATTTTCCCCATCTTGTTCATGTGAGAATTATCATGCATCATGGCAGTTCTTTACTCGACCAGTCTGTTCCGAAGTAAAATTGCTGGAGCAGAAGGGACAGAACGCAAACCTTTCCAGTGGCAGGCGTCTCTGACCTGGTATGATTGGTTTGCTGTAAGAAATGGCATCACAAATGAATCAAACATCTATAAGCTCTGTTTGTTTTTGAGATAAACAGTTGTAAACAGAAGAATCACACTTGACAAGCCAAAGATAAACTCTTGACCTTACCTACCTTTGCAGCTTCTTACCTATTTGTGGCTGAGTGTAGCTTCTCTGCGGCTCGCGCTAGCTCCGACTGTGCCCCGCAAAATAACATTTCCGAATCCGTTGCAGGCCTTGCCGTCTCGCTCACATGTGCTTGTTCTACCTCACTGTGCGCAGCCTCCAGTGCAGTCTCCAGCTTCTGACATGCCCGACCACTATGTTCAGGCGAGATTGCAGGTATGGCATGTTTGTTTTTCAGTGTCCGTTCTCTTGCATAACCTGCACAGAGAAGTTGTAGTAATTCTCAAGCCGAGCACGAATTTGGAATTTGGTCAGTGCATAATGCAAGGTTTTCAGAAGGTAGACTAAGGTGGCAATCAACAAGTTTCACTATCTTTTGTTGAAGTTTAAGACAGCACTGACTCAAGTACGAACGTCGGTCTAGAGCAATGCTGGTGCATAGACTCTGCCTATTAGGTATGAGTTAGCAGAGCTACAGCCCCACATCTCCATCGGATTACATTGCCACCAAGGCCAGGAAGATAATTTGATTTCTCAATTTTACAGACCACATCCAGTGCAAGAAGAAGGAACTTACACCATATATACATACTATAATATTAATAAACAGAATAAAAAAGCGAGAGTAGAATGCTGGGAGACACCGAAACAATAGCTGTGCTTGATTGGAGTTCCTGAGAGCCTAGCCAGCTATGCCTCATCCATTCGGAGTCTCGCATTTCTCCCTTTCCTCCACGGCGGTTTGTTCCTGTTGGAGTGAACATAATTTCCATCGCCCCCATAACTCGCCGGGTTTGCCGACAATGTTCAGTCCTGTCATTTCCCTTTGTCTCTATCCGTGTGTCAAGGGGTGGATTCTGGGCGGGTAGCTGCTTCATTTTGTGATTCTTATAAAAACTGTTAAGAAGATTAATTGGCTACTGTTCACACCCGCCAGTAAGACCGCGTCACTGGAATGCACGATGGCTCACAGAAAATGAGAGCTGATTAAAGCAGACTGTAAACAAAACATAATGGTGGAATGCCACTGATCCTTTCAACTTCCATCAAATGATTCCAGTCATTCAAAGTGGAACAAGAGCTGATGAAGTGAATGCCTGCTTGAAGAAATCTGATTTGTGGAGGGCTGTTTCCAAATGTACAGCCATCAACAACATGATGGTTCATTTATCAAGGTGACTCAGAAGTCAGTAATTTTGCCAGTCTGCTCCTGGACAATGGGAATGGAAGAGTGTCCACTTAATTCTGGAATTTAGGAAAATTACAATCCCCTCTGGAGGTGGAAATATGTGACCAATGAAGAAATAAATAATGACGAAAGTGTTTCCAAACATGTCAAGGATCACTATAAAAAAAAAATCGATTGGCTCTGTGGTAGGGCTATCTTAACCCCTAAAAGTGTTAATATTGAGTCCCCCGGACTCTGTATAGTGAATTGTTGATGAATTTTGTGTGGACAGTGGCTGAAAACGGGAAAGCAAGGGGGGGCGAAAAACACCTCAATGGATAGGTTATGAGCTGTAGTTGTGCACCTTGACACTGGTTTTTTTGACAGACATGAAGATGCGAGAAAAAACGGTATTTTTAATCGCGCTAATATATTATATGCGAGACGCAACCATGATGACGCTGCTAAAATACCCTTATTTCTGTTGTTCCCATAACGGCCTTTAACAACAAGAACGATAGCTTCATGGTCCTAGGGGACTCATATGTCAAAAGAACATACCCTTATATTGATGAGTAAGATTGATGATAAAAATTTAATAACGTACCAGAACCAGAGAAATCTTACACATCTGTAGATCCAGTGCCAGATATGGATAATGCAGTGAATTATCCGTGTGGAATTTCTGAACTCCAACACCATCAGGATTACTGGTTACCAACACTAAAATCTAATTTGAAACCGGCTGTCCATCATGCTCCTGAGAAATCTTCATCCCCCAAAACTGTGCGAACGGAACAAGTCTCGTCATTAAAAAAATGTTGGACCGTGTCTTGGAGGCACAATCATAACTGGGAAATGTAGAGGATACCGTACCTAGATAACGATGTGTGTTCAGACATAGAATACCAATTATATCCATCTGATTATATTGTTACGAAATGGCCCTTCGTATGCTACTAAATATAGGATTAGCCCAGATCCCCATTAAATGCATGTTTAGCCAGTGTTGTTCGGTAATTTGACGTTACATTTGTGTCGGGAGGATGTCACAGGCTGTTATTTGTTTGTGCAGTGGTGGGTGGATCGAGAAGATCACTTCTTCTTTTCCTCTCTCCGGGCGAGACTCCGCTAGCGCGCTGAGAGGGGGAGTGGCCAAAAAATCGGAAGTGAAACTAAGGGAGAGTTTGTCGGCTTCGTAAAGGGGCGCGCCCCAAAAGAGAAGGTGGAAAAGAACTGGAGAGAGGAGTTGAGCAGTCGGCTTCGAGGCGACGGTGCGCCGGGAAGGCAAGAGAAAAACGACGGTTGTCGGAGCGCGATCTGTTGGACATGAGCAGTCGGAGTTCGAAACAAGCCGTGCGCTGCGGAAGGCAAGAGAGAAACGACGGAGCCTCTGACTGTCCCTACTCACCTCACGGCTCGACGACGTCTTGAATCCCACGGACCCAGCCTGCCGGAGCCCGGCACCATCGATTGGGCCTGTCTGTGAAGCAAGGCCAAGCCTGGACTTGTATGCTGGACCTTGTAGAGAAACCAGCTTGAACCATCGTCGATCTGACGTCCCTTGTGCCATCGACCTTACGCGGGTCAGAGCGCGCGGAGGCCGGTGGCACGTGCGACAAAAGGAGACGAGCTCAATTTTGCCACGGTGGCGTGCTCGAAGTTGGGGCTCGAATCCGTGGTCATCCCTTGTTTTACGAGCGACATGCGTGCTTTCACACTTTCCCTCTCCAATAAACATTCCATCAAGCTACTACTTCTTGTCCTGCATGCTATCGTTTGTCTGCATGTTGTTTAAGGTTATCTCGGTAGGGACCCCCAAAACCCGTAATCCGTATTCCCTAGTTAAAGGGCTGTCACACCTTGACTTTAGCCAGCGTATGGCACGTATCAAAATGTATGTAAACGCGCGTACGCTGAACTATTGATGTTTTAAAAAAAGTTTTGGCGTATTCATAACGAGCTGGACATATGCATAACGTATTAGTAACGTCACAGAGACGTTCGATAACTTATAGATAAACTATACCAACGAATGCTTAGCGTGTTGCTCGGCGTTCACAACGTATGCCCAACGATAGTCTAACTTATGCATAGCGCGGCAGCGTATCGCCGACGATCACGTGGCGTAGCCTATTAAAAGGCTGCCGCTCGACGATTCAAATCATAACCGCACTAGACATCGAAGTGTCAACATCACCGTCATGCCCTGTCACAACTTGACGTTTAGCCAGCGTGCGCGACGTATGAAAAATTTGCCCGAATATGCTGGCACACGTCGAAAACGTTATGGGTGTGTTTGTATAACGTAAGAGCACGCTGGCATACGTCGTAGTACGCCGAGCACGTCGACAAATTTTAAGCATGCTCAAAATTTTTCGACGTATGCCAGCGTAATGACTCACACATTCCACATACGCTGGCCATAAGTTGTAGGCACGTTATGCGATCGTTGACACACGTCGACACACGTTACTTGTATAGTTACTCATAATCGAAACACGTGGGTAAATGTTTAGCGTACCCGAACTTATTTCTAACCTATGAGTAACGTGCTTTGAACCTATGTGTAACAGTCTCCAACAGCACATGACGTAGGTAGACGTATTTGATTGACGTCTTCCGGATGACCACAGAACTTACTGAACGTGTTCTACTTACAGATACCGTATAAGTGGCGTATTGGGCAGCTTTAGGGGAATGTGATATACAATGGGCTTCCACAGAGGAACCCGTCAGTGTTCAGACTCCATGGTGAGTAATGTCCATGTCAGTAGTATCAGTAGTAGTAGTAGTAGGGGCGTGTCATTAGTAGTAGTAGTAGTAGTCTCATGTCAGTAGTAGTAGGTGAGTGTGATGGGGGGGTGTGGGTGATGAATGGACCTCCTTGCGTCCGCGTCCACGGCACCGACCAGGAGACTTTCTTTGCAGCATCTTCGAAAGTTTTCTTCGGATTTTTTTTTTAATTTTTTTCTATGCTGAAACTATTGATGTTTTTTTAAGTTTTTGCGTATTCTAACGAGTTGGACAAATGCATAACGATTAGTAACGTACACAGAACGTTTCGATAACTTATAGATAACTTATACCAACGAATGGCTTAGCGTGTTGTCGGCGTTCACAATGTATGCCAACGATAGTCTAACGTATGCATAGCGTGTGGCGCGTATCGTCGACGGATCACGTGCGTAGGCTATTCATAAGGCTGCGCTCAACGATTTAAATCGCTGCCCGCTCAACGATTTAAATCATAAACCCGCAACTAAGAAATCGAAGTGTCAACATCACCGCATGCCGAAGAAAAAAAAAAAAAACATGAGTCTGAAACACTGAATGTTCCTCCTGTGAAGCCCATTTTATATACCAATTCCCCTAAACGCTGCCAATAGCCATTATAAGGTAGCTGTAGTTAGAAACACGTTTCAGTAAGTTCTTGTGGTCGTCTGGAAGACGTCAAATTACGTCAATGTGCGTTGGAAATACTTAGACATAGGTCAAAGCAAACGTTACTCATAGGTTAGAATAAGTTTCCGGGTATGCTAAACATTACCTCTGACGTGTTTCGACTTATGAGTACCTTACAAAGTACTGTGATGTTGACGTGTGTCAACGATCGCGTAACGTGCCTACAACTTATGGCCAGCGTATGCGGAACGTGTGAGTCATACGCTGGCATAACGTCGAAAATTTCGAGCATTGTTAAAAATTTGTCGACGAGCTCGGGCGTACTACGACGTATTGCCAGCGTGCTTCAGCGTGCTCTTAACGTATACAAAACTTACCATAAGTAATTCGCGTGTGCCAGCGTTTTAGACAAATTTTTCATACGTCGGCCATACGCTGGCTAAATCGTCAAGGTGTGACAGCCCCTTAGAACGGGTTATAGGATTGTAATCATTGTCGTGATACTTTGCTTTGTGTTGAGTTCCCCGATGTTCCCAATAAATCTGGCTGATTCGTTATGAAGAGTTGCGCTTGGATTAATTTGTGTCCCGTTGAGGAAACGATCCGTTCGATTGGCAATAAAACACAAATGGTTACAGACTGCAAAAACGCTCGGCATCTGACAAACCATCTGTAACCAGGGTCTATTTCCCCAACTGGTAAGGTCCAGGGGTACGTTGGTATCGCGATTGAAGACGCGTGACCGAGGCCTGTGCCGAGCACGCCGGTGTAACAGATATGTGCCCCCTGGACAACTTCCCCCCCGGGGGGGTACTTGTCGTAGGATAAGTCTCCCCCCTCCCTGGATAACTTGCTCCCCTCATGACCAAAAATAGATTTATACTAAAAATATATACCTCGGTGTTCATGTTCTTTACATACTATTTTTTATCCATTTCTATTTTTTGTATATGTATCTATTCCCCTGGGGGGAAGTTGTCCGAGGGGGTAGTTAACATGTTCACACCGGCGTTAATAAACCCCCGGAGACGGCGGTGTTGAGGTGGCGCCGAATCTGTAACGTTTGGCCCAAGAGTCGGGTGAGAATCCCGCACCGCTGAATCCCAACAATATTATCCTTTTGAATTTAACCCACAATCCCAATCAACATTTGCTTTATAAATGCCATCGATGAGGCCCAAGGGCAAGGAAAGATCTCAAAGTAGTTGGATTTCATCTCAAGACAAAAAAAGGATTCCTGGGAGATCTTGCCCTCTGTGTGGGATAACCAGTGTGGTCAGTTGGTGTTTTCAGTTTTGACAGATGTGCCATGCACACAAACTGACCCTTTTCTTGGGGGGATCATAACCTTCCTGGGAGTTCCCTCAATCTTGGCACACCTGCGCTCCTGACCACATACAAACCTTTCATCCACGCCTGATGGACTACTGCTCTCCCTTTCTGGGCTGTGCCCACCTCTCACCTTTCACCTTTCCGCTTCACGCTGTGGAAACCAAGGCATTTAGGATCATTTTGTATCTCCTGCGGTGAGGCGAGTCTTTGGGTCTCTCACTCTATCACCGCAGGCAGGTCGGTGGTCTGTCTGCCTGTCTTCTACTGCTCCTCTCCGGTCTCGCTCCCCCCCCCCCCCCTCTGTCTGAGATATATTTCCGCAGGGTGCCAACATCCGCCAGCAACCCCCTTCTGGTAAAATACTAAAATCAGAATCACTGCCACCTTCACTCTTCATTCCTCTTTTTCCTGCCTTGGAACAAACTCCCACACTCTCTTCAATCCACTCTTCCCTCCAGTCTTCAAACAGCTGTTCACCACCATCTCTATTTCCCCAATCCAAAACCATGATCTTTTATACCCCTGCTAATCCACCCCAAACCCCTCCTTAAAATTCCCTGCTTTCCTTCCTGAAAATCCTGTAGTGCCATCTTGTTTACCCTATGTACCCACCCATCCTCTCCCTTCCACAGATCTCATCTCTGTCCCCACTGTTTTTTTCCATCCCTCCACCCCCCCCCCTGTCTCGCTCCCCTTCTTGTCCATTACCCCTTCTTGTACATTATATGTGTTAGCTCTCATAAAATAAAATATAAAATCACATTTCTTTCCACATCTGATGCAATTTAAATGCTCTAATGATGGTGAGGTGCTCCATTTGAAACTGCTTGTTTTTGATCTACGTCGCTTTTTGATGCCTTGGGTCCATTGTAAAAATTTGTATTGGTGTCAAAGCCGGTGATCATTTGCAAATTAATAGGATATTTGTTCCCAGCTTGGTTGAAATCCCTTCAGTGGTTCACAAGTTATCATGATAGCAAAAAAATAACAACTCAATAACGGATCAACACACCGCCGGACGGACAACCTGAAAACGACTTGGGAGGCATCATCAAAAGCAATTGTAAACACTGTGAAAGTGCATTCCTTATTTTTGTGTACCATCTTAGTCATCATTTTTAATTGACGGTACTGTAGATTTAAGGCTTTGAAGCATCATTTTTCATCGATCGTTATGTGACATAAAAACCCATTCTCTTCTCACTGTAGATCGGTGATGTTGGCAGCCTGTCGATTCTTCCATTTCCTTGTGGGACCTGTTCCACCTGTTCTGTTTGTGACCCGTCTTTAACAGCAGTAACAATTTATGCTAAGACGTGGATGTCAACTACTGTATCTCTTCAGTAAAACCAGTTCATATATGACAGTCAGTATTGATAAGGGTTTGCTGATGAACATGATCACAAGGTCACTTACGTTGTGGTGAAATTTACTCAGCTGTTGTAAGTCTTTCTCTAGTTCTGTGGTGGAGGAGGCAGCCAGTAAAGACACCTTCCTGGGAGGCTTGCACTCCGCATCTGCCTGAAATATGAGATTTCATGAGATATTTTTAAATTTGTTGTGGAGGAACATTTTGGAGCAAAAGTGGTATACGTGCAAATAAAGACAAAACTCCAAAAGAGAAAGTGAGTGGCACAAGGTAAAATAAGGCCAATTCACACCCTGTGTGACTACCGATGCTAATTCTCAAAAGCCATGTCATGAGAGAGACAAGAGCAAGCATCACAACGCTATAGGTGCGAGCACACTGTAATCAACGAGTGAGCGGTGGTTCAAGGCCAAAGATGGTAAATTGGCCTGGAGATGAATGCCAGAGCAGCACTGTGATGTTGCAAAAGGATTGGGCAACAGAACCCTTCATTCAGGCAACAGAAACAGTCATCTGCGCAGTGAGTGAAGTGCCATTAATAATTATAGGAGTTCCCTTGCAAGAAATGTCAATGCAGGAGGACGTCGTTAGGCCCATAAAGCCTGCACAATGGTTGCTAACCTATGGTGGGTTGTCCGTGCTCTCTATCTTTTAGATGCTGAGCATGAAGCAAGGAAGCAGCACGTACCATTTCAAAAATCTTTGGTATGACTCACTGGTAAAAGGCAACATTACATGTTGCTGATGTAAAAGAGTGGAGGAACTTTATTTTATTTATTTAAGACCATTCCTCCAGGTGGACTGTTAATGTATGTATTTAAGCGGTTATTCTACTTGGAATGACTGTCACTCATAAAGTGCACTTCACTGCAAGAAGTTTGGCTCTTCTGTTGTAGCATGCAGGTACGGTACTTCTACAAAACATCTAAATATCGTGCTGGTATTTTTCGGACCTTTTTTGCTCGACTCAGCAGATCATTCATGAAGGTCTTTCGTAGGTGGTGTAGAGACTCCAGTTCTTTTGCCTGCCACAGCACACATATATAATGCACATACAGTATAAGGGCAGAGGTAGCAAAAGGAAGGTCTACCCCCCCACCGCCCCCCACCTCACCCTCAAACCAACACTGTTGTTGCCCTTGCTCTAGTTTCTTCACCACATTATTTTATTCCATAACAATGAGCAATGGACACCATGCTCACAATTAACTCACACAAGTTTTTGATTGATTACGCACAAGTTTTTTTTCCTTTTTCACTTGGGATTTCCCATACACATGTTTTTTCACCCGTAATGCTCACCGTGGCTGCAGAACTCACTTTATCCCAACAAATGAAAATGGTAATTAAACCTGGTGTTCCACAGTTAATGCTGCATCATGGAATACAGAGCATGCTATCCTGGATGGAGGCGTTAAAGACCCACCAACACTTTCAAACAGAGTAAGTTATTGTGTGCAGTGCTCGGGTCAAATTCCAACTTCCTGCTTTATCTGCCTGCAGTGTTGTGGCAAAATGTGTGGAGTCTTCAGCAATTGAAAAATGGAAGAAGAAATGTTTTTGGCCATTCTTCCCACAGTCGAATGATGTATGATTATGATTTATATTCTTTATCGTTCATCAATATTCTTTATCATCATCAATATTCTTCATCATTCATCAATATTATCTTATCTTTATTTTTTTTTATTTCAATTCTTCAATTTCCCACAATATTCTTTATCATTCATTAATATTCTTTTATTCATTTCATCATATTCTTTATCATTCATCAAATATTCTTATCATCATCAATATTCTTTATCATTCATCAATATTCATTTATCATTCTTCATATATTCTCATCTATCATTATTCATCGATTTCATATTCTCTTCATCATTCATCATATCTTTCATCATTTATTTATCATC
>CM068956.1:45429617-45446520 GCA_035128595.1 Eptatretus atami | reverse complement strand
GTTGGATTGATAAAGATAATGAAAAAGGAGGAATGATAGATATGATGAATGATGAAGAAATGATGATGATGAAATGAATGAATGAATATTGAATAAGAATGTATGAGAATGATGATTAGAATATTGCTGAATCATTAATAAGAATATTTGATGAATGATGAAGGAATCATTATGACGATAATAAATTGAGAATGAGAAGAGAATATGATGTTGAAGAATATGATGAGTGATCCGAATGATGAATGAGAATGAAATGATGAATGATGATAGACTATGCTGCATGATAGATGATTGATGATATATGATGAATAATGTATGATTGATGAGAATATATTATGAAGAAATATGAATGAATGATGATGAATTGATGAATATGAAGAATATGTATGAATGATGAGTATTGATGAATATGGCATAGTTGATGAAATGTGTGAAAGAATATTGTGAATGATTTGAATGTAATATGATGAATGATGAAGAATATTGAATTGAATGATGAAGATATTGATGAATATAAGAGAATTTATGATTGAATGAAGAATATTGATGAGATGATGAAGAATAGATTATGAAAGAATATTGAGTGAATATTGATGAGAATATGATGAATAGATGAGAATATGATGAATGTTGAAGAATATGATATGAATATGATGAATGTGAAGGGAATATTGATGAATGATGAAGAATATGAATGGAATATGAGTGATATGATGAGATGAATGGAAGGGTGATATTGATGAAATTATGATGAATATGATGAATGAATGAATATTGATGGATGAATGATGAAGAGAATGATATTGAATGAATACGTATTGAATGATGAAGAATATGATTGATGAAGAATATTGATGAATGATAATGATATTATGAAGAGATGATGAATGAATATTGAGATGAATGATGATAAGAGAATCATGATATTGATGATGAGAATATGATATGATGATGAATGATTAATGAATATTGATGTGAAATGATAGATGAATGATTGATGATGATGAAGAATATGATTGATGAATGTAAGTATTGATGATAAGGAAAAGACAATGATGAATATGGAAATGAATATTGAAAGATTAGATGATGATAATGAATATGGATGAATGGAATGATGAATGAGAATTATGATGATTGTTTAATGAAAGATGAAGATATTGATTGAATGATGCAATGATATTATTGATGAATGATCTAATGAATATTGATGAATGATGAAGAATATGGGTTATGAGAATATGATGAACGATAATTGATGATGTAATGATATGAATGAAAGATGCTATGAAGAAATGATGAATGAAGAATATTGATGAATGATGAAAGAAAATGTGATGATTGAGAAATACTGGGTTAATGGATAAGATGAAGAATTTATGAAGAATAGAATAGATGAAATGGATGATATTGATAATGAATATTGATGAAAATGTAAGAATATTGTTGATGATGAAATATAAATGATGAGATATTGGAAATAGAATGCAATGTTTTGATGAAGAATTGATGAATATGTAAATATGAATGATGAAGAAAATTGATGTGAGATATGAAGATGTAATGAGATGAATATTGATGAATGTGTGAATATGAGAATGTGATGAATATGATGAATGATGAAAGAATATTGAGAATGATGAAGATATGATGAGTGAAGAATATGAATGTAGTATGTGTATATGTGATGAATGTATTAATGAATTGAGCAATATGATAGTTGATGAATTGATGAATAATGAAGAATATTGATGAACGATGATATGAATATGATGATGAATATTGATGAAATAATGATGAATATATGATGAATGAATATGAAGAATATTGATGAATGTTAAGAGAATATGATGTTGTGTATATGCTGAATAATGAATATTGATGAGTGATGAAGAATATGAGTGAACTAGCGATACCATGCACATGACGCGGGATAGCAGTACAAGCATAGCTGGAAGCAGACGACAGACCGTACACGGGAATGACAAAAATACGCATTGTGCAAATAATACAAGTTGTACTATGGAACGCCAAGACTCCCAAACATTGTCGGCATGTCCGCTAAGTCCACAGCAATTTCATAGGGATCGTGTGACGGCGAGCCGAGTAGTGGCAAGCTTGGTATTATATTAGAGATGATGAAGAATATTGATGAATGTTGAAGAGTAATATGTTGTTGATGAATATGATGAAAATGAATATTTGATGAGTGATGAAGAATATGATGAATGATGAGATTTTGATGAATATTGATGAATGATGAAGAATATGATGATGAATATGATGAATGATGAGAATATTGATGAAGATGAAGAATATTGATGATGAATATTGAATGAATGATGAAGAATATGATGATGAAGGATATTGATGAATGACGAAGAATAGATGGTGAATATTGATGAATGATGAAGAATACGATTATGAAGAATATGATATGAATGATAATGATATTGATGAATGATAATAATGAATATTGATGAATGATGAAGAATATGATTATGAGAATATTGATGAATATTGATGAATGATGAAGATTATTGATGAGTGTGAAGAATATTGATGAACGATGATGAATATGATGATGAATGATGAAGAATATGATTATGAAGAATATTTGATGAATGATAATGAATATTGATGAATGATGAAGAATATGATTATGAAGAATATTGATGAGTGATGAATGATGAAGAATATTGATGAATGATGAAGAATATGATTATGAAGAATATTGATGAGTGATGAAGGACGATGATGAATGATGAAGAATATTGATGAGTGATGAAGACGATGATGAATGATGAGAATATTGTGATGAATGATGAAGAGAGTATGATGAATGATGAACAATATGATTATGAAGAATATTGATGAATGATGAGAATATGATGAATGTTGAGAGAATATGATGTTGATGAATATGATGAAGAATATGATTATGAAGAATATTGATGAATGATGAAGAATATGATGAATGATGAAGAATATGATTATGAAGATATTGAATGATAATGAATATTGATGAATGATGAAGAATATTGATGAGTGATTAAGGACGATGATGAATAATGAAGAATATTATGAGTGATGAAGAATATTGATGAATGATGAAGAATATGATTATGAAGAATATTGATGAATGATTAATGAATATTGATGATATGAAGACTATATGGCATGATGGATGAAAGGGATGATGAATGAATGAAGAATATTGATGAATGATAAGAATATGATGATGAATATTGAATGAGATGAAGATATTGATGAATGTTGAAGAATATTGATGTTGATGAATATGATGGATAATGAAAGATATTGATGAGTGATGAAGAATATTGATGAACGATGATGAATATGATGATGAATGATGAAGAATATTGATGAATGTTGAAGAATATTGATGAATGTTGAAGAGAATATGATGTTGATGAATAATGAATATTGAGATGTGATGAAGAATATGATGAATGATGAAGAATATTGATGAATGATGAATAATGAATATTGATGATGATGAAGAATTATGATGTTGATGAATGATGAAGAATATGATGATGATGATATGTAATGAATATTGATGAATGATGAAAGATATTGATGATGTTGAAGAGAATATGATGTTGATGAAATGATGAAGAATATGATGAATGATGAAGAATATTGATGAATGATGAATAATGAATATTGATGAATGATGAAGAATATTGATGAATGTTGAAGAGAATATGATGTTGATGAATATGATGAATATTGATGAGTGATGAAGAATATTGATGAATATGATGAAGAATATTGATGAATGTTGAAGAGAATATGATGTTGATGAATATAATGAATATTGATGAGTGATGAAGAATATTGATGAATATGATGAAGAATATTGAAGAACGATGATAAATATGATGATTAATATTGATGAATGATGAATATTGATGAATTTTGAAGAATATGATGATGATGAATGTTGATAAATGATGAAGAATATTGATGAATATGATGAATGATGAAGAATATTGATGAACGATGATGATGATGATGATGATGATGATGATGATGATGATGAATATTGATGAATGATTAAGAATATGATGATGAAGAATGATGAAAATTTCCATGATAAGTGTTTTTGTATGCAGGCTGACACAATGAAGATTTTATGATGTTGTGGCACTCGTTGAATGAGAAAAATTATTGTAAAAACATCAGCCTAAGCTGGAAGCTCGTCCTGATGCTTTGGAGTTTATAAGAAAACTTCTTGACACGAGTCATGTGTTGCGAGGATGATGTTCGTGATTTTCTAAAAGAAACATCATGAGCTCTCCAAATTGACCATATAGGATGAGAAGAATACATTTACAATTCCTTTACTTTGGCAAGACAATCAGGAGCACTGTGGGTTTGAACAACAAAAACATAAAACCGAGTAAACTAAACCAGGACCTCCAGATTTAAGGAACCAAATAACTTACAAGTGTGACCTCGAGATCATGAAGATCTCTTCTGCCTTTCTGCTGCCTTTCCTCTTCAGTCCTATCAGATAAAAAAAAAACAAGCAATGGGTTAGTTGATTCACTAGAACACATTTTATATAAATTATAACTTTTTAGCATATGAAGCGGTTGATTATAATTATTGAACAGTCAGAGAGTTTACAGTCATTCTTTTTTAAATTCAGAGATGTCGCTTCTTTTTTGGATCATGGGATGCCTTGGAGTATATATACTCTATGTTCTTGATCTGTGAGTTGTAGTGCTGTTCAATGGTCTGTAGCCTCTGGAGGTGGTGTTGAAGGTCCTGTAGTGCCTTGTCCATTCCAATCCTTTCGCTGCAGCGGGGAATGCAATGGACAGAGAAACAAAAGCCTTGATTAACCACCTACCCATTCAGCATCACAAATAATCTCTTTTTTTCAAAACGTTTAGGAGACATCGACTTGTTTTCTTTGCATGAATGTGGTAACACCAGGGGTAGTGGGGAGTAGGGGAATGTGGGAGTAGAAATGAGAGAGGGGAAAACCATGCATGACATTTCGGTCACTATAGGCACGAGTGAAAATGGGAGGGTACGAGCCATGTATCGTGACTGTTGAGTTCCCTTTGCTATTCGAGCCCCTTGCCTTGCTTTGCAAGGGTCATTAATTCAAATCAACATCTTACTGTTGCTGGATAAATATTCACCAGGTTAGCCATGATTATTGTATGCAAAACGTCATGTGTTTCACAACCAATCAGGGACTCCTCATGACTGCATTCACAGCAATCCTCCTATTAATTTGCGATTGGTCTCTGGCTTCGACACCAATACTCATTGTTATTACGGACTCTCGGCATCAAAAAGCTACATACGGTATATTGAACAGACGGTTTCAAATGGAGCACCTCGCCGCAATTAGAGCATTTAAATTGCATCAGATGTGGCAACAAATGTGGATTATTGCTCCCAGCTTGTTGGCTCGATAACAAAAGACGCCGTTTGCATTTTTTCCGCCTAAATCCCTACCTCGTTTGGATTCCTGTGCGGGCATGGGCAACTTGCGAGGAACTAGGAAATTCACTAAGTTACATTTAAGGGTCCTTCTTAGGGTGTATAGACACCGAAGGTGAAGGAGGTTGTGTTTTCACCCCTTTCTGTCTGTTTGTTTGTTTGTTTGGAGGATATCTCAAAAAAAATTGTGGACAGGTTCGGTGTGCGACAAGGATGAACTGATTAGATTTTGGTGAAGATCCAGATCCGGATCCGACTACTAGAATTTTCAAAGTGATTCTTCACCATTGAGAGATCGGGCCAAAAACGATATAGTACTGTGTAGCACGATATATCAAAAAGTTGTGGACGGATTCGAGCGAAACTTGGTGGACACGTTGGATGTGTGACAAGGAAGAAATGATTCAATTTTGGTGAAGATCCGAATCCAGATCTGATTAATTTTTTAAGTAATTCTTCACCATTGAGAGAGAGGGCCAAAAAGGATGTAGTACTGTATAGCAAGATATTTCAAAAATGTGTTGGGCCCGATATGTTCTCGTGGATCAGGCATTGCGTGGTGGAGATATGCGCTCTACCGAGTGCCCTTCTCGTTATCACATGTATGAAGGTGTATATAACCGACGATGTGGTCACAGATTGTGGGATCACCCGGTATTCCTCAGACTACAGCTGATGTTGACCGCAGTGTTCAGCATGGAACTGATTTGTACTATTCAGTTTGTTCCCATGGTGGATACTTCATGATTAACGAATTACCGGAATAATTTGTGATCGGAAATGTTTCTTTTGTCCTAACATGCATGAATCAGGAAGTGGAATGGTATCCCAAGTATCAGGTAAGCCAGAGTTCCTATCATTATGTTTGAATACCGTACTCAGTGCGTCTCTTCAAGACTTCAGAACAGGATTTGTGACCATGGGAAATTAGGCATCAAATGTGTTGGAGAATAAATCTTTGTTATGAGTGATTCACATAGTCGAGATGATGATGATGATGATGAAGGCAAATGTTCAGCTGATGGCAAAACCGTAATTTTGATCAAAAGTCACTTCCATGTCAAACCTTGTTCAATACATCACAGACATTGATTTGTTTTGATCATGACGTCATTTGTTTCATTATATTCAATGTCTGCTTTTCATTCAATTGGATTTTTCTGATGTGACAATAATTAAAATAAATGTTGAGTTTTGAGCCAAAGTTTTTTTTTTCATTAGAGTACTTATTTTCAAATGTTATTAGAGCTTTCTTTTGGACATCGATACTTAGAATAATAGTCTTGAGAATTTACGACAAAAAGAAACACATAAAAAAATGTTCCCCACGCTCTGCTCGGTAAAATTATATTTTTCAGTGCAATGTAAATTTTTGTGCTTCCCTAACCTAACATCATGGATCCGCGCCTGATGTACATCCACACTATGCTGTCAAAATGTGCAACATTGTCGGGGACTCGCTGAATGTGATTGAAGAAGTTTCTCAGTTAATTTGATATTCACCAAAGCATTATCTTGCGTTCAAGAGGCTCAAAAGTGAGCTGCTCCCCAAAGCTGCTGGATTAAGACCTCTCAGTCTGACCAAATAACACACACACAAACACACACACACACACACTCTGTCTAACAAAGGTTATGTTGGAACTAGGAGAGTTTTTAATGGATGCATGTTACACAATTCTTCCCGAAGCTGCAGCTTCAATGCTTCAGCATTTTCAACCTTTCCATAGAATACATCCTTTTGGTGATAAAATATATTTTTAAAAGAAATGCACGATCCACATGTGGTGGAATGGAGTGAATACAAGCCTTACTCTTGCAGTTTCTTGATGAGACATTGTTTCTCCTCCATCTCCCATCTCAAATGAGCCACTTGGTCTTTATGCGTGAGTCGATGCACCTGCAGTTCTGTTTCCACCGCCAGCTGTTCATCATATGACAATTTGCCACCAGAAATCCAGTCCATTCTTTGCCATAACTTTGATATCAAAATGCAAAGCAACAGTGTAAATACAGCGTTTTACCTTAACTTCTTCAGCCCTTTCAATCATGCTTTGGTGCTCTTTCTCTTTGTTCTGGAATTCCATCTCATGTATTTTATCTGCGCACAAAGAATGGTTTTAAAAGGTTTGACATATTGTGAAAGACCTTCAGCAAACATGATCGACGTTATCTTTACAGAAGGCTTGGTGTGAATTATTGCCCCGAAAGCTTTATCAAACTAGAACGGCACTCGGTAGAGCGAATACCTCCGCCAGGCTGAACAGTTTCCATTTAGCATCCCACCGTTAGGTCGGATCTGAATCCGGACCTTCACCAAAATCGAATCGGCTTGTTCTTGTCACCTTACAAACTCGTCCACAACTTTTTGAAATATCGTGCTATGTATAGTTTTAGGCCCTATCTCTCAATTTTGAAGAATCACTTTTAAAATTCCAGTATCTGGATCCCGATCTTCACCAAAATCTCAACAATTCGTCCTTGTCACACACCCAACCTGTCCACCAAATTTCGTCTGAATCCGTCCACAATGTTTTGCGATATCCTGCTCAGAGACAGACAGACAGACAAACACAGGGGTGAAAACATAACCTCCACGTACCTTTGGTGGCGGAGGTAATTATCAAGTATCAAAATGAATATAGGACAACACCTTGTGGCAAAAAACGAAAGGGTCACGCTTGAGGATGCATCTGTTGAAGAAGACCCTTTGGAAATTAATTTCAGTGGTACGAGTATGGTTTAATGTCAAATTATAAACCCAGATTTGCATTTGTACTCTGGAAGTTATGAAAGCACAAGTTCAGCGACAGGAGGAGTGGAAACATGTTGGTGTAAATATACAACTGGACATTCTTCATATTCACAATTGCTTTTAGATGGAGCTACAAGTGCAGCTAATAGCATGGAACAAAGTGAAGGTTTGAGCTGGTCTGAACACTGCATATTGACTGTACTGATTGGCACTTCCAATCGGACACAGGTTGGTTCAACAGTGCTGGTGAAAACAAATTTCAAGTGAATTTCTAACATCAACCACGTCATTATTGTTGCTCACATAGACGTCACAAAAAGCTTCCTTGGCCACGTTCTTAACCAATGGAGGTTTTGATTGACTGGAGCTATGCGTCAACATCATGGATTACAAAGGCTGCATAATGATGAACAAATGAGAAGAAAGAAACATTTTGTATTACATTATAAAGGAATAGCAGTCACATGAGAAATACTATTGCACATCAGGATAAGTTGTTTAATGTGGATCAAGATGCCCCCTCTCCCCCAGAGTTATCTTCCTCAATCCTTTTGTTCAGTGGACTGATGATTTTATGCCTCCGGTGACATTATGTTTTCGGGTTGTTAATTTCAAATTGCCTGTGATGCTGTCGGCCAATGAGTCCTCTGGTGTGGAAGTTTGGGGATACCGATTGTATAACCAGAACTGAGGAAGTTACACAACAGGGGAGAGGGGGAAATGGGGTGAATTTTGTTCCACATTTCTTGATGGACATTGCCCCCACCCTACTAATGAAATAGCAGACGTGCCAACCTTGAGCTCTTAGTTTGACATTGTCTTCCTGTAGCCCATCACACAATTCCTCAAACTTTCGCAACTTCTGCTTCATCATCTGCAGCTCTTCAACAACGGAATGCTGCCTCGCCTCATGCTGTGAACAACGCAACACGGTCTGGGTTTAATTCCCAGGAACCAACTAAAAACTGCCAATTTTGTTTGCTTGGCAAGAAGATGCATATTTGAGTACGTCAAAACATTCAGAGAGGATGACAGAGAAAATGGTTGGTAACACATGCTTATGGACATTATCAATCTCACAGTACCTTTTGAAGAAAAGAAAAGTCATTGTGTGCCGGTAATCTTATTGAATTCTAAACTCTTGCTTCCTGCAAGCATGTCTGATTTAAGACTGCTGTATTTGATAGTAATGGTGTCAGATTACACACCAACACCTGAATAACAGACTATGAATCCTTATTATTATTATTATTATTCTGTTTGCAGTACAAGGCTGTGAGTAGCACCATTGCTGAGGATGCGGCTGTGCCACTGATGCAATGCTTCCTGTCGGTTAGGGCAGGAATTTGGAATTTGTCCATGGTGCCGGTGATAGCTCGCATACTCCTCACCAAGGACACCGTGGGATCTTTAACGTCCACCAACTAGTACTGGCAGACAGGACATCCTGTTTAACGTCCATCTGAGGGATGGACCACATTTGATGCCTCGCCCGGCCTGCACGATACTAGGATAACGGTTTGGAGCTTGGACTTGGTCGGGATTTGAACCCAGGCTAGATGACTCAGAGGCGAGTGTTCATACCGCTCAGCTATCCTGCCATCCTGACAGCCCTTATGAATTGCACAATGGAAACAATGATGCATTGTATTCTCAGATTGTTAAAAATTTTGCAAGAGGTAATTAAAGCAACATAATTCTTTCTTTCTTTTTTTAATGTTACCACATTTTGATTCGGAAACCACAACGGATAGACAGATTGAATTAAAATAACGAATTGTTCTGCATATACACGTAAGCTTTTTACAACAAATAAATTTAATATTAAGAAATTTTAGAATCCTTTTTAAACACTTTGTATTGAAGTGGATGCAATTGACTACCTGGGAAATGAGAAGACTGTTGGATGCAATTTCTTTTTCCATCTCCTCAATATTTGTGCTCTTCTTAAGGATTTCCTTCTTCATCTCGCAATTCAGCTTCACCAGGGATTTCAACTCTGCCTTCAGCTTAGACACGTACACCCTGACCAACACAAGCTGCTCCCCTGATACGTTGCCAAGAACTGGGGGCTTGATAAGACAGCCATGGGAGTTTTACAACGTAAAGCCTCATTACAATATATTATTCGTTTATTGATATAATGAGTAAGGCAGCTGGTGAAGGTTTTATTCCAAATCAGGCAATAGGAACAAATGCTGATCCAGGTTTCTAATCAAAGGCAGGCATTGTACAAGGATTTTACAAAAAAAAAAAAAACAGTTCATAGCTTCACTGTATCAGTTCCAATTAAAGGTATGTTTGGGTTCTGTGATTTTGATAAAGTTCTGTATCAGCTAAAAAGAAATTAGGCTTTAATTAAACAGAAATGTTTATGAAAATAGATTGCTTATTTTGATTGAAAATAGATATCGTGTTATATATCCACTAAGTTTTTCGTCCGTACAAAAAGTTACGGACAGAAAACTTGGTGGATGAGTTGGGTAGGCGAGAAGAACAAGCCGATTAGACTTAGGTTCGGGTCCGGGTGCAGACTCGGCATATCAGTGAAATACAAAACGTCAACTCTTCAGCCTGTTGGAGGTATGCGTTCGACCGAGTGCCCTTCTCGTTCCACATGCATTGCCTTTGCTGTGTCTATAAGATGTTTAATGCCCGGATTACGTGACGCATGCTAAATGGATTACGTGACGCATGCAATAATCCTGGGATGTGCAGATTATATAGCATGGCCTTGCCATATTAATGATGCTCTGCTAAGCTCTATATGTTTAGCACATGAGGGAAATGGACGTCTTCACTCTCAAGATTAGTGTTTGAGAGAATTTGAATAACTCGTGATTCAATATAGTTTATGGAACGTTTGGCTTATCTGGGGCTGAAAGCAACCATGGCCCAATGGAATTCTCCATTGAAGTTGGCATTAATGCGAATAAATGATGCACAATTGTGACCAAGGCTTCAAAAATTAGCCATTTACAGCATTGCCTAGATGCAGGTATGAGCAAAAGCTTGGACCTTCGAACCTTTTCTTCCTGAAGATTGATTATGGCTCCGAGTTCAGCAAGGTCTTGCACCAATACTTGCTTGGCATCTGCCATCAATATATGCTCCTGATTCAGCAAATTCTGCAGAGTCTCGTATTCACTCTTGGCCTCTGCCATTGCATCCTACAAACAAAGACACACACACACACACGATGTATTTTATTTGTTTTATGACATCGTGCTTGGTTGAATGCATAATGAGATATGTGGAAACACTGCCTCACACCTTGCTCAGGTTGACACCGTGGAAACCAAGGCCTTCAAGATCATTGGAATCTACCACGATGAAAGACGAGATGCTTACTACATCGTACTTGGTAAGTGGTGATTCTAAGTTAATGGGTTGGCTTGTTTGTGTTCCCATCTGAATTCCCTGGCTCAGGAAGCATGGACCCCAAGTTTAAAACCTATATCCCATGTGTCTATCCATTGTCTACTAATGTCCTTGTAATTTATGTAAAAAGCACACCGATGTCGACTAACTTATTTATCCAGCACAGAGATGGCCTGTTTATATTTGTGGTCCAAATGAGGGCTGCCCTAATGTAAGTAGGGTTATGTTCCTCAACAATAAATGGAATGTCATAGGCAGCAGATTTGGGCTAAGCATAAATGTTGGCAATATCAGAATTTCACTGGTCTCAAATATTGTTCAAAAACACATGTTGACATTCACAGAGTCCAATTGTATCAATTATTTTTTGGCTCACCTGGACTTTAGTCCGCTGAGCTTATGTGATCAAGCAGTGTCCGTAGGTAAGTCAGTCGGTCAGTCAGTGAGTCTGTAAACACTTAATCATAATCGCTTGAACCAAACACACGATTTTGATGAAACTTGGCCACCAGCTTCATATCTGACGCTGAACGAAGGTGTATTGAACACATCAACATCTGCACTCATCAACGGGTTCAAATTAGGCATAAAAAGCGAAGAAAAATCCTGCTCTAACCTACAGGGGGTGTTGCATCAGCAGCACAGCCATGCCCACAGCCAAAAACATGACCTGTACCTTATTTTTAAAAACATGACCTGAAAACATTATCACTGTAATCATCATCGAGAGGGCTTCCATTCAACAAATCACGTGACCAGATTCTGCGCATGAACAAAATTTCGATATTTCATGACATCATTGACTGTGTCGCTCCTGAACCAGTCCAGATGAGCTTCAGGACCCGTGGTCCTACTTTTACCTCTGCCACTGAAGGTTGATGGATGTATTCAACCCAGTTTGTCTGTCTCTGTGAGCAGGATATCTCAAAAAGTTCTACATGGCTTTGGACGAAGTTTGGTGGACAGGTTGAGTGTGTGACAAGGACGCATCGATTCGATTTTGGTGAAGATATGGAAACTTGATACAAGAATTGTTTGTCATATTTTGAGGCAAAAAAAATAAAAACTTTATCCATCAATTGGCAGAATTTCTCATGCCTGTAAACGTTTTATGGTTTTGGGACCATTGGGGTGAAAGAAAGGTAAGTGGGAAAATCGCACCTTGCTGTACAACGAACAGAGGGATGTGCAGGGATTGCAGCTTTGTGCTAACAAAAAAAAATGGTCTGAAACAGAACAATAAGTCAAAAAGTACGAAGTTTTTGTTATGTCCAAATCACCAATTCTCAATTCCTCCAAAATCCATCCAAAAGCCCAAAAGCCACAAAAGTCCTCAAGGTTTCCGTCAGACTTCTTGAATGATCACATTAAGTATATGAGACTGTCCCACTGACTGACCTTCCTCAGCTGGAGCTCATCAATGAGCTGTTCGTTGTCAAATTCATGCTTCTTGGCTTGTGCCTGCTCCTGGTCACACCTTGTTGCAAGCTCCTCCAGGGCTTGCAGCAATTGCAAGACTTCATCCTTTGCGGCATGACAATCCCTCTGCAGAATAGTGTTTCTATCTTGGTGTTTATCTAGCTCCTGGTGCATTGTGGATAACAGCTGGAAAAGAGATCAAAGGAGGTAGAAGAAAACCAACATTCTTGTTTCAATCTTATATATTATTTCCGAGTTTGTGGTTTCGTGTCGCGCTATCTTCGACTTTGTTCTGCGCTCGAGTAACGTGATATTCGGTTTACATTATCTCAAAGACCATATGAGGTGCTTGGTACAAAAAAAAGTAAATAAAATGGTTCTGAAACAGTGAAATCGTATTCCACTTACTGCATTAAAGTAAAATTACTACTGATACTCTGCATCAGTTCCTTTCTCAAACACACCCACCCCAACATGTCGCGCAGAGCGTGGGTTATGCTAGTTTTTCATTAACCAGAACTTACTATAAAGTTACAATAAATATATAATGACTGTCAAACTAGCAACGTTTTTTTTAATCTCTACAATAAGAGAGGTGTGTGTGTGTGTGTTGCCATTTTTCTGGAGAAGGCAGAGCGGATCTTCGTCAAACCTTTATAAGTTCATCAGTGAGTGCCAGGAGTGTTTTAGGCAAAAAAAACAAATATTTTGGAAATTTTGTAAAAAAAAAAGAAAAGATTATTGTTATTCATCTCTCTAGAGGTGCCAAAGCCTTTATAGCGATGTGAAATGAAATATTAAATGATCCCTGACCCCTTTCCTTCGTGAGTGTAGGGAAGTGTTTTAGGCTCGCACAAGGAATAGAAAAAAACAAAACAAAAAAAAACTTTGATTTCTTCAAAATGCCAACAGGATTAGAACAGCACCGGGTAACGCTGGGTACCCCTGCTCGTTTATAATAAACTAGCATTGAACCCGTCGCTTTGATGATGGTAGTTCAACAACATAACTTATATATGTTCCAGTACAGTAATAAAGTTTATTGACAAGTCAATATTTGCAATAAAAAAACCCCATTAATTCCAGAAACATTTTGTTTACTGCTAACAATCCAGCATTAATTTTAGTAATACGCGGAGTTATTCGCCAACAAACAATATTATTAATTAATTTTATGTTCCCAAGGGTTAGACGTATCATCGTTTTTTTGCAAAATGCAATTCTAATTGAGTCATGAATATAAAACTGCCGTAAAGGCCGAGACTAGTTCTAGATGTAACGCTGTAATGACATGTCAGACGTAACGCCATCTTATTACACCGCCATCTTACTAAATCCATCATTCCGATGCCAAGCGTCTGCCATTCAGCCCGTCACCTACGAACGTCAGATAATAATCAGAGATGGAGTCAGATATACGGGTTCGGTTGTTCAACTGCCATCAGCGAAGCGATGGAGCAGGTTGAATGCTGGACGCCGGGATGACGTGCTCGTCCGTAGAGGCCTAGCGCTAGACGTAAAAATGACGACCCAGACATCATGATGTCCCAGTGAAAACGGTGTGACAGACAAAGGGATGGATGGATAAATCCAGCTACTTTAATATATAGATCTTAAAAATTGTAGATACCGTTTAAGCAATTACACCGCATGATATGGAATTACTTTCAAAGGAAAACTGTTCCGCATTTGTGATTTTGTTAAACATTCATATAAGGAAATTGTAAAGTGCATTTTGACCTCATCTTGATTTAGCATTTTGTTGTTCAACAATTCCACCAGCTGGGCTTGCTGTGCCGTTTCCTCCTCCTGAAATGATGCAAAAATGATCAGTACAAAACAAGAATCGAATTCTTCAAACAATCTCACAGAAGCTGGAAAATAAGAATAGTTTCATCTGTTCAACATTCCTTTTTTTAAACGACCCTGATGTTCTCAAGCAGCTGTTCAAACCTTATTGTCCAGTTGATTTGACAGACGCTTGATCTCATCTTCGTATCTGATTTTATGGAGTGATAGCAGTTCATCAGACTCCAGAAACAATTCACCAGCAGCATTCGGTGTTTGCTTATCAGCGTGCTTCACCAAGCTCTGATATTTTTCTTCTTCCACCACTTTTTCTGGGTAGTAACAATTATTATTCTTTATATTACAAAATAAACAAGACAGATAATTTAACAATGCAAAGGCTCAGCGGGATAGTCTTTCTCGGTGACCCCT
Source organism: Eptatretus atami (assembly GCA_035128595.1). Classification (NCBI taxonomy): domain Eukaryota; kingdom Metazoa; phylum Chordata; class Myxini; order Myxiniformes; family Myxinidae; genus Eptatretus; species Eptatretus atami. The sequence goes on along the minus strand of CM068956.1, from coordinate 45,431,255 downwards.
TTCACACAACAAGCCAATGTGACCCCCTTGTACATTAAAAGTATTTTAATAATTTAATTAGCATCTGTAGTTTGAATGCAATGTTTATAACCTTATTTCATTGCTGTGTAAAGCTGGGTTGTCAAGATGGCCTAGTGGTATTGCACACTCCCCTCTGAGCAGTCGAGCCTGGATTTGAATCCTGATCCTGCTATAAACTGTCATCCCAGTGTTTCACAGGCAGGGTGATTAATCAATGTGTGTGCTGTTCCTCGGATGGATGTTAAGCTGGGCATCCCAACTGCTAGCATTAATCAGTGTAAGTTAAAGATCCCACGGTGTCCTTTGCGAAGAGTAGGTGAGCTATCGCTGTCATTATGGCCAAATTCCAAATTCCTGCCCTAACCTGCAGAGGGCGTTGCATCAGTGTCACCGTGGCACCCTCAGCCAATGATGCAACTCACAACCATGTGCTGCATACATCTAGGGGTGTGGACAAACATGGCCTTTAACTGTATGTTGAAGTTCCTTGTAAGGGAACTCATATTAGAGACTCTGGCAAAAGGAAAAGCAGATAAAATATCTGTAAAGTATCTGACGAGGCATAAAAGATCTGTGATATTACAGCAGAATCCTTTGACATTTTAGTACCATATAATAAGGAATGGTGGGAGCATATGGAATGGAAGAGTAAAGGCTGGATAGAGAAAGGGGTGTAGGGACCTCATGGAGTGTGGGCAGTGTAAATTGCAATGAAAGGGGAAAAGGAAAAAACAAAACTTTGTCAGTTTATTGGACTGGTATTTCTTATATATTTTTTTAATGTTTTGTATATAGAGTTAAGGCTCGTGGAAGAGCTAGTACACTGAAAGGATCAGGATGTAACAGGACAAAAGGAACAGTAGAGAGAGAGGGGGTAGGGGGACACCAACGGCAGAGTTGAAGGACAAGATAGACTTTGGCAAACAATGGGTGTCGGGAGGAATGGGGGGCAGGAAAGGATGCATGCGGTAGACAGGATGGATACAGAAGGAAACTCTGAGGAGGGGAAAAAAATCTGGAAGGAGGGAGGCTTGGAGTGGGTGGTGGGGATTAGATCATGGTTTTGGATGGAGGGTGATCTGAGATGGTGGTGAACAGCTGTCTTGAAGACCTGGAGTGAAGAATGATATTGAAAAGAATGTGGAAGTTGATTCCACAGATGGGGGAAAAAAAAAGAGGAACAAATGAGTGGAGGTGAGTAGTGATCCTGAATTTAGGTATTTTCACCAGAAGGGGGTTGGTGGTGGACCATGTGCACCCTGCAGAAACCTATGGAGACAAAGCAGGAAAGTCTGCGATGGGAATGTGATGGACCCATAGAATCAGCTTCAGCAGGGTAGATTCCAATGATCTTGAAGGCCTTGGTTTCCATGGTGCAACCTGAGCAAGGTGTGAGGAAGGGGTACCACCACAGAGGTGAGAGCAGTATGCCATCAAGCTGTGGATGAAGGCCTTGTATGTGAAGGCCATCGTACAAAGGAAGGACTTTGTACGATGGAGGACGCCCAGTTGGCAACTGGCTTTGGAGGCCAACTTTGAAATATGGCTTGCCCAAGAAAGGTCATGGCTGATAGTGAGACCCAGGAGTTTGAGTGACTGAACTTCCTCAAGAGGATT
>CM068956.1:45412168-45422561 GCA_035128595.1 Eptatretus atami | reverse complement strand
GGACACTGCCGGGTACATGTTCTGTCAGCAGGTGAATTTTGGTGAGGATCAGTCCAGTACTTTTCGCGTGCATAGGTCACAGACAAACACACAGACACACAGACACACTTTCAACTTTATATATATAGATGTGGCAAGGCCCCTTGGCCTGGGGGGGGGAAGGGGGTGTGTTTCCCCCTCACCAACCCCCTTACCCTATGACTGCCATGGCCCAATAGGGAACTGATACTGTGCTCGCGTCAGACATATGTATAGAAGATTAAATTCATTCAAAAAGAACCCGGGCAGCGCCGGTGCATTCACCTAGTATACAATAATTTGACACAGTATGTGCATGCTAAAATACAGTAAGAACTATAAGGGCACTCGGTTGAGCACATACTCTCTCATGCAATGCCTGATCCACAAGAATATATCGGGCCCAATAACATTTTTGAAATATCACGCTATATATTGTTTTGGCCTGATCTCTCAATGGTGAAAAATCACTTTAAGAAGTAAATTATCTATTCTGATCTTCACACAAATCGAATCACTTCGTCCTTTCACACGTCCAACCTGTCCACCAAGTTTCATCCGAATCTGTCTACAACTTTTTGAGATATCCTGCACACTACAGACAACAAAGACAGACAGACAGGGGTGAAAACATAACCTCCTTCACCTTTGGTGGTGGAGGTAATAAGAAGACATTAATAGAAATAATATTTTTTCACTAATTTATACTATAAGAGAGTCGTGCGTGCGTGCGTGCGTGCGTGCGTGCGTGTGTGTGGTGTGTGTGGTGTGTGTGTGTGTGTGTGTGTGTGTGTGTGTGTGTGTGTGTGGTGTGTGTGTGTGTGTGTGTGTGTGTGTGTGCCGCGGCGCGCGCGCTGGTGTGTGTGTGTCACCATTTCTCAGAGATGGCTGAACGGATCTTTGTACTTTCAGAGGTTCATCAATGAGTACTTGGGAGTTTTTTTAGGCAAACGTATTTGAAAAAAAGTTTGAATTTTTTCTTTTAAAAAATCACTCTATAGTGCCTCCGCTTTGTATCTACATGAAAGGGAATATTAAATGATCCCTGATCCCATTCCTTAGTGGTGCAGTGAAGTGTTTTTGGCACCCACAAAAAAATAGAAAAAAATTGATTTCTTCAAAATGCCAACAGAATTAGAACAGCACTGGGAACACCGGGTACTCCTGCGAGTGAATAAATAAATGAACAGCAGTGGGATGAAATGACCTTTTGGAACGTTCAGACTTCTTAACGGCTCCATATCTTTTCCTTGATGGCTGTTGATGAAAAAGATCATGTGCGGGTTGGAACACATCGTCAATTGGATTTCCTTGGCTCTTTTAACATCGCGGTTTTCATCCAGACTATCTATCGAAGGAAGGTCCACTCCAATAATAATTACCAATGCCGTTTTACAATATGGCGCAACTTTTTTACTCGCATATTCTGTGCTGATACCAAACCAGATAGTGTGAAGAGTGTCAATACACTCTCCATCACCGTCTCGATCACTGCCCGGTAAAATTTCGCAACAACGGTAATGCTCACATGAAAACTCTTCAATCGCTTTTGCAAGTACAATCTCTGCTGGGCCTTCTTCACACAATGATCGATATTCACCTCCCAGCTATCATTCGAAATATGGATACGCGAGGATTTAAAGGAATCCACAATTTTAACCTCGGTACCGTCAACAAAAAAGGGGACTAATTTCTAAACTTATTTTTCTGAAAATTAACAACAATTTCTTTCATTTTATGACGTTGAGCTCTCAGTTGTTCTCTGAGCACCAACACCCTTGAATTTTGACTTTGCGACGATAATTACCTTCTTCACCATTGTGAATCAGTCCACAAACGGTTGCATCATCCACAAACTTTACAATCAGGAAATTTTCAAGAGATGGCACACAATCATAGGTAAAAGAGAAACCACAAGAGTGAGAAATGCTTTGCAATACATGTCCCTACAATGTGATATTTTCTAAGTCCAAAAAGGGCAAAACTCCATGAAAAAAAATTGAGGAAAAGCCTGAAACTCGAACATGTTCTGTAACTTACCATAATAAAGCCGTGTACCAAGTTTCAGTTGTATTGTTAAAGGGTATGGGAAAAAGTATCAAAAGCACAGGTGGACAGACGGAGGACGGAGAACAAACCTATCGTCCCCCTGGCGAAACATGAAACCTGTAGAGGACCAATAAAGGGTTTAGTACACATTCTTGTGGAATGCCAGTATTCATTATGATCAAGTTTGAAAAGAGAGTTTCTATTCTAACGACTTGTAGCCTATTAGATTAAAAAGTCAAAATACCATTTGCACAAAATAACATAAGACAAGAGCAAGTAATTTAATTGTGCAATTTTAACGGTAAATTGGTATTAAAAGCAGAACTAAAATCTATAAAAGAAGCCTTCAGTGGAACAAGGTTTATCAAGGTGCTGTAAAACATAATGGAAAGTGACCATTTAAAAGATAGAGCACGGAAGAACCCCCCCCCCCCCCCCCCCCCCCCACAGGTTGCATCCACAGGGAGCAGGAAATTCCTCCTTGATTACCCTTCTGAAAGTGGAGAGAAGCAATGTCACAAAGATGACGTCGCTGGTACCCGGTGTTTTGGGAAGTGACGTCACTTCCCCATCTCAGTGGCTGAAAGCAAGTGTTTGTGTGAAGTCAAGTCTGTGTTGTTTTTGTGTATCTATCTGAATGTGTGCGTGATTTTTCCCTCTCTCTCCCACTCCTGTCCCTCTCCCTCCTAACCCCCACTTTATGCATAGGGAGGCTTACATTATCGTTTGATTTTGATAGTTTTTCTTTCATTAAAATTTTGCTTGCAGGTGGTTTTTTACCGCCAACTGGCAGAATTTTCTCAGCTGGTAGAATTGTTAAAAAAAAAATTTTTTACGGAATAAATTTCCTGAATATGGAGATCCATGAATAAGAGATATTAATTTACATATTTGATACTTTCCGGGGCCCATCCCGACATTTTTTGTTTCAGTGGTTAGCTCCTATCTTTCACCTTTCAGATTAGCACGTGCAGACAAACAAACAAACAGACAAACAAAAACTTAAAATCATATGTTAGATATATTGTATTATGGGTTGCCCATGTCAATCGGCTGAACTTGAAAAATTAACGTTACGAATCAGGTGATGACGTCATAATTCAGAAACCGGAAGTCGGAAGTACAATTATTTTACATCGGGACACTCCCGGGTACATGTTCTGTCAGCATGTGAAGTTTGGTGAGGATCAGTCCAGTACTTTTCGGTGCATAGGTCACAGACAAACACACAGACACACAGACACTTTATATTATAGATTATCATGCATAAAGAAATTTTACTACCGCTCCCCCTCCCCTCCTCCTTGTGAGGTGAGGGAACGGCTTGCCATTTTCGCTTGTACATATTGAATAGTGCAAGTGATTAACTACTGATCCCTGCCTGAGGGACAAGGGTATTGACACCATATCTTGCTCCCAAATGAGCAGGTATTTCTAGTAATAGAAAATAATAGAAAATATTATGATAGTAGAAAATAATTTTGATGTCTTAAGTTTAAAAATCAAAATGCAGGACTATTTCAGTTTGGGTCACGTGAATTAAGAGTTTGTTTATAACTGACTGTTGACCACATTGGATGTGATCAAATCATCAAACAGGTAATCACCTAATAAAGAAAACTTTTATTTTACTGTACCTTCACCCATCATAAAAAATAATTTATAAACGATCTTTATACTTGGCTATTTAGAAAACATAAGCTCTTCTGTTTTGGCAGGTTGAAAAAGGCACATCACACCGAGATGATGCTGTGTGTTGAAAGGTAGTACTTCCTGTTGGTCAAGATCCATCTGCACGAGCCAGTGTGACACATGGTTCTTTTACTCAGCTCACCTCTGGCCAAACATCAATGTCGATCGAGTTTCAGCCTCATTGTATGACGAAGGTGAGCAGCAACAGATAATTGTTGTACGGCAATTTCCACCGAGGGAATCTTGCAAAACCCGTGTCATCTTGCTGTCCGATAAGGAACATGACATCTCTGCGGGCACAGAAGACATATTTTGAATTGGAACGTGCAAAGGAGGACAGTAATTGCACTTTTTATACCTGCAGGCTTTCTCTACTCATGCTGATCTTGTGTTTGTTATGTGTGTCTTTGTCCATTTGTTATCCTCTTCCTGTTGTCGAGTTATACCAGTCAGCCTCTGTCCTGCTCTTCAACAATTCTGACCGTTGAATAGAAGAAATATCCATTGCATTGATCATAAATTAACACGGCCTGAAAATGACACAGGTGACTTTAAATTATCATAAATCTGACGCAAATGATACAGAGAAGCAGATCTGAAGAATGTATCAAAACAGAGCAGTGCATTATGGGTTGGGTGATCAACACAACAAAGTGAACCAAAGACATAGCGGGTCATAAGTTTTGATTTATCGTAAGTGTTCATTACAAAGGGGTCTTTGATCAATTTGCAGCACATTTCTTTCATATAATAAAAGCACAGAATGAACAAACTGATTAAGGCAACTTTGGTTTGTAAAATAAAAGATGTCTACATGCTTGAAATTGCACAAAATCTGAAATCTTTCATCAAACAAGCAACGCATAAATTTGTATATGCACTGACATAGTGAAAAACTATCAGTTAGCAATTGAAGGAATTTCAAGTCTTTCTAAAAAAAACTCTAGAAATGCCTTTTTCTGTTACATTTTGTCATTTTTTAAAAAATTAAATGCCATGCACAGAGTTGACCAATACAAATATGTGTTTTATGTTCATTCCAAATCCAAATATGTCTGGATGGAATTGTGTCTAAATTTTTAAAAATAGGACCACTGGACCTGTTTCGTATCTGGGCCCGACCAATGTTGTATCCAAAGTTGGTAAGCATTCTGACTGGTGGGTCTGCAGAGGAAGGTTTTTGAAAGCATTTACACGATTTCCCAACATTTTCTAAGTCGCCATTTTGACACACTTCCAGTTACATGATCGGCATGACCTCCACAATTTAACAAACGACCCTGTCCTAATGTTGTATCCCAAAGTTGGTAGCATTCTGACTGGTGGGTCTGGAGAGGAAGTTTTGAAGGCATTTTACACGATTTTCCCAAACATTTTCTAAGTCGCCATTTTGGCACACTTCCGGTTACGTGATCGGCATGACCTCCACAATTTAACAACACGACCCTGTCTAATTGTTGTAACCCCAATTTGGTAGCATTCTGATGGTAGTCTAGAGAGAAGAGTTTTGATACATTTACTAAGTGCCATTTTGACCTACTTAAAGTCACGTGACTGGAACGATCTTTGCAATCCACTTACAAGTCAGGAGAGGAAACGTTTGCTGCCACATTTCAGCCGGATTGGCCCAGCGATTGGCCAGAAAAGTCGAAATACGAGACGGATGGACGGAGGGATGGTGCGCGATGACGAGACCTTATCTGGAATTTAAATTCAAGATAAGCTAAATAATCCAGTAGACAATAAAAAGGCCATGTGATGACTGAGTGTACATTTATTTCACTCACACGACCCTCAGCCAAACACGAGATGACGTTGCAAAAGCTGACAGCGATCGATTGATGTTTTTAGCATCATCAGCACTGATCCTTCCGCTAAGGTTTTGGAGAGACCTGGTTATCGGAAGAGAGGGAAAGACAATGACACTAGGTGAGGATCATGCTGTTCTCATGTCATTTCTCAATCGGTGAATGTTACTATGAATTAAGAACTAGTCTTGCTGGTGAAGGTTTTAATAGTGTCATTCTGCATCAGCAGAGAGGTCGAGGACATGGATGCAAATCACCAAGACGTTAATTGGAGGTGTGCGAACCACATATGGAAGCAAGGAGAAACTAACGTTTAGGCGTTACCCTTTGTCAGAGCAAAAGGGTTTAATGCCCGAAACGTCAGCTTCTCGCATGGCCTTCCACGCGTTAGTATAGTAATATCTGCGATACACGTCTTGTTTCATTTCATCCTGTTAAAAGTTACTAATTTAGCTTGATAATATTTTGGTTGCTTTGATTTAAAATAATTACCCTTTGCTTGCTGGGGTTGGAGTAATTTCCCTGCCATTATAGAAGTGGCCACCGTTACATAGTCAGATGTAACGCCACTTGATTTTTTTTTCTTTTGGGACACCTGAAATCAGTGATTTTTAACCAACGAGGCCACACAATATTGAAGATGTAAAGCAATGAAAATCAGAAACTAATGTGCTAAAATCGATGTGGTCAATTATTAGTGAAATATTCAAAGAAACGCTACATATGCAAGAACTCGTATGCCAGTGGCTCGCAATCCGAGCAATTATTTCAAGTAGAATTGTAAATAGTATCCCTATGAATTCAGAATTTTGAACACCCTGTGTAATGTAAGTAGGATCGCTGCGTAAGCAGGTATTTGTAATCACAACAAACACATTGGTTTAGCGGGGGGGGGGGGGGTCACATGATTAGTTTACAAAATGTAATATTTCATGAATCCAATCACAATTGTACATCAACCCCTCTACAAAGTCTTATGAGGTCAAGATAGGATGCAACTCAGGTTGCCATGTCTGTACATTATTGAGGCCATTAACTCAGCTATTCACAGGTTTCCATTCTCAACTATTAATGGTAGATTAGCAAACTATTATAAACTATAATGACCAAAGTATTGGCACAGTACGCCCAAAACTGAAATTAATCCCACCACCCTGGTTCCCTCACAAACTACATCTTCACCATTTAATACTGTCCCCAAAATTTTTGATAATGGAAATGCATGTTTAACATATTTTTCAGTTGCAGTCTAAAATTTTTTGTCTACATGATCGAAGGCTTGGGAAGAGCTGAGTAGAATTGGAAGGGAGCAATAATCCATCCAATTGGACATATTCTGTGGCAGACCGTTTGGTGCTGCCTAAGCAGTCTCCTTGGCTATTGGGGCACAAATCCTGGATGTGGTCAACCACTCCGACAGCAGGATACCAGCAAGCTGTCCATTTTGCCAACCTTTGGAAGGTGACACGGCAGAGTCAACCGCATCCGATCCATCCACTGGGACCATACCTGTTGCAGAGCCATTGGTGCTGCCTTCGGCAGTCTGCCTCAGCTATTAGGCCACATCCTGGATGGGTCACCATCCGCACCAGGATACCACAAGCTGGCACTCATTTTGCCGACCTCAGAAGGATGACCAGGCAAGAGTCAACCGCACTGGTATTAAATTCAACAGCCGAGAGGATTTGAACTCAGGAACCTGGATCCCAAGCCAACCACCTTACAACCATTTAAGCAACACCAGTCATGACATAATGGAAGGGGGAAACATGCAGAGCCAGAGTAGAGGGAGAGTGAGATCAGTGGGAATGGGGAGAAGAACACATGGGGGTGAAAAGCTGTGCTATCAACCTGAATGAAACACAGCAAGAAGAGGGAGGGAGGCTGGATGAAAGAGAAAAGGAACAAACCAACTGACAACTAAAAAAACTAAAGGGGGTGAGAGAGAGGGGGGGGGGATCAATCGCAATAATCATGAAAGGGGATGCTTTGGGAATGGGATCATGAGCTTGGATGGGGATGACCTGAGTAGTGGGTGAACAGCTGTTCTTGAAGCCATGGAGGGAAGAATGGGATTGAACGACTGGGGAAGTTGATTCCACAGGTGAGTGAAAATAGAAACAATTGATGGAAGGTGAGCAGTGAGCTGGAATTTGGGAGTTTAACAGAATAGGGTTACTGGCAGACTGTGTACACATTGCAGAAACCTGGGAGGGACAGAGCCAAGAGGGTAGAGGGTGCAAGCCACAAAAGGAGAGCATGAGAATCAGAGAAGACCACAAACACTGTCTGCATGTACGAGAGTCACAGGCTTAGACACTCAGCTTTTGCGATGGAAAGTCAGTGCTTTTGAAAAACTGTAATGGGCCGGCTGATATTATTGAATTGAATTAATATTCGAGGCTACAAAGTAAATGAAATTGGTTGCCTTCAAAGGTGGCATTGTGTTGCATTGCTAGCCATGAAGCCTGCCTCAACACACACCTGCTTCCTGTCAAGGACAATGGTAAACTCACGAATCAAATAATGAACATGCATAAAGTGGTTTAAAGTTGGTAAATGAACACAAGTGCAATTTACTCAATGTCACAAACCATATTATTCAACTCGTATCATTACCTAAAAAACCCTGCACCTCAGACGGCTGTCAGTGCGCTTTCCAAATGTAAACCGAAGTATACAATATAATTTGACACAGTATGTGCATGCTAAAATACAGTAAGAACTATAAGGGCACTCGGTTGAGCACATACCTCTGCCATGCAATGCCTGATCCACAAGAATATATCGGGCCCAATACATTTTTGAAATATCACGCTATATATTGTTTTGGCCTGATCTCTCAATGGTGAAAAATCACTTTAAGAAGTAAATTATCTTATTCTGATCTTCACCAAAATCGAATCACTTCGTCCTTTTCACACGTCCAACCTGTCCACCAAGTTTCATCCGAATCTGTCTACAACTTTTTGAGATATCCTGCACACTACAGACAAACAAAGACAGACAGACAGGGTGAAAACATAACCTCCTTCCACCTTTGGTGGTGGAGGTAATAAAGAAGACATTAATAGAAATAATATTTTTTCACTAATTTATACTATAAGAGAGTCGTGCGTGCGTGCGTGCGTGCGTGTGCGTGTGTGGTGTGTGTGGTGTGTGTTGTGGTGTGTGTGTGTGTGTGTGTGTGTGTGTGTGTGTGTGTGTGTGTGTGTGTGTGTGTGTGTGTGTGCGCGCGGCGCGCGCGTGTGTGTGTGTGTCACCATTTCTCAGAGATGGCTGAACGGATCTTTGTGAAACTTTCAGAGGTTCATCAATGAGTACTTGGGAGTTTTTTTAGGCAAACGTATTTGAAAAAAGTTTGAATTTTTCTTTTTTAAAAAATCACTCTATAGTGCCTCGCCTTTGTATCTACATGAAAGGGGATATTTAAATGATCCCTGATCCCATTCCTTAGTGGGTGCAGTGAAGTGTTTTTGGCACCCACAAAAAAATAGAAAAAAAATTGATTTCTTCAAAATGCCAACAGAATTAGAACAGCACTGGGCAACACCGGGTACTCCTGCGAGTGAATAAATAAAATGAACAGCAGTGGGATGAAATGACCTTTTGGAACGTTCAGACTTCTTAACGGCTCCATATCTTTTCCTTGATGGCTGTTGATGAAAAAGATCATGTGCGGGTTGGAACACATCGTCAATTGGATTTCCTTGGCTCTTTTAACATCGCGGTTTTCATCCAGACTATCTATCGAAGGAAGGTCCACTCCAATAATAATTACCAATGCCGTTTTAACAATATGGCGCAACTTTTTTACTCGCATATTCTGTGCTGATACCAAACCAGATAGTGTTGAAGAGTGTCAATACACTCTCCATCACCGTCTCGATCACTGCCCGGTAAAATTTCGCAACAACGGTAATGCTCACATGAAAACTCTTCAATCGCTTTTGCAAGTACAATCTCTGCTGGGCCTTCTTCACACAATGATCGATATTCACCTCCCAGCCTATATCATTCGAAATATGGATACCGAGGAATTTAAAGGAATCCACAATTTTAACCTCGGTACCGTCAACAAAAAAGGGGACTAATTTCTAACTTATTTTTCTGAAAATTAACAACAATTTCTTTCATTTTATTGACGTTGAGCTCTCAGTTGTTCTCTGAGCACCAACACCCTTGAATTTTGACTTTGCCGACGATAATTACCTTCTTCACCATTGTGAATCAGTCCCACAAACGGTTGCATCATCCACAAACTTTACAATCAGGAAATTTTCAAGAGATGGCACACAATCATAGGTAAAAAGAGAAACCAACAAGAGTGAGAAATGCTTTGCAATACATGTCCCCTACCAATGTGATATTTTCTAAGTCCAAAAAGGGCAAAACTCCATGAAAAAAAATTGAGGAAAAGCCCTGAAACTCGAACATGTTCTGTAACTTACCATAATAAAGCCGTGTACCAAGTTTCAGTTGAATATGTTAAAGGGTATGGGGAAAAAGTATCAAAAGCACAGGTGGGACAGACGGATGGACGGAGAACAAACCTATCGTCCCCTCTGGCGAAACATGAAACCTGTAGAGGACCAATAAAGGGTTTAGTACACATTCTTGTGGAATGCCAGTATTCATTATGATCAAGTTTGAAAAGAGAGTTTCTATTCTAACGACTTGTAGCCTATTAGATTAAAAAGTCAAAAATCCATTTGCACAAAATAACCATCAAGACCAAGAGCAAGTAATTTAATGTGCAATTTTAACGGTAAATTGGTATTAAAAGCAGAACTAAAATCTATAAAAAGAAGCCTTCAGTGGAACAA
>CM068956.1:45392350-45407085 GCA_035128595.1 Eptatretus atami | reverse complement strand
GGGGGGGATAATCGCAATAATCTGGAAAAGGGGAGTGCTTGGGAATGGGATCATGAGCTTGGATGGGGATGACCTGAGGTAGTGGTGAACAGCTGTCTTGAAGCCATGGAGGGAAGAATGGGATTGAACAGACTGGGGAAGTTGATTCCACAGGTGAGTGAAAATAGAAACAATTGAGTGGAGGTGAGCAGTGAGCCTGGAATTTGGGAGTTTAACAAGAATAGGGTTACTGGCAGACTGTGTACACCTTGCAGAAACCTGGGAGGGACAGAGCCAAGAGAGGGTAGAGGGTGCAAGTCCAAAAAGGAGGCATGAGAATACAGAGAAGCCACAAACCTGTCTGCGATGTAAGAGTCACAGGCTTAGACACTCAGCTTTGGCATGGAAAGTCAGTGCCTTTTGAAAAACTGTATGGCCAGGCCTGATATTATTGAAATTGAAATAATATTCGAGGCTACAAAGTAAATGAAATTGGTGCCTTTCAAAAGGTAGGCCATTGTGTGCATTGCCTGCCATGAGCCTGCCTCAACACCACCTGCTCTCCTGTCAAGGACAATGGTAAATCAGATCAAATAAATGAACATGCATAAAGTGTTTAAGTTGGTAAATGAAACACAAGTGCAATTTACTCAATGTCACAAAACATATTATTCAACTCGTACATTACCTAAAAACCCTCAACTCAAGACGCTGTCAGTGCGCTTCCAAATGTAAACCCGACAGGATTCAGATCCCCAAAAGATACGTTTCCAGTCTCCACATATCACCATTTGAGGAATTTGCATCGCAAAGCGGGAGAAGTTATTGTAACGTACCTTCTCGCTCCCAGCAAGATCCACCAGACAAAGCTTCCCGTTTAAGATCTGTTTCGTTTTTTTGTTCTCCTGCTTCACACTCAACATGAAGATGCAGTGGCTGCGTGAGCTGTGCTCATTCATGTCTGCAGACAGAAAATTGCATGTTTTTATTTATTTATTTCATACTTCTTTCTCCCGAGACATGGCTTGGCTTGTCAGGGTGACGGAAACTTTTGAAAATATGAGGGCCATTCAAAAGGTTCTATGACCAAGATACATACTGTTGTGGGCCGGGGTTCGGTGGCGATAAACGACCACGAGGGGGAGCAGTAGGGTCGTCTCCACCGAACACCCCGGAATTTAGGTCGTGACTCTCGGATAAGTCCGAAAGGTCTCGGGTCCCTTAGCGGACCGTGGACGCCAATATTTCGACGGCGTGGGGTGGGGTTAATTGCCTAATTTCATTATACCTAAGTACCCACGTCGTCTAACTACCGGGAAAAACCACACCCTCGACGGACCTCGGGCGGAACGGGCCGCTTACCGAGCCCGATCCGGGTGTAAACAGAGCGGGGAATACCAAGATCCGTCGGTCCAAATGAACAATTTACGGCACGAACGGCCTCCATAATTCCCAATACGCACCGTGCTAAACCAATGAAAGAAAGTGACAGACAACGAGCTGGTACATTGAACAATTGGGGGCTTATTTATCATGGGCAGGAGAGCACAAAGAGCAGAGTTAAAACCGAATATGAGAAATGCAATTTACAAGGAACACAGGCACTTAACAGTTTCTACTTACAGACGGGGCCCGTGGACACACACACACACACACACACACACACACACACCACCCAAAGAAAATGGACCACGTGGGTCTTTATTCGGCCCCTCAGCCCAGAGGGAAGGCGAGCTGGGGGAACAGAGCCTTCGCTTCATGTGGTCACACCGGACTCCAATCACCATGGGGACTCGAACCCACGTCCGAAATCCACGGGTCCACGACCCTGGCTGCTCGGCCACCACACCACGAGGAGCCACCACAAAGGACCGCAGACCACGACCGAGACCAAGCCACCACGACAGACCAAAAGCAATCGGCCACGATGACTGCAGTACTCTGGTCCTGACAACCACTCTACTCTTTCTCTTCTCTGGCCACTCGCCTCCTGATTGGACGAGGGTTGTCGGGCGACCAATGGCCTCCCCTCATTGGTCGGAGCTTCTGAGGTAATGAGCCTCCTGATTGGATGAAGGGCGCGCTCTTGCCCTCGTGGGCGAGTCGGCTCTGAGGCGATGATGCGAGGAACGAAGGAGATTGTTGGCGATGTAAAAAAAAACTGACTATAAAAGAAACCCGCAGCGCACACATGAAATTAACCCATTAGACAGAAGGACGGGCCCTAACTATAAACACATACTTATCGAAATAACCGAACTGCGGGACTGCTGTCTGTTTGTGTGCAAATGGCTTCCAGATTCGTAACAATACAATCGTACTTAGGCATGCCAACAAATGTTCCTCGATATATATATATTTTTTTTTTTTAAGAAGAAGAAGGCACTTCCAACCAAAGTAAACTAGATTTACTTCCCTAATTTGAGCAATAAGCAAAGCAGACCTGGTCTCAGGCGACGTTTCACCAACTTCACAGCCGGCTTCCTCGGGCCAATAGACTGCGAGCCTCGGCACGTGTCCGGTTTTTATTCCGACAGACCGCTCATTTCCAGTCACATGCTGGTGCTCGGGGTTAAATGGAGGAGAACTTTTTTATCTTATTTTGCAAACCTCAAGCAAAATAAATATCAAATGACATCATCGACGGGGTGCTCTGCTCTATTTTTTGTTTTTACTTACACGTGCTCTGGTGTTGTATGTGTGTAGGTGAGCCTGTGTGTGTGCACATGTTGTTTTTGTGTTTCAACAGCTTGAACATGGCTGGTTTTGTGTCTCGGTTGGACATGATGAGATGTGGATTGTGCGAGTGTAGGGCTCTCATTGGGCGTTGTAACACGCGGGTATGGTTTTTGAGATCGAGTGTGTTGTTTGTTTGCTCACCTTAACCAGCTGTTTGCACCATCCATTTTTTTGCCATTTTCATCAGAGGGTGTGTATTGTGTGGTATGTCCACCGTCTCCCCAGTTAGACCACCCTCTCGTCTCCACGTGCCACGCTTCCAGTATCAACCTGTGTCATTTGTTGGATATTGTGTCTCGGACACGGATCCCATCAGTCAAATTTGTGGCCAGATTGCAGGCAATGACATGCTATGGCTCACTGGTCACCTTTCCAAGCCTAATTGCTCTATGATGTTCATCCAGCCTTTGTTTTAAATTTCTTCCAGTTTCACCAATGTAAAATTGGTCACAGTCTTTGCATGATGAATGTAAACAACTCCAGATTTATCACCAGTTGGTATTGGGTCCTTTAGTTTGAAATGACATTACAGATGGTGCATCGAGGCTTGTAGGCGACACCAATCCATGCGCTGCATAATACTTGGCAATCCTTTCTGAAAGGCCCGGGTAGTATGGCAGTACACAGAGCCAAGCACGTCTGGCTCCTTCCGTTCTATCCATTTTGGTTCTTTCAAGGTGGGGAATATCCCTTTCTTTGGTTGGGCATTCCAGTCTACATTTTTGTTATTTTCTATGAATTTTCATTTATGCAGAAACTGATAGAGAAAAAATTAGGATAAGCTAAAAAAATTATCACATGCATGTCGTTCTATGGATGATATTTGTGTGGTTAACGATAATTTTTGAAAAGCTGCTTTACAAGATTTATCCAGATAGATTGATTGCAAAAAGGAGTGGGAATGATTGTACAGTTGCTACAATCTGGATGCGTTGATTCGATCAAATCTCATCAGAACCAATTTCTCTCCTTACACGTCTTTCACACTCGGCGAACATCCCCCCCCCCCCGCCGTAACAACATATATATATATATATATATATGTGTGTGTGTATGTAATTGTATGTGTGTGCATATATTTATATTGTTGCAGTTCTAGGAAACGCATCCTCCAACGCAATGGCTTCCATCATACAGTGGTCCCCAGACAGTTATTTCATTAATATACATACAGTTAGACCCTTCCTTCTTGTCTAATGGGACAAACGGGACAAGTGCGTTGTGTGGATGTCATAGTTAGGTCTGATTATATCTCTGACTTCATTCCTACTCTTCTTTTTCTCTTATTCCTGAGATAAATTCAAGCAGGCACTGCACTCGGACAGCCACCTGTAAAAACTGCGGCCACGCCCTTCACTGTAAGAATGGGTCCTCGCGAAGCCAGCCATGGAAAACAAACGCCAAATGCCAATGCCGGTGCATTACGCACGCGATGCACTCTTTTCAACCCGAATCTCCATCTAATAATTATATCTATCTTCCTTTTCATCCAAGTCTACATTTATACCTATATTTATACGCTTTTCAACCCAGTTCTGAGTGTAATAATATATCTATCTTCTTTTTCAATCCGAATCTCCATTAAAAGTTATAGCTATACTCTTTTCAACCCATACCTACATCTAATAATTATATCCAATCTTTTCCCTCAATTCCTGACACAGATCAGGGCTGACACCGCACACACCCCACGCTTTGATAAATAACTGCATGCTCGATGGCGGCGGATCCACGCACAGCCCATTGATAATTTATTATCATACACAGAGCGGGGCACGAATGGCACACATCTTGGCACACATCTTGCTGTATGCTCGGGCCGCATGACGTACGGACAGGCAGCGCATTGACCGGCGCTGCTGCCGGTCGTCGCGGCACGGCCAGGGGTTCGGTGCAGGGCAATTAGTGTCACGGTGTTCAGAGCGGGACGATTCCGCAGCTCGGAATCATCTTGCTGGATGTAAAGTGGAGCCGCTTCCGGCCATCACGGCTGGGCCTGTGGCTGGCCGGGGCCCAATCAGAGTGCCCGATTTGGGTGACGACATCGCATTGGGTCGTCGCCCCCGCCCCGCACCACAGGGTCTATAAAAGGACTGGACGCGGGGCCGTTGGAGCGCTCCCCGTCTGCTGGTGGTTTTCCATCCCTGCTCATTGCTCCTGGTTCCTGTCGGCTCGTCCTGATCTCTGTCTGGCCTGGATCGACAATCCGCACATTCGCCTGCTGACTCCACCCTTCTTCACCAGCTCGCTGCTGACTCTGCCCTTCTTCACGCCTCGTCGCTGGCTCCACCCACCCACCTTGTCCTGTCTGCCACTAAGCCCACTTGTTTTGACTCTGCCTTTCTCCACCCACTGGCTTCTGACTCCGCCAAAGTCCTTCCTTCATGCCTGACGGTCGCGCCCCATCCTATGGATCGACGCTTAGCTGCATGAAGTGCCACGAAGCGGGAGATGACGCGCCAGCTGTCAGGGAGGTATTGCCCAGCGGAGCATCCCTCCAAAACGTCCTGGTGGCGTGGTTGGTCAATCGTGCAAGGTATTGAGAGACCGTTAACCTCATCTCCCCTTTTTCTCTTCATTAACTCTTCTTCATCGGGTTTTGTGTGTGTGTGTGTGTGTGTGTGTGTGTGTGTGTGTGTGTGTGTGTGTGTGTGGTGTGTGTGTGTGTGTGTGTGTGTGTGTGTGTGTGTGTGTGTAGATGGCACCTGTCCTCATTCAAGGTAAGAGTGTAGAAGAATTGCATCGGGATAACTCGCTCTGTGTCTGCTTTCGTAAGTTGATTGTATGATTGTCACACCACACTTTTCTTCCTATCTCTGCTTAAATAGAACAATAAACTCAATTAATGGTGCCACATATCTTTCCCCCCCCCCCCCATCGCCTGCCTGTTAATAAATTATTAGTAGAAATGTTCCCAGCTCGTTTTTGTCTTTCCTTTCATTGATCCAGCATGGTCCGTATCCTAGCCTAGCCGGGACTTTCTTCCCAACGATCCGTTCCTTTGAGCCAGTACGTCCTTGGCAGAGTCGCTCGGCTGCATCTGATCCGGTAAGGTGATCCGGTTTGGACAAGGTGTACCGAGGGCGTGTCCCCCGGTAATTAGCTCACGTGATTAATTAGGTAACCCGGTTAACCCATAGACGGAGGACCCTAGGTCACGTGGTTGAGTTATTAGCGTTCACGGTTGGTTAGCGACCTTCTGTGTCACGGAGTTATCTGTGTGCGACGGCCTGCGATTCCGGGGAGTCTGGTGGGAGCCCGAGATAGCTTCCCCCCATCGTGGTCTTCTCACCCAACCCCCGGCCCGCAACAATATATACACCAGTATATTGGGAAATTGTAAAAACGTTGATGTATCTTGGACTTTTTTGAGTATCTCATTCATCGAACTTTCTGTAACGTCCTACATACCATGATGAGAAAAAGTTTGTGAACCCTTTGGAATTTTCTGTATTTCTGCATCAATTTGACCTAAAATGTGATGACATCTTCATCTCAGTCCCATTAACAGATAAAGAGAACCTGATTAAACAAATACACACAAAAAAAAATCCACTTTTTCATTTATTTATTGAGCCAAATGATCCAACATTCATTTTCTTTGGCAGAAAAAGTATGTGAACCTCTAGGTTAATCAGCTCAACTCTCAGGGTAATTACAGTCAGGTGTTTCAATCAATGGCATGACAAGCAGGAGTGAGCTTGGGTGGCCCTGTCTTGCCCTATATGAAAAACAAACTTTGTTCATCACCATCAGAGTCTGGTCTTCATCACACAGGTTTGTGGAAGCGTGTCATGCTCCAATCAAAAGAGATTTCTCAGGACCTCAGAAAAAGAGTTGTTGATGCTCATTGGTCTGGAAAGGGTTACAAAACCATGTTAAAGATGTTGCTTCACCAATCCACTGTCAGGCAGACAGTGTACAAATGGAGAAAATTCAACACCATTGTTACTCTTTCCAGGACCGGTCATCCAACGTAAGTCACTCCAAGAACAAGGCGTTTAACAATCCAGGATGTCACAGAACCCCAGCGTAACATCTAAGGTTCTGCAGGCATCTCTTGCATTGGTTAATGTCAGTGTTCATGAGTCCACCATGAGGAAAATGCTGAACAACAATGGTGTGCATGTGAGGATAGCAAGGAGGAAACCACTGCTCTCCAAGAAGAACGTTGCCGCCCATATTAAGTTTGCCAAAGACCACCTGGATGATCCATAAGGCTATTGGAAGAATGTTCTGTGGACAGACGAGTCGAAAGTGGAACTTTTTGGCTTAAATGAGAAACGTTATATTTGGTGAAAACCAAGCACTGCATTCCAACCTAAGAACCTCATCCTAACCGTGAAGCACGGTGGTGGGAGTATCATGGTTGGGGGGGCTGCTTTGCTGCTTCATGACCCAGACAGCTTGCCATCATTGACGGAACCATGAATTCTGGATTGTGCCAGCAAATTGTACAGGAGAATGTCAGGGCATCCATCCATGAGCCGAAGCTGAACAGAAAGTAGGTCATGCAGCAATACAACGATCCTAAACACACAAATAAATCTGCAACAGAATGGCTGAAGCAGAAGAGATTTTGCATTATATAATGTCCAAGTCAAAGTCCAGACCTTAACCAAAGTGAAATGTGACAGAACCTAAAGCGAGCAGTTAATGTAAGAAAGTCCACAAATACCTCTGAGTTGAAGCAGTTCTATCAGAAGGAATGGGCCACAATTCCTTCAAGCTGATGTGCAGGACTGAGCAAAGTTACAGTAAACGTTTGGCATAACACGCAACTATAACAGGTCAAGGATGCCACCAAGTTACGAAGAAATGTTTAACATACTTTTTCTGACAAAGAAATTGAATGTTAAATCATTTTGCTCAATAAATAAATGAAAAGGTAGATTTTTATTTTTTTTGGTGTGCTCTTTGGTTAATCAGGTTCTCTTTATCTATTATTAGGACTCGGATGAAGATCTGATCACATTTTAGGTCGAATTTATACAGAAATAGAGAAAATTTGAAAGGGTTCCCAAACTTTTTCTCACCACTGTCCCTTCCAAACTGTGGATTATATTCATCATGTTGCTTAGCTTTGATCCTGTTTCAGAATACAACATGACCAGTACAAACTTACTTGTTACAGCCACGTGTCTGTTGACCTTTGCTTTGAGAATAATATCCATCACCTCTTCAGATGAAGAGACAAACCTTTCTGTACAGCCCTGTAAGGCAACGACACAAGACTAATATTAGACTAAAATCAATTTTCACACACAAAATGCTCACTCCGTTGCACGCGTGGGCAGTGTGCTCACCTTATCTCAAACTGTTCTCACAGAGCTTACTTTATCATCCCACACAAACAAACAGTTCTCACTTACACTCTTATTATTTATGAAATATGTTAAACCATGTTGGACTAACAGTCACTCGTCAAAAATAAATGCAGGAAGGAACCAATAGAACAAAGTAAATTGCACCACCTTTTCAATCCAATTTTCAGCCGTACGATCTGTCCAGCCCTTCTGGAGAAGAAGATTTTTTACAGGTTTCAGGGTAAATCCAATATGGCTGCCAAACCATGTGATCTATGACGTCGTATGTGTGAACCTTTTATTCCTCATGGATAGGCGGTCATACATGTAAAGTTGCACCTCGATTTGTTCAGCCACTTCAGAGAAGAAGAATTTTGAAGGTTAAAAAAAAACCAAAAAACAAAATATGGCTGCCGAGTCACGTGATCGATAACATCATCAAATTTTTTTCTGTGGACCATTTTATCCCAAGATGACCCTCAAAAATGTTCATACTGATCAGATATAGCATTCTACATATGCAATTATGACATCATAACAAAGGCACCTATGATGTGATTAAAAAAAAATAACATTCCCCATGAGGAGTACTTGCTGTGTACCAAGTTTCAGTTTTTTCTTTTTGTGGTTTCAGAGATACAGAGGTCCAAAGTTTTTTTTTTCCATTTTTCCAACATGGCTGCCATTCCACGTTACCTATGACGTCATAATTAGCATTGAAACATTCTACATGAGTAGTCGCACCAATGGTGAAAATTTTGTCTCAATCCGGCAAGCAGTTGCGGAGAAAAACAGGAAAGTTCTGTGCGGACAAACAAACAAACGGACCCAAAGGCAATACCCTCTCCTTCAGCGAGGGTAATGAGAAAGCATCTGAAAATGCAAAGCCCGTCCACAACCACTTTGTACTTGGACTTCTTTCCTCCTGTATGCTAAACATGAAAGCGGATTTTTTTTTTTAACAAAACAAAAAAATTGACGATTTTCAGCAACATTGACCTTTTGACCGCAACAATCGGTCTCAATGACCAATAAATTATGCAAACCCTGGTCAAATTTCAAGTCAGTTGAATGAAATATGACGATTTTATGCAACCTTGACCTTTGACATTTTGATTTAAAAAAACTATCGGCTTCTAGCTTTTGATTGGTGGACAATTCAGTGACATAATAAGCAAATTCTTAAAATTTCAGGTCAATTGGATGAAAATTGACGATTTTGTGACTTTGAACCTTTGACCTTTTCACCAAATTATTTATTTGGCTTCTCATATTCTCAAAATAAAAGCTTTCTTGAAAATTTAATGACAAAAGCTCAAATGGTAAAAAAAAAGTTCACACGCACACGCACACGCACACATGCACACACACACACACACACACACACACACACACACACACGCACACACACACACGCACACACACACAATCGGTATCTGTTTTTTCACCTTCAGGTGCCTTCAGGGAAACCTAGAATTGGTAATAAAAGACTGTCTACAAAGCATTGTGATGCACGTCCTTCAGACAAAAACAGGATGATATCTTTTTCTGGCCACCAAAGCCTCTGAATATGATGCTGATCGAGCATCTCTGAGATCAGTGTTCAATTTCGTATTCATGATGACAAGTTGTGGTCACGCCGTGTTCGAGGTGGTGCAATTTACTTTGTTCTATTGGTTCCTTCCTGTGTTTATTTTTGACTAGTGACTGTTAGTCCAACATGGTTTAACATATTTCATAAATAATAAGAGTGTAGTCACATGGTTCGGCAGCCATATTGGATTTACCCTGAAACCTGTAAAAATCTTCTTCTCCAGAATGGCTGGACAGATTGAGGGGAAACTTCACACAAATGTTCCCCAAGCCTTGGGTGTACAAGTTTGTTCAGGAATAATTGATAGGTCACATGATTTGGTCGCCATATTTGATTGAAGAAAATATTAAATAATGTTTTCTCTGGAACGACTTAATCAATTGACATGAAACTTCACAATTATGATCTAGTTGTGATGGGGAATACATGTTTTAAATTCCAACTTGATCGGACACATGGTCTGGCAGCCAGAAATATTTAATCTTTTGAATCGGGGTGTTTTTTTTTCCTTTTTTTTTTTTTTTTGAATAAGGCTCACTTGGCTGTGCCTGCATGGGTTTGAGGGCAGAGGAGCAGCAGCTGGGATACGAATCCTATCCAGGTTCCTCCTCATGGCTTCATCTTTGCTTTTTGCTTGTTTGGGTTCCTCCTGATTACTCCAATGCAGGACTGTACCCATTTGGTGTTCCATTTGATTTGAACTGAATTTATTTTAATCCCATTCTAAATTCAATTGAATAAAAATGAAAAACGTCATGAGTCAGGGTCAGGTGTCCGATCAAAGCGGGGTTGCGCGGGTGCGTCTTGGTACCCGGTCACCACTCCCAGCAGTTATAAAGTGGCAGTTCTAAGTATCTCTCTTATTAATTATGTAACACACCAGTACACAAACACCACATAAAATACACCACACAAAACTACACAAAATAATTTCTGGCAAGGGTCTGCAATCTCTGATTGCTCTTTCTGTTTATGAATTGTAATGTCTGTGTCTTTCATGAAAAAGTACACTGATCTCTCCAAAAGTTCTTGTCGTGCGTGTGATGCATGTATAAGCTGCTCCACGACCTTAAGTTGACTGCAAAAATGGGATGGATTTTGTAATTATTCACGGAAGGTCCAGTGACCCAGTAAAATAGCTGCACTTTCTGTTTGTACTGTATAAGAAAGCACATTTGAATAACATTAAACTAAAAATATTTGAGCAAAATGCAAGTTACCTTCACAAAGGGCACTCTGTTCTTATCCTCATGGACAGATAGATTGGTCTTCGTAACTGCAACACAAAAATATAAAAACCCCATCAACAACATGCAAGTCTCAGAATATTGAGTATAAACAGAAATCACGAGCATGCACGTTGAAGGCCGTACACATATTATATATGCAAAAAGGTCGATGTTCCATACCATTCTCCCAAATGCAAAGAATCACAACTGCTAATTAGCTCCGCCACCGAAAGTGGACGGAGGTTATGTTTTCACAGCTGTCTGTTTGTATGTGAGCAGGATATCTGATAAAAGCTATGGACGGATTTGGACGTGTGACAAGTACGAATTGATTTGACTTTGGTACAATAATTTTTCAGTGATTTGTCACCATTGAGAGAAAGGGCCAAAAACGATACTGTATATAGCACAACATCTCAAAGTTGTGGACATATTATGACAAAACTAGGTGGATGAATTGGGCGGGTGACAAGAA
Organism: Eptatretus atami; assembly: GCA_035128595.1. Taxonomy (NCBI): domain Eukaryota; kingdom Metazoa; phylum Chordata; class Myxini; order Myxiniformes; family Myxinidae; genus Eptatretus; species Eptatretus atami. The sequence goes on along the minus strand of CM068956.1, from coordinate 45,395,763 downwards.
CAAGATGATTAGAATTTGGTTCAGGGTCCAGATGCAGATCAGGCTTATCATTGGGATACAAAACATAAACTGTTCAGCCTGGTGGAGGTATGCGCTCTGTTGAGTGTCGTTCTAGTATTTTGCATCATGCTGTATTTGACTGGTGGTAAGTGGAGTGCTTCTGCAGGTGGTGCTAAAGCTTTATCTTTGCTTTCATAGTGCTTTCTACATGTCTTTAAATACCAAGGTGGGATAGTTCATGACAGCACTCTCAATTTTAGTCCGAGTTTTTGTGTAATCGGTCAGAGAAGGTAAAGTATACCCAAAATGTTAAAATATACCCTGTACTGTGCTTCTTGTTTGTTTTTTGGAAAATATTACACCTGTTTGGCTTAAAGTTCCACGGACATGATATTTGGTTTGGAATAAGCAGTGTCTATTGATATGAGTTCTCTTACAAGAAACTTCAGTGCAGGAGGACACCATATGACCATAAAAACCTACGCTATTACCTGAGCAACTTATGGTTGATTGTCCATGCTCCCTCCTTTTTAAGTACTCAGCATCAAGCAAAAAGCAGCACGTACCGTTTTTAAAGTCTTTTTTGTGATTCGGCCAAAGTTCGAACCCCCCGTGCTCCCAGAATCACAGTGGCTGCTCTGAGCATTACACCACCGAGGCTGATTGATTAGTCTTAGGCTACTGAATTGTGTTGACAACCTTTATCAAGTGACTGCACTGGTCTGATAGGATGGTGGAGAGGGACCACAATGACATTTTCACAGTTTGTCTGGGTTAGATTCTCTGACCTGACTATAAGCTAATGGATTAGTGGTAGACAAGAACATGTCATCGCAAAGTGGGCCATCCCTCAGATGGCCATTATTAAGCTGAGTGTCTCATCTGTGAACATTAGTTGGTGGACGTTAAAGATCCCATGGTGTCTTTCGTGAAGCGAAGGCAAATTATCGCCGACATTCTGAACAAATTATAAATCTGCCACCTTCAGTCGAATATCAGGCACGGCTAGCCATGTTCATGAACGAACTTGAGCCACAAACCCTCTCTGGCCGGCTGCAAAAGAAATGGGAATAACTGAGCCGCTGAAGTACTCAAGAAGTTTTCTTTTCGAAAAAGTTTTCAGAGCCAAACACAAAATTTCCGACGACAAGAGCATCGGGAAACTTACCCACCGGTGGGTGGTGGCTGGAAACCATGCAGATGTAGACTACTGTTTGTGCCAAATTTCACTAGTGCCGGATCATGTTCAGCTGGTGGGCCTGTCTATTTGTACTGGTTGTTGGTGAGCTTTAAAGATCCCATGATGTCTGGCATCATGAGGAGGTGATTTATCGCCAGCATGGTAGCAGAATTCCAAAATTCCTGCACCCTCAATCGAGCATCCTACGATTGAGCGGCGACCTATCCAGGATTGGTTCTCGACTTGAAACGTTTCTGAACCTGTCATGGTACTCCACGAAGCTGTCAAGAGTACGGGCCTCCATTATAAAAAGTTTTTCCCAATGTTGCACTAGGGTGTAATAATTTAGCTTTACCATCAAGCAAGTCTCTGATCTTCTCCAAGTATATTTCAAAATAAGACATCTGTGGATAAAAAAAAACATGGAGCAAGTTATAAGCTTTAAAATTAGTCTCTTCCAGGTTTTTTTCATTTTTGGATTATGATGTCATCACGAAGCTTTAATTACCAAGTCCAAATTAAATTGCATAACATCTTAACAATGGTTGTATTTCCTTGCAAACACATAACCACAAAAAAATACCATCTCCTGTATTCAAACAATCCCAGTTATTCTGAACTTCAGCACTTACTTTGATGAGAAATTCTAGATTCTCATCCATCGAGTCGATGTGCCCAAAGATATCTTGGATAATGCGAGGGATGATTCCTTGCTTCAAATGATCATTCAGCTGGCCCTACAAAAAACATTCACATCAGAGTTTCAGGAAGCACTAATGAAAGTCTGACAAAAAAAAAATAGGACCACAAATTAGGGAATTCATTCGCTGGTATGAAAGCATGATACTTGTGAGGTAGAATCGGGCCACAGGTGAACATAGCACCTCCATTGTATGTGTCTTTCCGGAGGCTGTTTGTCCGTAAGCAAAAATTGTTCCATTATAACCTTGTAGAACATCTGTTATGAAAAGAAGGGCGGAAAGACAGTTAAAGGTTCTGCAGAATTTGATTTACAATTGGCTACTAAGTACAGTGAGGATTGCCTATCAGGTTTTAGTAATACACAAACGTCCAGGTTAAATTTTACACACCCCCACAATAATAGCAATAATAACAAAAATACATTTGCACTCAGCTTCTAGCCTTGATTTTTACAGTATATTTAAATATTCCTAGTTGTATATTGTTAAATACAATGCTGTTATATGGGGCTTTCAAAAAGGTACACGAGTGAGACATTCATAATATTTGAAATTGCATTGAAAAAGATTGGCCTGTCGGTTTGCTTTGGTAAAGGTTTGTAAGCCTGATCAGATGTTGGTCTATCTATACATTTAAAAATGCATTAACATATTTTCTTACCAATTACCTGCATGTACGTATATTGAAATAATAAAAATTTGCTTGAGTTGGATTATTTTGAATATCTCGTTTGGAAAACTTTTGAACACCGACGTTCACCTCCAAAGCCCGAATTCAATTTCTTGAACATTGTCTTTGGCTCAACAGTCATGTCGTGCACACCCTGCTCATCTCTGCATAGTCTATCAGACTTTGTATGTTTAAAAACTACAGGTGGTGGACAAAAAATGGAAACTCCTGTGTAAATGAGGGACACCAAGCAACTGCTTCCACACAGGTGTGGCCCTTGTGTTAATTAAGCAAATAACATCCCAGCATGCTTAGGGTCATGTATAAAAAATGCTGCACAGGCCTGGTTGCCTAAAATTCTGGCTGGCATGGCTGCAAGATGAGAACCCCCCCCCCCCCCCCCCACTAAATGCCCACATCCACAGAGCACGTGTGGTCGCCCAATGACTTGATGAGCATGACACTGATGTTGTCCATATGTCATGGCCTTCTCAGTCACCAGATCTGAACCCAATCGAGCATTTACGATTTATGGAATGTTCTGGAACAACACCTGAGACATCGTTTTCCATCTCCATCAAACAGGTGTGAGTTGATTGACTTTCTCATGGAATAATGGTGCCGCATCCCTTCTGCAGAATTCCAGATACTGGTGGACTCTATGCCACGGCACATACAGGCTGTACTGGCCGCAAGTGATGGCCCAACGCCCCATTAAGTGACTTTACATTGGTATTTCCATGTTTTTTTTTTGTCCACTAGCTGTACATTATGGTGTACCACTTTTGCAATAGTCGTTGCTGGAATGAAGCACTATGTGCCTATCGATTCCACTAGTGAAGTTAGGTGATCGACCAAAGTT
>CM068956.1:45381772-45392325 GCA_035128595.1 Eptatretus atami | reverse complement strand
GTTTGAAATTTTCCCGCCTTTTTTGACGGGATATTATTTTCCAATATTATTTTTGGAAATAATATGATTTTTGAATATTTTTAAATATATATTTCTCTGTGTTTAGATTGCCGAATGCACTTCAGTAGCACTAGTATGATAGTAAGTACCTGTAATATTATTCACACTTGTCCCAACATTTGAGAAGGGGTTGCCATTTTGGAAATTCAGTGAAAATCGTATATTTTGTGTATATCTAATGAATTTTTTTTTAATATTCTTTGTGTACTTGCAGATAAACCTGACTGACCAATGGTCAGGGCTCCTGTGGCTATGTGGGACAAGTTCGCTAGTTACAGGAAATTTTGCGAAAGTGCTAATTCTTTGCGTGTCGTAAATGATCTGCTGAAAGAGGAATAAGCTAGTGTCTGACTTTATCATATGTGCAATGATGAGAAACAACGTCAAGCATTGCTACAGTGCGTGAAGAGCACAGGAATCTTTACCCAGATATACAACACAATGCAATGTTCTCTAAAAGATATCTGTGGGTTGCTTGTTTGCTAGATTGTTATGTTGTCATATATGAAAACCATGTCGCTTAACATATTTGGTTGTTCTCATAATTAATTGATCATGCTCTCATTTGTCATTATAATGTCTTTATGAAAACGCTACTGCTGATATTCTGTAATGCCTAACAATGTGCCCGTGCAATAATTGTCAAAAATTGGATTTTCAGTGAAATTCCAAAATGGCAACCCCTTCTCAAAATGTTGGGACAAGTTTGTGAATAATATTTACGGGTACCTACTATCATACTGGGCTACTGAAGGTGCATTGCGGCCATCTAACAAGAGAAATATATTTAAAAATATCAAAATCAATATTTTTCAAAAATATGGATTTTCCTGAAATTTCAAATGCCGCCGCGGTCAAAAAAGGCGGGAAAATGTTCAAACTTTGGTCGATCACCTAACTTCACTAAGTGGAATCGATAGGACATGAGTGCTCTATACAGCACTACTTTTGCAAAAGTGGTACACCCTTCCTTACTTACAGTACACCCTACATATGCAGTACACCCTACCCCTACATAAAGTGGTAACCCTACATATGCAGTACTTACAGGTAAGTTCCATGCACACTCAAATTGATAGAAATACGATCGTTACCATTTCATACTATGCTACTACTACTACTACTACCACCACCATACTACTCCACTACTTACTACTATCTACTACTTCTACTTCTACTTCTACTTTACTTCTACTCTTAACTACTTCTACTTCTTATCTACTTCTACTTCTTCTACTTCTACTTCTACTTACTACTTCTACTTCTACTTCTTCTACTTCTTCTACTTCTTCTACTCTCTTCTACTTCTACTCTCTTCTACTTCTTCTACTTCTACTTTTCTACTTCTACTTCTACTTCTACTTCACTTTCTTCTACTTCTACTTTACTTCTTTACTTCTTCTACTTCTACTTCTACTTCTACTTTACTTCTACTTCTTCTACTTCTCTTCTATTCTACTTCTACTCTTCTCTACTTCTACTTCTTACTTCTATTCTACTCTTCTACTTCTACTTCTACTTCTACTTCTACTTCTACTTTCTTCTACTTCTACTTCTACTTCTTCTACTTCTTCTACTTCTTTCTACTTCTATTCTACTTCACTCTTATCTTACTCTCATTCTTCTATTTTTCTACTTCTACTTCTTCTACTTTACTTTACTTTCTCTACTTCTACTTCTTCTATTCTTCTACTTTCTTCTTTACTTTCACTTCTACTTCTACTTCTCTTTCTACTTCTTCTACTCTTCTACTTCTTCTACTTCTACTTCTTCACTTCTTCTATTCTACTCTTCTACTTCTACTTCTACTTCTACTTCTACTTCTTCTACTTCTTACTTCTCTTCTTTACTCTTCTACTTCTACTGTCTACTTCTACTTTACTATCTACTCTTCTACTTCTACTCTCTACTTCTACTTTTTACTATTCCTACTTCTACTCTTTCTTTCACTCTACTACTTCTACTTCTACTTTACTTCTTCATTCTACTCTACTTCTTCTTTCTATCTACTTTACTACTTCTACTTACTTCTATCTTCTACTTATACTTCACTTCTACTTCTTCTACTATACTTCTACTTCTTCTACTTTACTTTACTTCTTCTACTTATACTCTCTACTTACTTTCTTCTACTTCTACTTCTTTCTACTTCTATTCTTCTACTTCTACTCTACTTCTACTACTATATACACTAATACTACTACTACTTCTTCTACTTCTTCTTCCTACGTATTTTCGCTGCTCCTTGAGTGTGCCTCGATTATCGACCTTTCTAGTCCTCATACTCCGGTTCTATTCGTATTTTTGTTTTTGTTTTTGTTTTCTGAACGAGTTGGTTCATATTGGTTTATTTTTTGGTGTTTTGGTTGTTTTAATAGACATTTTGTTTTGAGGCCTAGCTGCACGGCGCGACGCGCCGTCTGGGGTAGATTGCCACGCCATTTGTGGCGTTATCAACATAATATCGTTTTGAATCCTATTGATTTTGATTAATGAACTTTAACGTGCTAAATAACACAAGATCGTTAAAGAGCTCAGTGTTGTTTGTTTCAAACGAGTTCCTTTAAAAACCCTTTCTCAGCCTTGTTTTAGATCCTGTTTATTTTTTATTTTTTTTTCAACGTTTAATTTATTTCAGGTTTATTCCTCTTTCTGCATTACATGATGCAAACTTAGTCGGTTTGTTTGTAAAAGATATATTGATTATAATTTCAACATGTCAATGAATCGCAGATATGGCGAGAGTTGCGTGCTGGCAGTTCTGGCCAAAGATCGTAAAGCAGAGCAAGATAGCTCATCGTGCGCAATCGCGTTCAATTCGGTGAAGTACGCAACGAAGCATACTGGCGGTCATTAGCAAGCGAGCTGCTTCTTGGTTGTAGTTCGACCGCTGTATTGACCGCGGAGTAGGAGGCAGGAGAGGGCGGGAAAGAGAGTAAGCGATGATACATGCCATGTACAAGACAGTCTTCTTTTTATCACAAGTGAAATTCCACAAAATAAGAAGAGATGAGATCAAGAAAGCAGAAAGAGAGAAATTAGACGGAGAAATAGAGAAGAAGGAACTAAAGTATAAAAAAAGATAAAAGGCAAATTGAGAGAGGAAAGGATAAAAATCAAAGCCTAGACACACGCAGAGATATTATCTTACTGGAGACGTATATACTATATTATATATATATATATATATATATATATATATATATATATATATTCATCAACAAAAGAAGTCATGCAACATAATCTGTATGATAAATATCACTTCTAAGAAAGTATCCTTGAGTAACTATTTAGGCTGGGGGAGAATCCGGGGAGGGGACAAGGGTCACCACACACACCACACACAACACGCACACGCACGCACCACACGCACACGCACACGCACACGCACACACACACACACAACACATTTTAATGGTATTGAATGTTCTCCAAATGCCCATCAATGTTGGTGAAGACCTTTTTTTTTTTGCTTCTCACCTTCGAGTGTCCACCCCCCACCCCCCCCCCCCCCCATCTTTTTATTTTTGCTTACACACTTTATGCTCCTTTTATTGCGATTTACGCCAATACATTCAGCCGTGGCAAAAATGGATATTATTAATTATATGTATTATTTATTGTAAAGCTGAGCTTCTAAGTGCTATTCAGATGTAATTTAAGTGTTATTTGTAGTTTTAAATGGTACATTTACATGTACAATATGTCAATTTATGAACATAAATATAATGGTGTAAGAGTTTTGCACCTGGCAGTCAACTAGGTGGACTAGGTAATAGCTTTCTGCCATTGACTAGCAAATTGACAATAGTTTTGTTCTACTTTGCTTCAAAGTATGACCTTCTTTTCAGCAGACCAGTGCAGTTACACATACACCATTACACGCACACACACACACACACACACACACACACAACACACACACACACAATGCAAACAGCAACATTGAATATGCAATACCTGTTACAATATCAAATATTGCTGTTCACACTAAGTATGGAAGAATTTCTATTTAACTTCAAACTTTTCAATATATTTACAAATTGCCTTTGTATTCCAGTAGTTACTGAGCATAGCAAACCAAAGCTGACCAAGGCAAAATCGGGTGGCTCCATATCTAGAATTGTTCGGAATACATTATTCTACATGTGTACCAATTTGGTGCTTTTTATGCAAATTTGAACAATTGATCTGAAATATCAGGACTACGCTGCTGGACTAAAGTACAGTATTTCTTTCTTTTCCTTTCCAAGTCTGCATTTTCCAGTGTCCTTCATCATTGCATATGGATTTACTTCACAGAAAAAAAAGAAAAGTATGTGTCATTGGCAAATGTACTTTTAAACGTTTGCCTGCATGATTTTTCACACAATTTTACAGGTGAAATGAAACTTACAGTACCCATGCTGAACATTGCATCATCTCCTGACAATTTAAAAGAATAAATTATTTTCAATTATTGCACTACATTAAGTCGGTATTAGATGCACAGGTGTCCATGTATTTAAACATTCCAGTGTTCATATCTTCCCTGTTCTTAGGGAATCTGAAGAAAGACAAATTAGGTCGTTTGGATTGACAGTTTGAGCAGTTTATTGCTGAGCAGTGATCTGAGATGAGGAACGAGACGCTATTGGCTTTGTTACCTTCTGGAACATGTGTGGTGTGAACAGATTCGGTTGTTGGCTAGCGCAAGCTCGCTCTGCCTGCTAAATGGCCGCCGCGGGCGTCCATTGGATACTTCACTGTTTCGCACGAGTGGGCTATCTTGCTCTGCTTTACGATCTTTGGTCTGGCCAAGCAAGTGTGGCGACTCTGCACATCCGTTTAAATGTTGACGAGAAGCATGGCGTGAGATGCGAACTCGGACAACGATCCAAATGGATGCTTATGTAAGGCAATGGCAAATGTTGTAGGTCCATCACAATAGTTGCAGCTTCGAAAATGTACGGAAGAGCCCTGTTCTTCCTTAAATCTGAAGCTGCAGCGAATAAGGCGATACAGGAAGGGATGTTGTGGGAGTTATTTGTACAAGTTGAACCTCTCTCGAGTCTCGGTACCACGTTACCTTGTCCACATACTCCTTTCATAGCTGATAATGCAATGTTGCCTTCCTCGAAACGATTGGAGTGCTGAGATCACCTATCAGGCTGTGCCTCTCGGTTGTCGTGAGCCTCCTTCCGTATATCCTGTCATTCAAAAGACGGGTCTCAATCGAACTGAGAGAAACGACACTGAATGTGTGGATCCTTTGTCATTGCTTTTGAAGGAAGAATTACAAGTCTTTTATATGACGAATGAACCTTGTTGTTTGTAGTAAGCAAAGATCACATGAGAGCAGACTGCCCCACTATCTTAAAAGAAGTATCTGCTGCTCAGTGCCCTGATGAACCTAAGGAAAAGGAAAGTGGAATCCCAGAAGCTTCTGTGTTGCTTTCTCATCCTGGCCCTTCTTCTGCTGAAATAATGGAATACAGTGGGGGCAAGGAGGCGAAGAGAGGGCGAGAAGAGAAAATCACAACCAGAAAAAAGCGGATTGTGAATGACATTGATACCATTGAAGATGAAGCTGACAAGATTGAACGATCTGCAAGGTTAAGTGTTTTGGAGGAGAGAGAATTGTGAACCAATTGGTGCAAGGAGAAGAATGCTGTTCCCAGTTACAGATATGCTTCATTCCAGCACTTCATGGCACTTCAACAATGCCCTAGTCCAGGATGAAGCCTTTTTGTTAATTTTTCGTAATTTGGCAAGTTCTGCTGCCAGATTGCGCCCAAGGACCTGCTGAGGAGTGAGCAAAAAGATGATATCCATGACAAACCTGACACGGTAAGGATGAATGACACGGTGGCATCTCCTGACCTGTCAGAGTCAAATAAGACTGAGGATGTCTGTCGCTAAAACGGTGCATCAAGACAAATCAACAATAACTGAAATGAGATTCAGTACAATCATGAGTGATGAATCCCCTGCGTAATTCTGCATAAGAACGCACTGAAGCTACAAAAAAAGAAAACCTCAGGATCCTTTCTTTTGTGAAAGACAAGAAGAAGGCACCAGGTCTTGCAAGAAACTGAGCATTACCTGCCTTGAACGAGGTCCTGAGTGCTGACACTACGTCAACAATAGATGTAGACATGAAAGAGACAAACACGGTTCTACCGTGAGCACCGCAAGAGGTGATCTCCCTGCCCCTACCATTGTTTAAGTGATGACAAGGTAGAAGCTTCGGCATCAAGTGCAGATGCACCAAGGAGAGAGACATGAGCTCCAGACAGCGAAGATGAGGAGAGCATCGGTGATGGGAAGGGATCAAGGATCATTCATTGGAGTGGAATCGGAACGCCCTCAAGGCACCATTTGTGTATTCCTGGCATGAAATATTAGAGTTCTTGAGCAAAGTTTACCAGTCGGAAGAAAGTTGAAGCTGCTCTAAAACGGGGGAAGATTATAAAACGCTCGTACATTCCTGTATATACTGAGGAGAGCATGGACAAAAAAAAGCAAGACTTCAGGTTCGGCCAAGCAAGCGAGTGAGGAAGTTTCTTGCAAAGTTGCTAATTATGTGGCTAGCATGAGTTGGCTTAGATAATCTCAAAAAAAATAATGACGGCATTATCTTTTCGCCTGGATCATTGAATGTTAATGTGTAAAGATGCATCCGTATCACCAAGTGCTGTCCTTCTGCTTATAGACATGTGAGGTACTCGCTATTACCTTCAGAAAATGATTTTCGTTGTGCAGATCACCAATCTGGATGAAATTTGACATGCTTAAGAATTTTAGACGCTGAGTCCAAATCCACTTGTTTCCACGTCAGAGGATGTGACACAATTGGTATTTTTGGCAATTAAAGATACACGAACATTAAAGCACGGATTTTGACACAGAAATGAAGAATCAAGGTTAGACTGATATGTAACGTCAAAGAAAACTCTTGTGAGGTCTAAAATGATACAATATGTTTTACAGAGTTAATACTGTATTATCAAAGAAAACCCTATTCCTGTTATTAAAAGATGTTTTATAATTAAAGGTCGTTAAACGAAGCAGTTACATGTTTTTTACCGGCCGAAAACGTCTGGACCGACAGACAAACCTTCAAGTTGACCAAGCATTTTTGCTTCAAGCAGACCACACTGGCTAATTAAAGGTAGTTACATTGATATTAAGACAGTTACAGTGCCTATTAGACAGTTACATTGGCTATTACAGATTAATCAAAGACAAAGAGACTGGCGCGACTCAGCCTGATGAAAAGTAGAACCGCCACAAGAGGATTACTTTAGAACTCAGTAATATTCTTTGCTCTGAAGCGGTTGCTGAAAAGGCTTCTTGACTGCTGCTATTACAAAACTCAAGTCCACTATTACTGCTCACCAACCTGAATACTACTGTGTAGTAGATTACCACAGAAAAGCAGTGGACACCCGCATTCACAGTTCGTCGTCGGAATGTCAGTTCCGCTTTCATCATCCATAAGGTCCATTCTGCACGGGTCTGTTCATCTTGGCGCAGTTTTGACACCCGCAGCACTCTGTGCCGGACAGTCCTTTTGACCGGCAAGAACAATGTGTTGTCTCGCATTTCTCTTCTTGCAATTTACTTTCGTCGCCTCTAACAGTTCTTCGGCGTGGTGGTGTTTGCTCAGCCAGTGAACAGTCAGTGCTCGTTGCGTTCCACCATCCGTGAAATGTAGGAGAAGGGGCTTCTATAAACCTCTCAGTCATGCGGTGGTGGATCGCAGACTGATAGTTCACTCTTTTGCAATGCAGCATCAGAGCGTCGCTTGAGCGGCAACTTCTGTTTCCCAGCGACTGGCTGCAGAATAGCTGTAGCGAGCCTCATCACCACTCTTCATGGCGGCTGATTGTACATGGCGCACGAATTGCAACAGGTCGTGAATGATATTCTGATCTAGCGTGAATTCTCGACCAATGCTCCCGAAACAGGTGATGAGATGGGGACCCTTCATCATCAAGTAGCAAATGGCCTGTTTTGCCCTTACCGTGGAATGCATGGTTGTATCACTTCCCGTAAATTGTGCAAACCTATCAACTTTCCAAGGCATTACTCAGCTTCCTAATGTCAACGACGATAATGTCCTTGGGACTTCCTGTGACCAGATGAAAATTTCGTGCTCGAATCGACTTCGAGTGAGCCAACGCCACACAAACACATCGGTGTCGAAACTTTCTAGCGCACCGACTTCATTCTGTCCCGCGTGAGCGGCATGTAGCAGGAGCTCGTGTCAGCTTCCTCATGGTCACATTCAAGTTCAGGTACTGACGACAGTCATGACACCATTCGACGCCTCCATTTTCTCACATTTGCGGCATGACTGACGTACAACAGCATGTCGCACAGTTTGATGGAGAGTGTTTCTCATCCACCATTCGACGATGAACTCTATTAACGCTCCTTGTTGGCTCCGCTCAGGAGATAATTGCCCACTTGTTTTGGAAGGGCTTGATCACGTCCGTAGATGGTTCGCACCTGAAGATAGACTCCACCGCCCACTGCTCCTCTCATCATCTCTGCCAATCAGGCCCTTGATGCTGTATTTGCAGGAGTTGAAATTTCAAACAAACCACGCTTCAGATTCGAAGGATTGTTTATGCTATTTGGCCACTATTCGATGTTCAGACCAATTCTTTCCAGTTTTGCCTTGAAGTCGTTCAGTGACAGCCTAGTTCCTTGAATACAGCCTGAATAAACGGGGCCATTCCATTCCACCATCATCATGCAACCTTGGATAGGATCGTGACCCGAAGGGTATGACCTAAACTGGCAATAACGGAGCCATCAGTTTTCAGTATAGATGGGCGGAGTTGGCTTTGTGACGTACTTAGCAATCGAATACACCAGATATGCCAGACGGGAAAGATTGTTCGCCAGTGGGTGCCGCAGGAGCATCGTTGGAGTAGTGACATTTGCTTTTACTTAGCCATCAACAGCTAGTCGTGTGTGAAAGACGACTTCATTGCGCAATTTCCAACCTTTCGGCGTCTGCTGGTTGGGGAGTCGCCTGACTCTGCCTCGGCGCCTTCGGAGAACGAGTTTGCCAAATTTTGGGCCTTCTGAAATCGCGAACTGATAGATGAGGGACATCCCCAAAGAAGAAAAGCCCGGCACGCCCTACAATGTAGATGCACCAACTAGCCCAATTGTACTTCCTTTCGATCTGAAACGCAGTTCACTCGATCCGCGGTACAGTCGCGTCTCGGCGGTGCACGGCATTACACTAGAAACTGGATTACTGAGCTCAAAGTGCTGAAGCGCCGTGTAGGAAGACACAGGCCGATTATAACTCAATTTGCCATTGCAAAGGCTAGTACTCTGATGATTCACCTACAACTTACTCTCTATTGTACCCAACCCTGCTTGATTCATTACATAATACCACTCTCACACGGTACGAGATCACATCCAAATGCCTTTGTCTTCGTAACAGAAGCAATCCGAGTCGGCTCGCTGCTGTGCGATACTCCGCCTCAATGTGACTAACATTCCTTGCGAATTTCCGCACGTGCTTGATTGGGACAGCTCCACTTCTCACAGCTGTGCTTTTCTGAGTGTAACCCAAATGATGGACCACTGCGTCATTCGCGTCTCTCCTCTTCTCATCCCGCATCCCGTAATTGATCCTAATCCTGGCCGCAACAGCTAGCTTACAATCCGCATAACGCGTCAAGAGTGATGCGTGGTTGGGCCTCAGTCCCATTTGCCATCCCGCTTCACGCTCTGATAGTGGTCATGGTCGGACTGCCTCTAGGTACATCAGATCCAATTTCCAGCCAGTAACTATGGTACTCTTGCATAGTTAGCTGTGAATCGTAACAAAAGTTCGTACGCAGGCATTGAGACGCTCTGTGCATCGCAAGGAGCATGTGTCCGGCAAAGTTTCGAATTAATGCGAAAGTTCTACACCACCGTAATATGCGTTGCTCAACGTTGCGAGCTCCACCAGATTTCCAAGTAGGAGCACCAGGGTTAGAAAAGTGTTCATTGCCCTTTGCTATAACAACAATTGCCGTGCTAGTCCTGAATTAACATGCACAAGACAAAACATAAGATGCACCTATCTTACAGGATCCTATGTCTAGAGCGTAGTGAAACAACTTTTCCGAGATCTCTTCCCGTTGATCGACAAGAACCTGTTACATCTGCAACCCTGACAGACCGGTAACGTTGTCCTTGTGGTAGATTGCTATACACCTTTCTCGCAAATCTACACCACACGTCCATCTCATGCCGAGGGAGAAAATGAAGGGCTTGGAAGCATTAGTCCTTCCCTCTTCACTAGTGGAATCGATAGGCACATAGTGCTTCATTACAGCAACTACTTTTGCAAAAGTGGTACACCCTTCTTACTTACAGTACACCCTACATATGCAGTACACCCTACACCCTACATAAAAGTGGTACACCCTACATATGCAGTACTTACAGGTAGATTCCATGCACACTCAAATTGATAGAAATACGATCGT
>CM068956.1:45371345-45381586 GCA_035128595.1 Eptatretus atami | reverse complement strand
ACGTGGTAGGGGTAGTCATGGTTGGGGGCTGCTTTTGGCTGCTCATGACCCAGACAGCTTGCCATCATTGAGAACATGAATTCTGGATTGTGCCAGCAGAATTGTTACAGGAGAATGTTCAGGGCATCCATCATGAGACGAAGCTGAACAAAAGTAGTCATGCAGCAATACTACGATCCTAAACACACAAATAAAGATTGCAACAGAATGGCTGAAGCAGAAGAGATTTTGCATTATATAATGTCCAAGTCAAGTCCAGACCTAACCAAAGTGAAATGTGGCAGAAACCTAAAGCGAGCAGTTAATGTAAGAAAGTCCACAAATACCTCGAGTTGAAGAAGTTCTATCAAAGGAATGGGCCACAATTCTTCAAGCTGATGTGCAGGGACCTGAGCAAGACTTACAGGAAACGTTTGGTTGAAAGTTATTGCTGCTTCAAGGGAGTTGCCCCCAGTTACTGAATGTAAAGGGTCACTATACTACTTTTTCTGACACAGAAATTGAATGTAAATCAATTTTGCTCAATAATAATGAAAAGTAGATTTTATTTTTTTTTTGGTGTGCTCTTTGGTTAAGTTCGGTTCCTTTATCTATTATTAGACTCGATGAAAGAAATTGATGCTCACATTTAGGTCGAATTTTACAGAAAAGGGTCACACACTTTTTCTCACCACGTCTCCTTCCAAACTGTGGGATTATATTCAACATGTTGCTTAGCTTTGGATCCTGTTTCAAGATACAACCATAGACCAGTTAACAAAAACTACTTGTTTACAGCCACGTTCTGTTACCTTGCTGTGAGAATAATTAAAAAACCCCCCAAATTTCCACCCCTCCTTTCCCAAAGATGAAAAAAGACAAACTTTCTGTACAGCCCTGTAAGGCAACGAACACATAGCCTAGATATAATGAGCTAAAATCAATTTCACAACACAAAAGGCTCACATCCGTTGCAGAACCGCGTGGGCAGTGTGCTCAGCCTTATCCAAACGGTTCTCAGCAGAGCTTACTTTACATGCCCACAAAACAATACAGTTCTCAACTTACACTCTATTATTATGAAATATGTTAATCACATGTTGGAATAACATCACTCGTCCAAAATAATGCAGGAAGGAACCAATAGAAGCAAAGTAAATTGGCACCACTTTTCAATCCAATTTTCACCGTCGATCTGTCAGCCTTCTGGAGAAGAGATTTTTTTCAGGTTTCATGGGTAAATCCAATTATGGCTGCAAAGCCATGTGATCTATGACGTCATATGTGTGAACCTTTTTATTCTACAGGATAGGCGGTCATGACATGTAAAGTCTGCGCTCGATCTGTTCAGCCAATAAAGAAGAAGAATTTTGAAAGGTTAAAAAAAAAAAACCAAAAAACAAATATGGCTCCGAGTCAATGTGATCTGAGTAAACATCATAACATTTTTCTGTGGACATTTTATCCCAAAGATGACCCTCAATCAAATTTTATACTGATCATATGTAGCCGTTCTACAATTATGCAATTATGAACACAATAACAGGCACCTATGATGTGATAAAAAAATACACTTATTCCCATGAGGGTACTTGCTGTGTCGAAGTTTCAGTTTTTTTCTTTTGGGGGGGGGGGGGGGGGGGGGTTGGTTTCAGAGATACCAGAGGTCCAAGTTTTTTTCCCATTTTTCCAACATGGCTGCCATTCCACGTTACCCTATGAGTCATAATAGCATTGCAAACATTCTACATGAGTAGTCGCACCAAGGTGAAAATTTTGTCGTCAACCGGCAAGGCATTGCGGAGAAAAACAGGAAAGTCTGTGCGGACAAAACAAACAAATGGCCCCAAACGCAATACCCTCGTCCTTCACGAGGGTAATGGAGAAGCATCTGAAAATGCAAGCCCGCCACATACCACTTTGTACTTGGACTTCTTCGTATGCTAAACATGAAAGCGGATTTTTTTTTTTTAACAAAACAAAAAAATTGACGATTTTTCAGCAACTGACCTTTTGACGGCCAAAACAATCGGTCTTCAATGACCCAATATGCAAACCGGTCAAATTTCAGTCAGTTGAATGGAAATAGTGACGATTTTCGACCTTGACCTTGACATTTTGATTTAAAAAAACTACGGCTTCTAGCTTTTGAATGGTGGACAATTCAGTGACATATAAAGCAAATTCCTTAAGATTTCAGTCAATTGGATCAAAATGACAAATTTTGTGACTCTGAACCTTTACCTTTTGACTAAATATTTATTTGTCTTCTCCATATTCTCAAAAAAAGCTTTGTTGAAATTTATGACAAGCCTAAGGTAAAAAAAAGTTTACACGCACACACGCACACACGCACACGCACGCACACACACTGAATCGGACGGTCACCTCAGGTGCTTCAGGAAACTAGAATCGATAAAAGACGTCTACAGCATTGTTGACTGCCACGTCTTCAGACAAAAAACAGGGATGATATCTTTTTCTGGCCACCTAAAGCCTCTGAATATGGATGCCTGATCGAGCATCTCTGAGATCAGTGTTCAATTTTCGCTATTCATGATGGAAAGTTGGTGGTTCCGCCGTGTTTCGAGGTTGTGCAATTTACTTTGTTTCTATTGTTCCTTCCTGTGTTATTGTGACTAGTTGACTGTTAGGTCCCAAACCAATGGTGTTAAATATTTCATAAATATAAGAGTGTAGTCACATGGTTCGGCAGCCATATTCGGATTTACCTGAAACCTATATAAAAAATCTTCCTTCTCCAGAATGCTGGACAGAATTGAGGGGAAACTTCACACACAATTTCACCAAGCCTTGGGTGTATCAAGTTTGTTCAGGATAAATTGATAGTCACATGATTTGGGCGCCATATTGTTTGAAGAAAATATTAAATAGATTTTCTCTGGAACGACTTAATCATTGACATTGAAATCCTTCACAATTATGATCTAGTTGTGATGGGGAAGTACATTGTTTTAAATTCCAACTCTATCCGGACCATGTCTGGCAGCCAAAAGATATTAATCTTTGAATCGGGGTTTTTTTTTTCTCCTTTTTTTTTTTTTTGAATTAAGGCTCACTTGGCTGTGCTCGCCATGGGTTTGAGGGCAGAGGAGCAGCACTGGTATAACGAATCTCATCCGCGTTTCCTCCTATAGGCTTCATCTTTTGCTTTTGTGCTTGTTTGGGTTCCTCCTGATTACTCCAAATGCAGGACTGTACCCACTTTGGTGTTCCATTTGGAATTTGAACTGAATTTATTTTAATCCCATTCTAAATTCAATGAATAAAATAAAACTCATGAGTCAGGTCAGTGTGTCCGATCAAAGCGGGGCTGCCACAAAGTCTAGGACGTCTGGGTACCCGGTCACACACTCCAGCAGTTGATAAAGTGGCATTTCTAAGTATCTCTCTTATTAATTAGTAAACACACGAGTAACAACACCACATAAAATCACTCACACAAAACTACACAAAATAATTTTCTGCAAAGGGTCTGCAATGCCTGAATTGCTCTTTCTGTTTATGAATTGTATATTGCTCTTCATTGAAAAAGTACACGACTCTCCAAAAGTTCTTGTGTGCGTGTGATGCATGTATAAGCTGCTCCACGACCTTTAAGTTGACTGCAAAAATGGGATAGGATTTTGTAATTATTCATGGAAGGTCCTGACCCAGTAAATAGCTGCACTTTTCTGTTTGTACCTGTATAAGAAAGCACATTTGGAATAACACTTAAACTGAAAAATATTTGAGCAAAATGCAAGTTACCTTCACAAAGGGCATCTGTCTATCCTCATGACAGATAGATTGGTCTTCGACACGAACACACAAAATATAAAAACCCCATCAACAAATGCATTCTCAGAATATTGAGTAAAACAGAACAATCACGACATGCACGTTGAAGCGCGACACATGATTATAATTATGCAAAAGGTCGAGTGGTTCCATACCATTCTCCATGCAAAGAATGCAACAACTGCTAAATTACCGAAAGTGACGGAGTTATGTTTTCACAGTTCTGTTTGTATGTGAGCAGGATATCTGATAAAAGTAATGTGACGGATTGGACGTGTGACAAGTACGAATTGATTTGACTGTTGGTACTAATGAATTTTTCAGTGATTTCACCATTTGGAGAGAAAGGGGCCAAAAAACGATACTGTATATTAGCACACACATCTCAAAGTTTGTGGACATATTTGCAAAACTAGGTGGATGAATTGGGCAGGTGACAAGAAACAAGATGATTAGAATTTGGTTCAGGGCTCAGATGCAGATATCAGGTGCTTATCATTGGGATACAACAACAAAACTGTTCACCCTGTGGGAGGTATGCGCTCTGTTGAGTGTCTTCTAGTATTTTGCATCATGCTTGTATTTGACTTGGTGGTAAGTGGAGTGCTTCTGCAAGGTGGTGCTTAAAGCTTTTTTTTTTTTTCATTTGGCTTTTCATTTAATGCTTTCTACATGTCTTAAATACCAGGTGGGATAGTTCATGACAGCACTCTCAATTTTAAGTCCGAGTTTTTGTGTAATCGGTCAGAGAAGGTAAAGTATAACCCAATAATGTTAAAATATACCCTGTCTGTGCTTCTTGTTTGTTTTTTGCGAAAATATACACCACTGTTTGCTTTAAAGTTCCACGGACTGATATTTGGTGTTGGATTAAGAGTGTCTATTAATATAGTTATTCTTACAAGAAACTTCAGTGAAGGAGGACACCATTATGACCTAAAAACTACGCTATTACCTGGCAACCTTTTGGTTGAGCCTGCCCCTCCTTTTTAAGTGCCAAGGTCATTCAAGCCAAAAAGCAGCACGTTAACCTTTTTAAGTCTTTTGTGGTACTCGCGCCAAAGTTCAGAACCCCCCGCCGTCTCTCAGAATCACAGTGGCTGCTCTGAAGCAATTACACCACCGAGGCTGATTGATAGTCTTAGGCTACTGGAATGTGTTGTGACCACCCTTTATCAAGTGACTGTTATTGGTCTGATAGGATGGTGGTAGAGGACCAACAAGTACATTTCACAGTCTTAGTCTGGGTTAGGATTTCTCTGACTCTGACTATAAGCTAATGGATTAGGGTAGGCAAGACATGACGCAAAGGTGGGCCATTCCCCAGATGCCATTTAAACTGAGTTTGTCATCTGTGAACAGTTAGTGGTGCGACGATAGATCCCCATGTTCTTTCGTGAAGCGAAGCAAATTATCGCCGAACATCCTGAACAATTATAAATCTTGGCACCTTCAGTCGAATATCAGGCACGCTCAGCCATGGTTCATGAACGAACTTGAGCACAAACCCTCTCTGGCCGGCTGCACAAAAGAAGATGGAATAACTGACCGTGAAGTTACTCAAGAAGTTTTCTTTTCGAATAAGTTTTCAGGAGCCAAAACACAAAAATTTCTGACAACAGAAAGCATACCGGGAAACTTCCACCACCAGTGGTTAGCGTGGCTGGAACCATAGCAGATGTAGACTACTGTTGTGCCCAAATTTCACTAGTGCCGGGATTCAGTCGAGCTGGTGGACCTGTCATGTACTGGTTGTTGGTGAGCTTAAAGATCCCCATGATGTGCTCCATGAGGAGGTGATTATCGCCAGCATGGTAGCAGAATATCCAAAATTCCTGCACCCTCAACGAGCACCTACGATTGAGCGGCGACCTATCCCCAGATTGGTCTCGACTTGAAACGTTTCTGAACCTGTCAGGACTCCACGAAGTCTGTCAAGAGTACGGGCCTCCATTATAAAAATCGTTCCAATGTTGCACTAGGGTGTAATAATCTTAGCTTTACCACAAGCAAGTCTCTGATCTTCTCCAAGTATATTTCAAAATAGAGACATCTGTGGATAAAAAAAACATGTGAGCAAGTTATAAGCTGTTAAAAATTAGTCTCTTCCAGGTTTTTTTTCATTTTGGATTATGATGTCATCAGAAGAGCCTTCTAATTACCAAGTCAAATTAAATTGCATAACATCTTAACAATTTGTATTTCCTTGGCAAACACATAACCACAAAAAAATACCATCTTCCTGTATTCAAACAATCCCAGTTATTCTGAACCAAGCACTTACTTTGATGAGAATCTAGATTCTCATCCATCGCAGTCGATGTGCCCAAGAATATCTGGATAATGCAGGATGATTCCTTGCTTCAATGTCATGTCTAGCTGGCCCACAAAAACATCAGCATCTAGAGTTTCAGGAAGCACTAATGAAAGTCTGGCGACAAAAAAATAGGACCACAAATTAGGAATTCATTCGCTGGTATGAAAGCATGATACTTGTGAGGTAGAATCGGGCCACAGGTGAACATAGCACCTCCATTGTATGTGTCCTTCGCGGAGGCTGTTTGTCCGTAAGCAAAAAATTTTCCATTATAACCTTGTGAAACATCTGTAATGAAAAGAGGGCGGAAAGACAGTTAAAGGTTCTGCAGAATTGAATTTACAATTGGCTACTAAGTAAGTGAGGATTGCCTATCAGGTTTTAATAATACACAAACGTCCAGGTTGAAATTACACACCCCCACATAATACAATAATAACAAACAATACATTTGCACTCAGCTTCTAGCCTTGTGATTTTTACAGTTTATTTTAATTCTATGTTGTATATTGTTAAATACAATGCTGTTATGGGGCTTTCAAAAAGGTACACGAGTGAGACATTCATAATATTGAAATTGCATTGAAAAAGATTGGCCTGTCGGTTTTGCTTTTGGTAAAGATTTGTCAGCCTGATCAGATGTTGGTCTATCTATACATTAAAAATCTTAACATATTTCTTACCAATTACCTGCATGTACTTATATTTGAAATAATAAAAATTGCTTGAGGTGGATTATTTTGAATATCTTCGTTTGGAAACTTGACACGACGTTTCCACCTCAGCCCGAATTCAATTTCTTGACATTGTCTTGCTCAACAGTCAGTCGTGCACACCCTGCTAATCTCTTGCATAGTCATCAGTACTTTGTATGTTTAAAAACTACAGGTGTGGACAAAAAAATGGAAACTGCTGTGTAAATGAGGGACACCAAGCAACTGCTTCACACAGGTGTGGCCCTTGTGTTATAACAAATAACATCCCAGCATGCTTAGGTCATGTATATAAAAAATGCTGCACAGGCCTGGTTGCCTAAAATCTGGCTGGCATGGGCTGCAAGATGAGAACCCCCCCCCCCCCCCACTAAATGCCACATCCACAGAGCACGTGTGTCGCAATGACTGAGAGCATGACACTGTGATGTGTCCATATGCATGGCCTTCTCAGTCACCAGATCTGAACCCAATCGAGCATTTCATTTATGGAATGTTCTGGAGACAACACCTGAGACATCGTTTCCCATCTTCCATCAAAGCAGGTGTGAATTGATTGACTTCTCAATGGAATAATGGTGCCAGCATCATTCTCAGAATTCCAGACCTGGTGGACTCTATGCCACGGCACATACAGGCTGTACTGGCCGCAAGTGAGGCTCGCAACGCCCCATTAAGTGATTTACATTGGTATTTCCCATGTTTTTTTTTTGTCCATCTAGCTGTACATTATGGTACCACTTTTGCAATAGTCGTTGCTTGGAATGAAGCACTATGTGCCTATCGACTTCCAATAGTGAATTTAGGTGATCGACCAAAGTTTGAAAATTTTCCGCCTTTTGACGGGATATTATTTTCAAATATTATTTTTGGAAATAATATTGAATTTTGAATATTTTTAAATATATATTCTCTGTGTTTTAGATGGCCGAATGCACTTCAGTAGGCACTATATGATAGTAAGTACCTGTAAATATTATTCCATCTGCTTGTCCCAACATTTTGAGAAGGGGTTGCCATTTGGAATTCGTGAAAATCGTATTTTTGTGTATATCCAATTAATTTTTTTTTAATATTCTTTGTGTACTGCAGATAAACCTTGACTGACCAATGTCAGGGCCCTGTGCTGATGTGGATCACAGTTCGCTAGTTACAGGAAATTTTGCGAAAGTGCTAATTCTTTGCGTGTCGTAATGATCTAGCTGAAAGAGGAATTAAGCTAGTGGTCTGACTTTATCTCTATGTGCAATGATGAGAAACAACGTCAAGCTATTGCTAGCAAGTGCGTGGAAGGAGCAAGGAATCTTTACCCAGACTATACAAAACAAATGCAATGTTCTCTATAAGATATCTGTGTGGTTGCTTGTTTTGCTAGGGATTGTTTGATGTTGTCATATATGAAAACCATGTCGCTTAAAAACATATTTGTTGTTCTCATAATTATTGATCATGCTCTCATTGTCATTAATAATGTCTTTATGAAAACGCTACTGCTGATATTCTGTAAATGCTAACAATGTGCCGTGCAATAATTGTCCAAAATATTGGATTTTCCATGAAATTCCAAAATGGCACCCCTTCTCAAAATGTTGGGACAAGTTTGTGAATAATATTTACGGGTATTACTAATCATACTGGTGCCTACTGAAGTGCATTCGGCCATCTAACACAGAGAAATATATTTTTAAAAATGATTCAAAAATCAAATATTATTTCCAAAAATAATGGATTTTCCTGAATTTCAAAAATGCCGGCCCGCGGTCAAAAAAGGCGGGGAAAATGTTCAAAACTTGTCGATCACCTAACTTCACTAGTAATCGATAGGCACATAGTGCTTCATTACGCAAACTATCTTGGCAAAAGTGGTACAACCCTTCTTACTTACAGTACACCCTACATAATGCAGTACACCCTACACCCTACATAAAAGTGGTACAGCCCTACATTGCATGTACTTACAGGTAGATTCCATGCACACTCAAATTGATAGAAAATACGATCGTTACCAATTTTCATACTACTGCTATACTACTACTACTACACCCACTACTACTACACTATCTAATACTATACTACTACTTCTACTTCTACTTCTACTTCTACTTTCTACTTCTTCTACTTCTACTTCACTTCTACTTCTACTTCTTCTACTTCTACTTCTACTTCTACTTCTTCTACTTCTCTTCTTCTACTTCTTCTACTCTTCTACTTCTTCTACTCATTCTTCTACTTCTTCTACTCTACTCTTCTACTTCACTTCTACTCTACTCTACTCTTCTACTTCTACTCTCTACTTCTTTTACTTCTTCTACTTCTACTTCTACTTCTACTTTTACTACTTCTACTTCTTTCTACTTCTACTTCTACTTCCTACTTCTACTCTTCTTTACTACTTCTACTTTCTACTTCTACTTCTAGCTTCTTCTACTTCTACTTCTACTTCTCTCTACTTCTACTTCTACTTCTTCTAACTTCTATCACTTTTCTACTTCTACTTCTACTTCTTCTTCTACCTTCTACTTCTACTTCTCTTCTACTACTTTATCTTCTACTTCTTCTAACTTATACTTCTTCTTCTACTTCTTCTACTTATACTTATACTTCTACTTTCTATCTTCTACTTTATAACTCTAGCTTCTTCTACTTCTACTTCTACTCTACTCTCTCCTATTCTACTTCTACTTCTACTTCTAACTCTACTTTCTACTCTTCTACTTCTTCTACTCTTCTATTCTACTCTCTACTTCCTACTTCTATCTTCTTCTTCTTCTTTTACTTACTTCTACTTCTCTACTTCTACTTTACTTCCTTTCTTCTTTACATTCTACTTCTACTTCTTTACTCTTCTACTCTTCTACTCTACTTCTACTTCTAACTTCTACTTCTACTTACTTACTTCTACTATCTACTACTTCTACTTCTTACTTCTAACTTTCTACTTCACTTCTACTTTCTACTTACTTCTACTTCTACTTCTACTTCTTCTACTTCTACTTCTACTTCTTCTATCTTCTACTTCTACTTCTACTTCACTTCCATACTCTACTTCTATCTTCTTCTATTATACTTCTACTTCTATCTTCTTCTACTTATACCTCTACTTATTACTTTACTCTCTTCTTACTTAACTTCCTCTACTTATACTTCTCTAACTTACTTCTTTCTACTTCTACTCTACCTACTTCTACTTCATTTACTACTACTACTACTACTAATACTACTACTACTTCTTCTACTTCTTCTTCCTACGTATTTTCGCTGCTCCTTGAGTTGCCTCGATTATCGACCTTTCTAGTCCTCATACTCCGGTTCTATTCGTATTTTTGTTTTGTTTTTGTTTTCTGAACCGAGTTGGTTCATTTGGTTTTATATTTTGGTGTTTTGGTTGTTTAATTAGACATTTTGTTTTGAGGCCTAGCTGCACGGCGCGA
>CM068956.1:45347531-45365807 GCA_035128595.1 Eptatretus atami | reverse complement strand
AAAAAATAATCAGACTCGATTGCACCTCCTTGCACCCTCCTGGCATGGAAACATAAGCCACACTATTTGTACAGAGTGAATCATTCTTTTTTATTGGAAGGCATTGTTTCACTCTGAGGAACAGGCACACAGGTCTGAGTGTAGTGGAGAGGCTACAGTTTCCTCAGGATGTTAACTGGTTATGCCAACAAAGTAGCGATAAGAGATGATTTTCTAGCTGATGGCCTCATTCAAAGCGCTCAGTGGTACCAGCGTGGTTATGATGGAATAGAAAAAGTTGAATGTGAGAATGGGTAAAATTGTGAAGAAGAAGCAAAGGTTTGTCTTAGATGAATTCCAGGAAACAGTCAAATGTTAGCAGCTGCTATGATGGTGGACCGAAGTGTTGAATGGAGAGAGGGGATTGAGCGTCGAGGGTTACAATCCAGACCAAGTCGTGTTCCTCTAATAGCTGCCAGAAGAAGGCACCAAAACTAGTTAAACCGAGACATGTGAGAAAAGTCAATAGAGGAGAATGAGGAGGAGAGCAAGGGGTGCGAGAGAACAGGCAAGCTGTGCAGGAAACGTTTGAGACATAACTAAGGGTTCCTTGAGTGAACGGGTGGTTGCGCTGTTTGGAGATGTTTTGGGCACGGTTGGAAAATAAAGTCATTTGTTATTTGGGGCAGTGGGGGTGAAGGGTTGGAGACTATACAAGGGAAGCTTCACATTGTACAATCTGCAGACGAAAGAACCGTCAGCGGAAGGTGAATGTTGTGCGAAAAAGCAAGCAATGATACTCGGAGTACGATTAGCTAAATGCCCACAAAAATGAAAGCTTATAACACAAGTCAGTTAGCAAACAGGAACCACGTGTGGTGGGGTGTCCCTGAGTGTGGACCTAAGGTATGTGAGGGAAGGACACAGGGAGCCTTGGGTGAGTAATGCATCGGATGTTGGAGGATTCCCATGTGTTAGTACCCACGATTGAGGCGACCGGTCGTGAAAGAGGCGATCACTATAAGGGGGCAACGTTCCAGGTCATTCAATAATCCTCGAGGGCCACCCTGCACACCAGGAAAATTGACTATTTATCTGATAAGTTGCAAAAATATGAAAGTCACCGGGAGTGAAGTAGAAAATGTGCTATATTGTAAATTTTGAGTTAAGACCTGCCACAGAATGAGTCCTCGACTCGATGCCGCCGCTCCCCCTCGCATCGAAAGCCCGCCAACCCCAACACGCCCCACTCCCAGCTCCCCCCCAACCACACTGATCCTGAGAAAGGTTAGGTTAAGAAATCTCAGTGCAATCCAAGTCTGTTAGCTAGAGAAGACAGGAGAGGAGCAGGCCATTGAAGGGCTCATCAGAAAGATGGAAAGGCCCGCGAAAAGGGAGCCTGTGCCAGATTCACCTCCGCACAAAAGGTGAACGGGCATATTGGCTCGGAGATCGCAAACTCAGAATTTATTTGTTTCCATCGCAATCCATACAAGTATATTAGCAGTCGAATATCCTCGCCTGGCCTTCCAACACATGCCCAACTTGCCCCATCCCCCCCTCACATACTCTTCGAAAGGAAAATGGAGGCAGGTGACGTGATAAGTACCTCCTTTAAATGAATCTCCAGAAAGAACTTAAATGTTACTGTTCGAATGAACTGGCCAGAGTAAATGTCTCTAGTTGATCACGTTAACATGTGTAACCACCTGCATTGCTATATCAAGAGAAAGCAAGGGGATCAGAATTAAATATTATATATAAACACAACTACAACAGCAAACACAAGAGCGCATTCGCAAGGAGTGGGTGGGCCAATTATGGGGGAACCTTAATTGTGACATTACAGAATAGTACGTGGCATTTTCGTACCAAGAGAAATACTCAATGAAAGGGGTCACTTAGTCAGTCTGGTAATGCGATTTGTCTGTATGAGTGTCCCCGCAGGCAAAGCGACATTGGGAATAGGCTTTTATACGCACCAGATCAGAACACCTACAAGCACAAAAGGGCACACCTTTGGTGGAGTGAAGGCTGAAATTTCTTGCACAGGGATGAGCAGCCAGAATACAAACCCATTTGAATGATGAGGTAGTATGGACAGACAGAACCCTCTCTTTAAGAGATATACAGCGCACATCCGGTTAGATCGATCAAACTGCAAGAGGGGCCGAAGAGGGCGGAGAACTTATACTATTTCAGGGCGGGACATCGGGCATCGAACTATGGATGCAACCTGGTAACCTAGAAGTTAAAAACAAACAAAACAAAGACAAGCAGTCAGTAGACTGGTACTGTACGAAAATCGTCAACTTACCCTCTGACCTTGTCTAAAATTAAAAAGCTGTCTCTAGAGAAGCGAGGACGGGGGGTGTAAGCGGACGCGAAACCTCAGAAGTTTCGGTAGCGGGATGAATCATGTACACAAACCATGCAAAATCATGTTGGACCTCACCTGTGACTGCGTGACCGTTGACCGATTTTGACCAGAAATCTAATGCAGCAACTAGCATCAAGCCCTCCTAATCACGAGTGTAATTGACATTGGGAAGTAGCTTCCTGGCCTCTCGTAGTATGCGCACCAAACAATTCAAAAGAAATCGAGATGGACCCTACTGTGACCTTGACCTCTTGACCGAATTTGAGACCAAAAATCTAATCAGCACTAGCATCACCCTCTCGGAATCACGTGATTTAATTTGACATGCTGTATCTTCTTCCGTATTTCTCGATATCTGAGCGGTAAACAAATCACACAATACACAACAACAAACAAACAACAAAGCATCATATTAGACTCGCGTAACTTACGAAAATCGTCAACTTGACCTGTGACCTTGTCTAATAAAAGCTGTCTTAGAGAGACAAAAGAGCACGCACCAGAAGTTTCACGGATGATTATGTTCTGTTAGCCAACATCAAAAATCAAGTAGGGTTTTGAGTTGTCCTCACCGTGACCTTGACCGTGGAGGATGTTGCCGATTTGACCAAATCTAGATCTATGCCACTAGCCATCACCCTCGAATCACGGTGGTGGTAAGTGTGTGACATTTGTGGTAGCTCTCCGTTTCGAGTTACCTACCAAACCATTCAAAAATCGAATATTTGACCTCACTGTGACCTTACCTAATTTGACCGTGATTTTGACCATAAAATTCTTAGATTCAGCACTAGCCATCTACCTCTCCTGAATCACGGTGGTGAATGACAATTGGTATTTCTTGTCCGAGTTCGTCGGAGGATATCGTTGGCCTTACAAACAATACAACAAACATATACATACAAACAAACCAAACATAACCAGGAAACGAGTCTATCAAGATATATTACAATTGAATCGTGTTAAGATTCGTAAGTACAAACAAACAAGCAGTCATTAGACTATTTGTGTACTTACGAAATGCGTCAACTTTACCTTCTGACCGCTTGACTGAATAAAAAGCTTCTCTAGAGAATCGTGGACGGCGCAAACCAGAAGTTCTACGGATGATTGCTGTACCAATATCCATCAAAGAGCAGTCGCAATGTATTGCATCCTCACCGACCTTACCGTTGACCGAGTTTGACCAAAATCTGCGAATCTATGCACTTAGCCGTCACCTCCTGAGATACGTAAAGGGGTGAGGCGTGGATGTAATTATGACGATGTAGCTTCGTTCCCGAGGAGAAGAGTTCCTTAGGCATGAAGGTTTTTATGCGGTTGGGTTAGACCAAAACCGTATCAAAAAGTCGAAGATAAGTTTGATGCTCGACCTAGGTGGACCTTGAACCTTGAACCGTATTTTGTACCAATATATCTATATAGACGCACTGAGCCATGAGCGCGTTCTTCGGCCCTGAGTGATCTACCTTAGGGTGTGTGGTAATTTGAACATGGAATAGCTTCTTTCTGGTTGTTATGAGGTTCTCTGTTGAGCCTACAACAAGAACAAACGGAAACATACAAAGACAGAGAACAGAGAAGGGTAAAGAAAGGAAACGGCTTGGGAGGAGAGTGACAATCAAAGAGTGGGTAGCTATACTTGACGTGGGATTAATCTTTTTGTAGGTTTTGAGAATAACAAACAATAGCAAGTAGCCAAGAACAAACAAGCGAGACATAGGGCTAGTGGTGGGGGTTGGGTAAAGGTACTACGAAGATCGTCAACATTGACCTGCTGACCTTGTCTAAGTTTTAAAAGCGTTTATGTTGTTCGACGGTGAGAAAGATAGGATAGCGACGCAAACGATGGAGCGCGTATATCTTGTTGTTACAATCCTTACATAATAGCATAATCTTCAGGTTGCATAATACCTCAGATACGACAGCCCGACATAAAATCGTGCATAAAACATCCTGATTGTTTACCTAGGAATTTCGATCAATCCGTAGTTAGTTAATGTCGACGTTAAGCGATACGCAAAAATTCCGAAAGACAAAATTAAAGATCGAAGTTAAAGATGAATGGGCTTAGAACGTCGGAGCACATGTAAGTCAAGGAATCAGGTTGGTCATTTTCTGCCACGCCAAGATGTATTGTGAATGTATTATTTTGATCAACGTAGCACAAGAAAGCACGTAATAAGTGTGTCGCCTCCGGACTGGGACAATCTTTACATAACCGACGGCGGGAGACTCAGCAGGAAGTCAGGCAATGCGACGATAACCTTATTGGGATAAAAAATGACTTTGTAAACACATCTTGTATGAAAAACCGTCACCAAGCGCACGCGGAAACCTTTAACGTGAACTCAAACGACGCGTAGCTGCAAGTCGAGCCGCGACGATGCATGCTATGGACACAGCCCCTAGTGACGTGCTGCGGTCGCGTGGTGTTCGTAGGAGCGCACGGTGCTCATGGCACGACCGGTTTGACTCAGCGAGTGAAATAGTATTTTTTATACAATCTATAAACGCTCCAGAAAAACATCGATTTTACCAGAATTCAGACAGAGCCGAGTTTTAAGCATACCAGAAGCTGGATTCGCAAAGAAACCTGAGAAAGACACAAAGTAAAATGCGACGCTTAAAACGAGACTAGCGTAACGGGTCGGATGGCGGAAGGCCAAAACTCATTTCTCACGTTAATTTAACGGGAATTAGTTTGACGGCCACTGTGACCTGGACCTATGGACCGGATTTTGAACCAAAATCTAAATCAGCACTATCTCGATTCACCCTCTGAAGAAGTCAGGAAGGGTGGGTGTTTGACTGGTTTGTAATGTGATCATTTGTAGCTTCTTCCGGTCCGAGTTGTTATCTTGCGTCCTACAAACAAAATCAAACAAACAGAATCAATAAAACAAACAAACAATAACAAGATACAGAAACGGAATCGGATTAAGAGTGTTAGTATACTTACTGAGAATCTTAATTTCGTATAGTAAAGCAAAGCAGTCAAGACTGGTACTTACGAGAATCGTCGAACTTGACCTCTGACCTTGTCTAATAAAAAAGCTGTTCTAGGAAGTTGGCGTACGACAGCAATACTGAGCGACGTTTAATGCTGGTGTTCTGTACAATCGATTCCCTCATAGCATAATCTTCATGTGCATATACCTCCAGATACTGTAACACACGACATAAAAATCTCATAAAACATCGATTTTAACCAGAATTTCGACAACCGATTTTTTAAGCGTCCTAAAAAGCTGATCGCCATAAAACCGTGTATAGACAGAAATTAAAATCGCAAAGTTTTAAGATATGAACTGCGAAGCGGTTTCGAGCAAAATTGCAAAAAAATTCGGCATTCTCCACGCAAATATATTTAATATTATGCTTAATCAACCTAGTCACAAAACCTGATTTAATAGTTCGGGGCCCAGGGTCCTACCAAGGCAGATCTTTAATACTAACTAATCTCGACGGGTTCTGGAATGGTTCCGACTCAATGTCCCTGTGCTTCAGCGATGTCGAGTTGGGCATGCCCGTACTCGAAACCTTTATTCAGTAAAAAAATGATCTTTAAACTATCCATTCTTTATTGAAAAAACCTTCACCGCTCACACACGGGAAAAACAATCTTGAATCGTGATCTCAAACGACCGGTCTGCTCTGGATGCGCACTATAGCATCATGGACGACCTCGTGACGTGATCTCAGTCGAGCCCGTGCATCATGGCTTACGACCTTGTGCAACGTATGTGTAACTATCTGGCTCGAGCGCGCACTGCATCATGGGGACGCGCATCCGGCTTGACGCTCTCGAGTTGATATTATTTTAGTTTCAATCTTTTAAACAACGTCTCCCAAAACACCGTTTTACCAGAAATTGCGACAACTTGCCGAGTTTAAGCATCCGAAGCGGAGTGCGCCAATAAGCCCGAAGATCAAAATTAAAATCGAAGGTTAAAAGACGAGACTCGTAAACGTCGAGGAGCGAAAGCAAAATACTCACATCTCCACGTAATTGTACGGAAATTATGTAATTGAGCTCTCACTTGTGTACCATTGACCTTTGACCGATTTTGACAAAATCTAATCAGCCTAGCCATGCACCCTCCTGAATCACGTGATGTAGTGTTGACATTGGTAGCTTCTTACCGTTCTCGAGTTAATTTTCGCTAACACATACAAAACAACAAACCAAACAAAAAAACGGTTGATAGCGTATCGAGATACTGACGAAAATCAAAGATTTCGTATGGAGTAACCTAAAACAAGACATAACATGATATACCGTGATCGTTCTGCTGGTTTATCATCTAAGTTATAATTACGAAATTCTTTGATTGCGTAAGTAAAAAACTCTGTTGGATTAACAGCGAGAAGTCTCAAGACAAGCTGGCTACGAGGTAAAAACCAAACCCACCGATACTAAGCGAAGTTTAGTCATGAATTAACAGATGATAAGATCACGATGATAACAGTGGGAGTATGAATTAAGCATTTCGGAGCGATCTGTGTAACGTATTGATAAAAACAAGTAGGATCACACGTCCTGAAGCTCACGCTGGGTGATCTGAAATGGATGTATTCGAACCAGTCAGCTCCAACCCCGGGCCCGACAGACGTCCCTTAAACACCCTGATTTTGTTTTATGCCGGATCGAGAACAAACTTTGGGTAGCATGCGATGCGTGAGAAGGTGTTTAGTGGTCATATTCCATTAGGTAATCATTTGTGTGTTTAGTTATGTTTTTGGATGGATGAGATGAAAGATTACCGTATATTCATTTGGGGGGGGGGAAGTTCAACCCCCCGAGTAGACTCCGCTTGAATGAGCGGTCAGACTTTTGATATCGCTGTCAGAATTGAAGAAGACCTCGATTTAATGGCATCGATCCATGAAGCTTGTTGGCCAAGTACGTTCAATTTCGAAAAAATCGTGTGTTGAGTTCAAGCCAATAATGACTGAAGAATTATACGACTCACTCACTACAGCTTAAACCTAAGGACAGCTGACTCAGAATCGCGAATGAAGACTCAGCTCTTACTGAGATCCAGATGAATGAACTAATTAAAATTGTGAGGTTTACAATAATTTACTGTTGTTAAAAGCCCAAATTGCACGACCCATATTTATATCGTATTTGAGGATATTGAGTGAAGATACAACACATCATCTCATGGTAAGATCGGTGTAAGTGAGTAAATCATGCGAAGCTACCATTACAAGTTCAAACATACAGGTCAAGCCCTGTAGATTGACTGGATGCTCATTCGGACCAACACCTTCACAAATGTATATTTTTTTTTTTTTTTAAACTTCCTCCAGAAAATAAACTGAGATGCGTAAACCTTTTGGGCTCACGTTGTTCGTGGACCGTCTGAATGTTCAGAGAATGCGCAATGAACAACCGATTAAAAAATGAGCAAAAGTGACGGTCGTGGTAGTCGAAGAAACTAATAAGTACGCTCAAGTGAAAATTAAATTGAGACATACAAAACGGTTCTAGAGGGGGAAAAACCCCTTGTTAGCTAACGTGGGCGGCGCGTGGGTGGATCACGGACGGACGGATGACTCGAGCACAAGGCGGGAGAAGAGAGATACTCTCAAACACGAGGTGAAGGGATCAGTGAGTAGTTCGCTGGCCCGATGACGCGAATGGTAATTAGCAAAGGGGTAAAGACGAGTTTGTGAGAGTGTGGCGCCGAGATGAAAAAACGTCATGTTTGTGGGAGCTCCAGGAGGACCAACGACAGAATCGAAGTGAATTGTTCCACATTTTACGTAGTTTAGGATAGTTGAGTTGGGAGGTGTTTTGACTGGGTTTAAGAGATGTCGGTCGAACTTTTATGTGGCTATATAGGAAGGTTGGTAGAGACAAATGACTGCATGTTTGGGGAGGCGTCTTTGGTCGTCATAATGACTTGTTAGCCAAGGCACCGTGCCGATTCGACAGAGCGTACGATAATGGTGGATTGGGGTTTGGCCCAATCAGTCCCTGTACTTGTCTGATAATTGTAAGCTCGAAATTGTTTTTAAAAAATAAAGATTACTTAGACAAAGTATTTCGACAAAGTCTTTAGTTGTGCGAATATATATAGAAGACAAGGATAATAACTTGTCTAAATAAAGGTCGCAAGGGTGCTTGTTATGCATAGGGAGAAGAAAGAAAGAAGTAGAACTCCGCAGATACAAAGCGGGATACATGGTGCTTTTGCTATTTTCAGGATGCTTTCTAGCCCTTCTCCCCTCCCCGATCTCCCCGGAGTCTTGAGTTTCGTTACGATTTGATCTGATCCAGTATATCTCTACGCAGCAGTCCAGATGGAGTACTATGCGTGATGTGAATCAAAATATGTTAACCTTTACTTGTTTTGGCAGATCCAGTTCTGGGTTCAGTTGAGCTCTCTCAGAGAGGGGTTAGATTAGATGGGTTGGGAGCGATCATCACACCTCTCGTTTCACCAGCTGATACGGAATTGTTGTATTATACAGCGTGTAGTATATTTAGTTAATAACAAGACTATTTTTATCGTATGTGTCTCATTATCTTATTTTTACATCGTAGAGTACTGATTAAATTAAACTTTATTCAGTTACAATGTATGATGATTGTTTGTATGTTTTGGTGGTTACACTGTTCGGGGTGTTAGCCGAAGATGCACGTGACGATGACGGGCCCAGGAAACACATCCTAACAGTTTTTGAAACATTAGGTATAACCAGAGGTGTTGGAAAAACGCTTTCCTTTACACTTTTCACAGTAACACTCGACGCTGAGTTGTGCGGGGTTTGAGAACGCATCAGGTCGAGGCGTAAAATTGTAGGATTCCGGAAATAAAACTTGCAATCTGTATTGTCTGTCTCATTGATAGAATCAACCCCAAAGACTGCTTGGGGGAGTTAGAATAATACCAAATGATTTATCTGAGCATTATCGCAGTGAGTGTATACGCCTCTTATGGTGCAAATGCATGAATTCAAGAAACATTTTCAAAGCCTACAGGGATCGGGAGATTTTGGGTAGTGGATGTGGGTTGATGGTCAGTGGAGTGATAGGGTTCGTGAAGCGGGTGGGGTTGAAGACCCCAATTCTCGATGTAACTACAGTGTAGTAGGTCAGTGCAAGCGTTGGTGCAGAAGAACCCCAAACTCTAGTGATAATGTGCATTCATGATAGGCACAACGCACTGCAAGTGGTGAGAGTTACTACAGCGTCTCCAGCACTACTATGACACTGTTACAGTTATAAATCTGACCCCACGGTATTTATCTAGTGCACAACGAGTGTAATTTTGAGTATCTGACATGTTTCCCATCATATTGCTCACACAAGGAGATTGGGGGATGTGAGTTCGTCATAAGTAGGAGGTTAGGTGATAGTGATTTAGTAGGTGTGTGAGTGAATGAGTGTTATGTGTGGTATGGAGATGGGTGTGTTTAAGAGTGATCCGTACCTCTCTGTATGTTGTATAAAAAAAAAATCTAAGTGATCTGGACCTAAATCACATTTCACTAATAATCAAAATGTTACGTTAGTGGATAGCGCGAAAATAGTCAACTCCTCTGGCCGAATAATGCCTCATTTTAATTATGAAGTACGGAGGGTATGATGTAGGGAAAACTAAATTCCCAGAATAGAAACTTTTTCATTAATAACTGAAAGTGACCGTCAAACTCATGATGTCCATAGTGTTTTGAGAGGTATATATTAGTAATACCTGGAAAATAAACAAAAATAAAACATTGTACAAATCAAAATTTCGATGTCCCGGTTTTGTTAAAAAATGTATTTCACCCTGATGTCATCGACCTAGTTGGAAACACCTTTTAGTTATGAGTAAAACTGCTTCTTTATTCATTGATTATTATTATTAAGTTTTTTTTAGCTGGAGCGAATAGACAGAGGTGTTTTCAGGGATTTGGTCTCAACCAGATTTACACAGTGTGAGAAGCTACATCGTCACCCATCTTTCTCCTGATCTGCCATAGTTTGATGGGATCTCAATGTAGACGTTATCTCAAGTGCTCACATAAAATAGATACCATTTCTTGAGTTCCGTCATGGACTTCGACTGGGCTACTCTAAGAACAATTATCAGTTTATTTATTCCACCACTTTCTGCCAGTGTGAAGAGCGATAATTTATTGTGCTTCGGTAAGTTATCAGTCGCTCTGCTGTTAATGTGAATCTCCGATCCATGTTTACTAGCAATTTCCATGGTCAAAAAGCGTCGAGGCAGATCTTCAATCAAGGATTCTCCTGTAACTTTGTGCATCCGGTCCAGGTAGTTCCTCTATCCTGACAAGCTTGCCCGTAATGTCCTTGACGTAATGAAAGTATTCAGCCTACCAGTAATCTTGATGCTAAGGCCACTGACATAGCGTTATGGAGTTGAGTGTTAGGAGTGGATGCTGACGTGGTGTTTGTGCAAGTGTTAAGGCTTGTGCAGATGTAACTCTTTAAATTTCGACTAAAAAACTTTTGTCTCATATGTGACCAGTCAGATAATGTTTCTCCACAAACCAGACAGACGAATCATTAAGATGTAGAGTTTTTTTTTTCTCAAACTCCAGATGAGCTTTTAGTTATGCATCATTTTTTCAGCATGCCTTCTTCTTGATCACCATCCTATAAGATTGGCCAGGGCTTTGTAAGGGAATGAATATTGTTGATTTGAATAGAACACGACACCCCATCTCAGGTACATAGACCTTAGTAATATCTGTTCAAAGTCCATGTGATGTACAGTACATCACGTGAACAGTTTCATGCTGTTTTACGCTGTGCTGCTAGAGGTTGGATGGGTAGTTTGATGATGGTAGAGTCGTGGTTGGGATGAGGCAGTCTCGGAAGTCCATTTCTAAATTGATGGAGTTCAGCCTGAGAATAGAGTGAGTGGATTAAAAGTCGTCTTGTGTAGACTTCCGCTCTTTCCTAAGAACCGCGCTTCTTCACCAAGGCGTTCATGTCTGACTTCTATGTTTGGAAATCTCTGTGGGGCTTCACATAGTATATACCTTGTTGGTGACGCAAGTAGTGAGTTGCACCTTAAGAATCTTCTTACATAATGGTTGGGGAAGATTACTTTTTTAAATAAGTATCCATTCTTGCTGAATTACCATGCAGGTGAATACCGACACAACTTATTATTTTAAAACCTTTCAAACAAATAATTTAGTCCTGTAAGTGATTTTGTCGGTTAAGCTAGGCAGAAGGGTAGAGTTGAATAGTTAAATGTAAGTGAAAACCATCTGATTTTTCGTTCATCGTAACTTGATCAGATTTTAATCCAGATTTTTAGTGAATTATAATACAGCTTTATGGGGAGAGGGTGTTGTGAAGACTTTTACATTGTAGATTTATTTGTAAAGCATTCTGAATATACAAGCTAACGTAGGCCAATCAAAAGTGAAGACTATTGAGACCACTGATATCATCGGGCCTACAGAATCAGATGTAATAAGACTCACCAGCGCCTCCTGGCGCTGCATCATCTAAGGGCAATGGACGTGACACGAATCTCTGCAGGGAAGTTAAAACTTGCGATGAGTTGGATAAGGTTGAAGAACTGGATCGGTATCTGGAAGGTAAGAACGAGGATCATTCCAGTGATACAGTGCACGAGTGTAAATATGTACTAACGAACGTCTAAACTCATTTCGAAAATAAGATCATCATCACAATATAGATATTTATGAAAAAACGCTCTCAACTGATCATTCAAAATTCCAAAGGGAATCAAACAGTATGTTTCAAAACAAAGCCATCCACGCTCTCAACCGGCTCGTCCGCAGCCCCCCTACCCCTCCCTTTCCAACATAGCGACGACAACGACTGGTGGTTACGCACGCACGCCGGGTGAGCCGAGACGGATGTGAACACCGCGGGGAAGCAAAGTTGGATTTCTTTTTTTAATTACACAGTTTTCGGAGACGTGTCATATGAGATGCGCACACTGACAGGCACAGATCACACTAATATGTTTGCAGGAGGACAAGAGACAAGTGTGTTGATGACTGGATATTTGTAAAGGACCAAACATCGTTTGATGTTTTTTTGGTGCATAGGAACAGGAGGACAAAGGAATCTGTGGGAGGTAAGTGTGTGGAGAGGGGTTAGGTGGAAAGGACACGGCGGGTAGACAATATGAGCGACAGGACTTTGTTCGCTCTCACTATTCTATCTAACAGGGTATATTTCTTTCCATGAAGTGATAGCATGGTGGAGGATTTGAAGGAAGGTGTTTTGAAGGAGATAGCAGGGTAATAGAAATATCATGGTTTGGATGGGGAGATAATTATTATTTTGTCTTTCTTGTGCTTTTTGGTGGAGGGACGTGTGAACAGCTGTTTTTGAAGATCCTGGAGGGTAAGGAAGTGGATTTGAATGATGATGTTGTGGAGTTCATTCCAAAGCGTGGCGGAAAAAGTGAATAAAAGGGTGGAAGTGTGAGCGTAGTGATTCGTGATGTGTTGTTTGGAGTCGGTTTACCAGAATGGAGTTGCTGCGGATCTAGGGCCCTGACGAAACAGAGGATGGGGAGGGATGGGGGGGGAGGGGGGTTTAGGTGGGTGGAGGTATATCGCAAGTGAGCAGGAACGGGGGAGTGGTGAGGGAATGGCGAGGGGGGGTGAGGGGGGGGTGATTGATCCGAGGTAGATGTTTTTTTTAGTGAAGAGTATGGAACGGGAGGGGAGTTGATAGGTGAGTCGGGGAGGAAAACAAAGACCAAGCCACCTGTAGCCTGCTTGTTACGATGAGTGAGAGAGCCCAAAGACTCAGCCTCTGTGCGTGGGGAGAACCAATATCCTAAATGCCATTGGAGTTCCACAATGTGAAGCGCAGAATGGTTGTTTGTATTAGAGGGCAGTTAATTGTGGGAGAGGGTTGTATGTGGGGGAGCACCAGCCCAGAGGGAGGGCGAGCAGTACTCCATCAGGCTGGCCGGAGGACGAAAGCTTGTAACGGTGCAGAGGTGAGCTCAGGGGGACCAAGAAGACTTTGCACGACGGAGGATCGCATCGGGGCGACTGGCTTTGGAAGCCAGCTGGAAATGTGGGGATTTCCCAAAGGAAAAAGATCAATGGGGCAGATAGGTGAGACACAGTAAGCTTATGAGGTAAGAAGTTAAGACTATCTGGACCAGAGGAGTTTGTTGAGAAGTGAGAGTAGGATGGGTGGTGGAAGGGTGTGGAGAGTTGGTGAGGGATGGATAGTGGGTGGGTTCTTAAACGGTCCTTTGGGGGATACAGTGAGGAGTTGTGAGATTTTCAGGATTGAAAGACAGTTGTCCACGTGTTGGACAACTTTGTGATTTGTATCCAATCTGTCTAGACAGAAGAAGCTGCTGCTTGCGATTGAGATGGACAGATGTACGACAGAGGAGGATGGATCGGATCAGCTATAATGGTGAGATAAATGAGATTTCGAGAGTCGGGAGGGTCTTATTAGGTCAGATTATATGATAACAGAAATGTAAGAACAGGAATTCCAGAGCACTGGCCTTTGGTAGAACTCCAGCTCTGGACAGGGAAGCGGAGGAATAGGAGAGGGGAGAACTCACTCATTACAGGGGCACCGTTGGCTGCAGACAGAAGAGGACAGTCTGTGAGCCCTTGAGTGTGTTTGAGATGTTCCTGGAATTACAGGAGAGAGTTTGGGAGCTAGGTGCAGTGTGCCAGACCGTTGTCAAAAGTACACGAGAGTCTGGCCGTATGGGCTCTTGTATCGAAAGTTTTTATGTGGTATAGCACAACTTTGATGCAAGTATGCGGCCATTTGGCTCATGTTTGCACTGTACATCACCACCACATGAAATCAAACTATCAGTTTGATCAGCTTAATATACTGAGCAATAAGGGGGGAGAGAGGTCCGGAGTGCGGAGCACAGACATCACAGTGATGGTCATTTTTCGTGTGCACACTGCTTCGTAAGGGCCAGTGTTCTGCTGTTTGCGACACCCGTACGAGAGAGTAAAAACATATAGTTACGAATTCGCGGTGTCGTCCGTGCCGGCGTGCGAGATCGGCCGCTTTCCACTTAAGAGCAGCCGCATCGGTCCGGCACCGGACAGACAATTCAGTCGGGACCCTCCTGAACTATCGCCAGGGAACCAGTCATGTAGACCATTGTGGAGGTACTCGCTCATTAACCTTCAGAAAATGATTTTCGTTGTGCAGATCACCAATCTGGATGAAATTTTGGCTCGTACTTAAAGATTTTAGACGCTGAGTCCAAATCCACTGTTTCCACGTCTGAGGATGTGACACAATTGGTCATTTTTGGCAATTAGAAGATACACCGAACAAAAGCACGATTTTGACACAGAAATGGAAGAGTCAAGGATGAGACTGATATGTACGTCAAAGAGAAAACTCTTGTGAGTGGGTCTTAAAATGATACAATATGTTTTATACAGAGCCCTATTCACTGTATTATAAAGATGTT
The DNA here is from genome assembly GCA_035128595.1 of Eptatretus atami. Lineage (NCBI taxonomy): Eukaryota > Metazoa > Chordata > Myxini > Myxiniformes > Myxinidae > Eptatretus > Eptatretus atami. The sequence goes on along the minus strand of CM068956.1, from coordinate 45,351,005 downwards.
TATAATTATAAGGTCGTAAACCGAAGCACTTACATAAGTTTTTACCCGGGCCGAAACGTCTGGGTCCGACCAAGACAGTGCCTTGACGAGAGTTGACCAATGGCAACTTTTTTGCTAAGAAGGTGGGCCTACACGGGGCGTATTAAAGGGTAGTTACGTGTGATTGTTTGACAAAGTTAAAGACAGTGGTACATGCGTCCTATGTAAAGACAGTTACATTGGCTAGTTTATCGGTGTATGTAAAGATTTCAAAGACAAATGAGACTTTTGCTTGCGATCTCAGTCTGATGAAAAGTAGAACCGCCACAAGAGGATTACTGTCTTAGAACTCCAGTATTTCTTGCTCTGAAGCGGTTGCTGAACAAGGCTCTTGACTGCTGCTATTACAAAACTCAAGTCCACTATTACATGCTCACCAACCTGAATACTACTGTGTAGTAGATTACCACAGCAAAAGCAGTGTGACACCCGCATTCACAGTCGTCATCTGGGATCATTGTCAGTTTCGTGCTTAATCATATCAGACGATAGTCCATATTCTCTGAGGGTCTTTTCATCGTTGGCCAGGAGTTTTGACACCGCAAACATTGCATCACGAAGACCGTACCTTTTGGACCTGGGAAGAACACACTGGGTTGGTTTAGAGATGGATGGATCATGAAGCGGGAACAAAATGTGAGAGGGGTGCTGTCGCTCTAGGGTGATGAATAATCAGTCGGCTGTAAAGATTCCGTTGGTTCGCTCGTCGGTTTACTTGTTCAGCCAGTGAACCAGTCAGTGCCTTGCGTTGCGTCACACCATACGTGAAATGTAGGAGAAGGGGCTTTATAAACCTCAGATCGCGCGGTGGTGGATCGCAGACTGATAGATTCACCTCTTTTGGCAATGCAGCATCAGAGCGTCGCTTGTTAGGCCAGACTTCTGTTCTCCCAGCGACTGGCTGCAGAATAGCTTGTAGCGAGCCTCATCCACACTCTTCATGGCCGGCTGATTGTACATGGCGCAGACGAATTGCAACAGGTCGTGAATGATATTCTGATCTAGCGTGAATTCTCGACCAATGCTCCCGAAACAGGTGATGAGATGGTTATCAAATGACCTACTCAGATTACGAAGGTCCAGTGATAAGGCCCACTACCAGGCAACAAGACTGAAGAAAAAAGACTGCATGGAGAGAACGGGTTTACCCAGACAATGATTTTCTTCTCACAAAAACATGTTTGAGAGCGAAGGTGGAGCAAGTGTGTACGGTGGTGTACATGAAGGACTGATATTGTTTCCATTGCTCAGGCTGCTTTGTTGAACAGTAGCTTCTAAACAAAAACAGAGTCAACTACAGATGGTTTGAAGCCAGCAGGTTGTCCTCAGAATTGCAGGGGACTCAGGACCTCAATTAAACATTTTCTTATTTATATGTTCTATACTTCGGAGCCTTCATGTGTGAGGGAATGCCTGAACAAACACCAAACCTGAACAAACACCAAAGTAGGTGGACATTACATGGCCCTCTTTGGAATGGTTGAGCTAGCACTGGCTTTATTTAAGGGGCAACTCGTACTTTGACTGGCCGCCGAAACACCTTGCGATCACAAGAGCGTTCAATGCCTGGTACTTTTGCGTTTACGATCACCTAAACTATGGGCCAAGGTATTACTTACCCGTACTGGCTGTGGAAATGCGGGCGGAGAGCACTCCCCCCCAGACACCTATCAAGCGTTCATGGAGACGGGCCAAATGGATGCCACGGCATACTCGTTATGGATTTTAGTGTTCGTGTGATCATGTGATCAGATCATAGAGCAGAATTAAATCAGGGACAGCAAGACCAGTGGAGGCATCATTGGTTACACTCAGAAAAGCACAGCTGTGAGAAGTGGGAATCCTGTCCCAACCAGCCGTGCGGAAATCGCAAGGAATGAGGAAATGATTCATGGCGGGATCCATGACGGCCCCGAACGAGAAAGGATTTGGATGTGTCGATGTCTCGAAGAAGAACGAAGCAGAGTGGTGGTACAAGTGTTGGGCACACAAGTACAGATACCAGTACACACTTCAAAGAATAAACCACACCTCTCAAGTTAGTAATTATCAAAGTAAGAGTACCAAGTAACTTCAATACTACCCTAATGCTTTCTACTCCCTTCAAATGAATAACCCTTTCTCGGCGCTGCCACTTGAAACTCGTCAATATTTAGTTCAGGTTGTTCATCGCACGCCAAGCCACTTCCGCGGACTCTGATAACGCGTTATGTTCAAGGGAAAGAATTGTGTCGTGCAATCATGCGTGATCGTGCTTCTCTGGTGACGGTCCCATTCTTTCCAGTCGATTTCGAAGGCCAAATGGCAACTTTCCGAAGGTTGCGAAAGCAGTCGGCGAACTCCCCCACCCAGCAGACGCAAAAGGTTGAAATGAAAATTTGCGAATGAATGAACGTCGATCTTTTCATCAACCACGACTTGCTGTGATTGCGAAGGAAAAAGGAAAAGCAAATGTACACTCCACGATCTGCTGCGCATTACCACTGTGCGAACTCATATTTCTTTTCCCGGCTGGCATCTGGTTGTGGTTCGATTGCTAAGCGGGACAAAGCCCAAATCCTAACCAATATACTGAAACTTTGTGGGGCCGATTGGCCGTGTGACTGGAAGGCCGTTATTTCTGGCGAAAAGGCTGGTCGCTGCCTAAACACTTCGGCAAATCTGAAGAGATGCGTTGCTGAAACATCTAGTGCCCAAGCGACGCACATTAACCATCTTCGAGAACTGGAGCTGGATGTTTAGATACTTACCCAAGTTGTCAGCATCACGATGCCTGGCGACATGACCAACGAGCGGAGCAGGGTGGGCGATCTTCTCACCGTGCGAACCATGCTGGACGGACGTGATCAAGCCCTTCCAAAACAGTGGGACCAATTAATCTCCTGAGCGGAGCAACACAGGAGGCCGTTGATAGAGTTAACTTCTCGAATCGTTGGTACGAGAAAACCATCTCTTCAGTTACAAAAACAGGGCGACATGCTGTTTGTACGTCAGTTGCTTGCGGCAAATGTGGAAATTAATGCGAGGCTGATGTACCATGACTGTTCGTGGTCTCAGTACTGAACTTGGAATGTGACCATCGAGGTAAGCTGAACGAAGCTCCTGCTACATGCTGCTCACGGATCAGACAATGAAGAGTCGGTTGCGCGCATTAGAGAGACTTCGACACCGATGCTGATTTTGTTTAGTAGTTGCTTGCTCACTCAATAGTCGATTCGCGCCCGCGAATTTCCAATCTGGTTCACAGGAAGTCCCACAAGGACATTCTGTCAGTTGACATTAAAGGAAGCTGAGTAATGCCTGGAAAGTTCTGTCTGCGATGCGTGATAGGTTGCAACAATTTCACGGGGAAGTTGATACCCCACCCAGTTGCATATCCCACAGGTAAGGCACAAAAACAGCCCATTGACTTGAGATTGAAAGAGTCCCCATTTC
>CM068956.1:45303684-45319303 GCA_035128595.1 Eptatretus atami | reverse complement strand
GTCTTGAAACCATTTTTCTCTATCTCGAACACCTTGCCCGTGGCGCACCCTTCAAGTTTCTTTTTACGCTGATTTCATCAAAGTATGGATAATCCGAGGAGTGTGAAATGCCATGTAGCCTATATGACGTTAATTGTTCCTGGAATGTTCCAGAGGAAGTTTTGCACCAAAGGTCATAATCCTTGACCTTGACCTTTAAAGTTCACAAAGGTCAAATTTCAAAGTTGTGGGAATCGAACCGGTTTTCGACCTTCTTCGACGAACTAACTCCAATAAGCTATACACGTATCCTGTTTCCTTATTTTAATGTCCACAACATTGTTTTGGGACCTTTAAAGGTTATGCAAAGGTCAAATTTTTAAAGTTGTTGAACGAAACCGGGTTTTCGACATTTTGCAGCTAATAACCTGTCACCCGTACCACATCATGTTGATCATTTTTATAACTTGGTCAAACATTATCACATTGTCTCATCCTTGACTTCTAAAACAATCTACATTGTCAAATACCGCTCGTGAACCATCGTCGTCTTCAGACTTGTTCCAATTATTCTTACCTTGGGGGATCAACTGGAGTACGTTTTGGCCCACATTTCACAAACCCGGCTGTATAATGTGGGTTCGATTTCTAGCAGACCGGTGCTTCTCATATGCGAGTTATCACAAGCTCCTTGAACAAACCACCAATGTTACTTCCACCTTCAGTCGAACGTCAGGCCTGGCCAGTCGGTTCGTGAAAGACTTGGGCCAAAAGCGTTTCCCGGCCAAACCCACAAGATGGTGGGGAACGGTTTGAGCCGTTCAAAAAGAATGTATAGTTATCACAACTAATCTGAAATCGGCTCTTATTCGCTACTGCGATTCATTAGAAGAATCCAGTGAATTTAACATTGAAAGAACATTTTTTTTGTCGTCGACTTTGGGCCACCAGGAGTATGGAGTTCAATTCAACAGATGTTTCTGAAATTTTCCACTCGCATAGTTCGGCAGACCCTTCTGTCTCTTGTCACCAACAAAGCCAATGTTCCAGATGGCACTCCTGCCGTTGTCCTCGATTGTTCTGCTCTCGGACTTGCTCCTATTTTCCCCAAGCTTTTCAACTTATCACACTGCACTGGTATTTACCCAACTTCCTGGAAGCACGCCTATGTCTGTCCTATCTTGAAGAAAGGTGACGTGTCTGATCCCTCCAATTACTGTCCAATGACAATTGAACTCCAGGATCTCCAAAGTCATGGAGTCTCTCATCAATAAACAGCTTTTTAACCCACCTCAAATCCTGATTTCTCCTCAATGACCACCAATATGGCTTCTGCAAAGCCAGGTCCACTGGTGATCTCCTGACCTAGTTTGCAAACGAATGCTTTTGAGCTCTCGAATACTTCGGAGAAAGTCAACTTGTTGGGGTGGATATCAATAAAGCGTTTGACAGGGTCTGGCACAAAGGCCCCTTGCAAAGCTCCCAATGTACAGTATTCAGCATCAGTTCATCTCATCTCCTGTGTTGCCGACTTCCTCGCTGGGCGATCTACAGTATCTCTACCTGCGTTTACCTGCACCCTTTTACCCCCACCACATTAATTTGATGTCTCTCATGGTTTTGTCATCTCGCCCTTCCTCTTTCTTATTTTCACCAATGACCTCCACAAAGCTACGAACAACTCTGTGCATTCGTTTGCTGATGACTCCACTCTCCACTCCTTCACCAGTTGTAAATATCAGTGCACCTCCTCCCAGTACCTTACTGCCGATTGCCTCTCAGCTGTTGCCTCAAACAATCATGATTTCAATATCATCTTCAGATGGTGTTTCCGCCAACCTTGTCTCCTTCAATCAGTCCAAGACTTAAACCCTGCTTATAACCAGCAAGATAAACACAGCCAGCCCTCCTCTTCTCATGTCCAGCTCTCAACTCCAGCAGTCCTCTTTTAATATGCTCAGTATCACCATCTCCAGAAATCTCTCCTGGCAGCCTCACATGCTCAATGTCACCAAATCTGCCTCCAAGAAACTTGATTTCCTATTCAGAGCTTGCAAATACTTCAATTCACATCAGCATCACCTCCACAAAACCCTCCACAGTGATGGGATACTGCTTCAATATCTGGGGCAGTGCTGCTTCATCAGTCATCGGTATTCTGGATCACCACCAAGGCTGTCCGACTGATTAATGATCCTACTCTGTCGAGTCATCTCCAACCTTTGGCCTACCATCGAGCAGTCTCTTCCCTGTGCCTCTTCTCCCACTACAACTACAGCTCTCTGTTCTGTCTAACTCTGTTTCTGTCCCTTCTCCTCTACTCTATGTTTGTAACACCCATCTAGCTAATATGCGTCGGTCATCACCCTTTCTGCGTTACCCTCCATTCCTTCCATACCAATATGTACAGGACTTTCAAAATGATGTAATCCGCTCCAGAATGCTCGGTGCGCATGAGCAGAAACCCCAGGAAATAGTGATCTCCGAGGCATCATAAAGAATATTGTGTGAGTGAGATAACGATTGTTACCTAAAATGGAAAACAAAACTTCTGAAAGAAGTCAAAAATACTTGGAAAAGCACATGAGAGAAAGTGCTATGTCTCTGCATAACAAAAGACTTGGAGAACGTTCTCAGCTCACCAAAAGGGGCATCTGCCCGTTGTACAAACTCCCGACCATGTGGGCCAGTGCAAGACCCGAGTGGAGGAGCTTGTGCCGCAGAAACCTCCGACGGATTGCTACCAGTAAATAGACTGTGTATCTGGATTAGATATTTCTGAATCTCGATGGAAAGGACATATCTGGGGCCTGTGAACGTACAAGATGGTGGGACGCCACAAAATGTGCACCAACGTCACCACCTGTTTTGGTGCATTTTGACTCTCAGCTGCCTAAGATACTCCAGACAGACGCATCTTGGCTCAACGGACTTGGATAGGTATTGTTACAACGACATGGAGATTCATGTAAACTTCCGCAATGTGGTTCTCGCTACTTAAGCGACGTCGAGTCTCGGTATGCTATGATCGAGCTTGAGGCATTGGCAGTGAATTGGTCCATGTCCAAATGCAGACAGTATATCCTCGGTCTGCTTACGTTCGATCTCGTGATTGATCAGAGGCCATTGGTGCCTATCTTCAACACCTACAATTTGGATGCGATTGAAAACCCACGGTTGCAGCTTATCAAGATGGGGGCTCGGATCATGCCATACCAGACAGTCATGAAGGAGATGCCCTACGTTTTCACCGCCATCTGGCAGAAGGGCTCAGATCATGCTATATCAGACACGTTGTTGCGTCCTGCTGTGGACGTTCCACTGGAGGATGATGAGGAGACTGCAGTGGCCCTTCATTGTGATGTGCAACAGGTCGTCAAGCGTCGTTTACGAGCAGCTGACTTTGCATGATCCCGGCCTGGACGGTCTGCAGGAGCACGTATGCTGCGACATTGAGTATTGTCTTCTATCATCAACATCATCATCTTGTCTATGGAAGTGAAGGTAGTCCTGTAGATCTTCCAGTCTGCACTATGGATGGTATTTTGTAAATTTGGTTGTTGGTGCAGGATGTAGTGCTCAGGATTGGGTGATGGTCAGTGCAAGTGGAAACGCTCACCCCACCAAACGTTGTCTAGACCCTGTTTGAAAGCTTCAACAGACTGAGCATCCACAACATTCTGGGGAAGACTGTTCCAGTCTTTGACCGCCTCTGACTGAAGAAATTTTTCCACACTTCTAACTTTCACCTTGGTACAAAGAGTTTAAGGGAGTGGCCCCGCGTTGAAGGGTATTGAGCCAGAGTGAAGAAATGTTGCGGTCTAATCTGGTCGATTCCGTGGAGCACCTTAAACATTTGGATCATATTGTTACGATCTAGAGACCATTGCCTTCACAACATACAGTTGACCCAAAGTTTAGTTATTTGTTAAGTATATGTGGATAGTTAAAATCTCTCCCTATGTCTAATGGAATTTCATGTGTGTTGCTGCGAGTTCTTTTCTAGTTATCTTCTGCATTAAATCCCCTCCACTCCTTCAGCGCCATTACGCACGTGTTCGAGGCCACGGACATCGGTGGGGGTGAGATCACCTCAGGGCGACTCCGCCCAGCAAGATGGAATGTTCCTCTCATCCAATCGGGGTGAGGGGGTCGAGTACCAGGTGGGGTTTCCCCAGTAGCTAGACCGCGTGCTACTTAGGTAAATGGAATCAGATAAAAAGACCCTAAACCGCGCGGTCGAAATATTGGCGTCCACGGTCCATTAAGCGACCTGTCGACTTCGGAGTTATCCGGCGTGACGACCTTCAATTCCGGGTGTTCGGAGGGGAGACGGCCCAACTGTTCTGTCTAGCGGTCGTCATCGCCACCAAACCCCGGCACCACAACAATATCACCACGGCGGCGGCAGTACAAAAGCGAAAACATATCCAAACACCGGAGTCTCTCTGGATAGGAAAGTTCACGGAGGGTGGGAACCATCCTTGTAACTTCATCGATGTCCATCAGGAATCCAGGGTGCCAGGCAATGTTGCCATACTCCAACAGTGGGCGTATCAGTGCCTTGAACATCAGAGGTAGGGTTTCTTCATCCAGATTCACAAAGGATCGTTTGATTAGCCCAAGTGTTTGGTTGGCCTTGTTAACCTGAACTGCCACATGCTTATTGAAGCTCAATTCCCCATCCATGATAATTCCAAGGTCGATCTCCCCAATCACTTCCCACTATTCTGCATTCCCCATTTGGTATGACTTCCTGATGTTACCTCTACCTAGGCGAAGAGTTTTGCATTTGTTCAGATTGAAAGGAAGTAACCATAGCTGTGACCAGCTAACCATAGATCCGACATGATCCACAACGGATTCCCGTTGAATTGTGCCGATTGACTGTCGACTAAAGCAGTTCTTCAGAATTCATGATCAGTTGTTCGTGGATGAAGATCTTGTGCTGTACGGTCATCGCAACATGATACCACAGGCAGCACACAAGGGAGTACTCGACCAGTTTCACACCTCGCACCAAGATTTGGAGTAGACGAAGTGTCGAGCTCGACAAACTGTGTTCTGGCCTTGCATCAATAATGATATCGCCAACAAAACTCGCTCATGAGGCACATGTCGAGCATGTGGCCAGCCAGCAGGAGCCACTCATACGCAACCCTCATCCAGGACATGTGTTCGAGGACACATTTGCTGATCTATTCTCACATACTGGAAAGTCATACTTGGTCTAAGTTAACGGTTTGTCTGGTTGGCCATGTCTGTATTTGTTTGTTCATACTCTGACATCACGGGATCTCATCAAGGCTATGCAGTCCTTCTTTGTGGATCTTGGGGTCCCCGTTCGTTTCCTGTCTGACGGGGGTCCCCAGTTCGCCTCGTATGAGTTCCAAAAATTTCTGGGGTGGTGGGGAGTCCACCATGACATGTCCACGCCGCATCTACCGCACTGTAACAGCCAAGCCGAGGCCACTTTCAAGGCGATGAAAAGCTTGGTCAGCAAGACGATGCATCACGGCATACTCGACGACAATGACTTTTGCACCCGGTATTATCGTCAGTATCAGACGGCGTCGTTTCCACCACATCAAACTGCCGTCAGGTTGGGTCTACAGGAGAAACCGTCATCTCCGTCCGGATTATCAGCACCTTGTGCCTGAGGTGCCACCCGCCGGCGAGGAGCCACCTACTGGCGACAAGGACCTACCCCACAGTCTCCCACCTAAGAGGGTCAGGTTTGATCTACCCTCCGGACATTCTGCTCGAAATGAACAGCCACACCCACGTACGTTGAGCACGGCGATGTTACGATACGTGAGTCCTCCTCCGATACCTGAATTCTTGTCCCATTTCAAATTATTCTTGTTTAGCATTTGCCTGATAAATGTGCCATGTGCATACATGCGCAACCTCGCCAATGCTCTTCGACACTGTATGTTTTATGACGCAAACACTATACGTTGTATCCTGAAAATTTAGAAGGTGTGTGGTTCCGTTCCGGGCTACCTTTTGGGTTAGGGTGATTACCGGATGTGACGTCACTTACTATAACCTGCACCATTGTGCGTCATGCGATTCATAATATCCAGCTGCCTGTGATGAATGTCTCAACACCAAGAAGCGAATACTCCGATATCGCGCGGCTGGAGGCATTAAAAGTCTAGGTTAAGAATGATGAAACAATTTTGCAGTTATAAAATCTAGAATGTTAGACACGGTGAATTAGCAGTGCATGATGGGAAGAGTTGTGACGTTGGACAAATTTCTATTTATAGCTCTCAGATCAAAGGGACGTACGCGGCCATAAGTGTGACAGAAGACACAGGACAGAATAGCCAACAAGAGTTATAACGCTGCACGTCAAACAACTAACGGAACAGGAAGATTATCACTTCCTGCTCAGAAAATCAACTTCCGGCGTCACACAGAAAGTTCAGCACAAAAAACGTCGCTCTTTCGCACCGCATTAACCCCGCCCACATTCACCCGGCAATCTCCGCCCGCAATTCACCCGGCAATCCGCCGCACAATTCACCCGGCAATCTCCGCCCGCAATCACACCGGCAATCTCGCGCCCCAATACACACCGGCAATCTCCGCCACAATCCACCCGGCAATCTCCGCCCACAATCCACCCGGCAATCTCCGCCCACAATCCACCCGGCATCTCCGCCCACAATTCACCGCAATCTCCCCACAAATCCACCCGGCAATCTCACCGCCACAATCCACCCGGCAATCTCCGCCCACAATCACCCGGCAATCTCCGCCCACAATCCACCGGCAATCTCCGCCACAATCCACGCCGGCAATCTCCGCCCACAATCCACCCGGCAATCTCCGCCCACAATCCACCCGGCAATCTCCGCCCACAATCCACCGGCAATTCCGCCCACATCCACCCGGCAATCTCCGCCCACAATCCACCCGGCAATCTCCGCCACACCACCCGCAACTCCCCCACTCCACCCCGCAATCTCCACCCACAATCCACCCGACAATCTCCGCCCACAATCCACCCGGCAATCTCCCGCCCACAATCAACCCGCGCAATCTCCGCCCACAATCCACCCGGCATCTCCGCCCACAATCCACCGACGCCAACTCCATCTCCCCAAATCCACCCGGCAATCTCCGCCCACAATCCACCCGGCAATCTCCGCCCACAATTCACCCGGCAACTCCGCAAATCTCACCCGGCAATCTCCGCCCACAATCCACCCTGGCCAATCCTCCGCCCACAATCCACCCGGCAATCTCGCCCACAATCCACCCGGCAATACTCTGCCACAATCCACCCCGCAATCTCCGCCACAATCCACCCCGATCTCCACCCACAATCCACCGCGGCAATCTCCGCCCACAATCCACACCGGCAATCTCTGCCCACAATCCCACGCCCGCAATCCGCCCACAATCCACCCCGCAATCTCCACCACAATCCACCCGGCAATCTCCGCCCACAATCCACCGCAATCCCGCCCACAATCAACCGGCAATCTCCGCCCACAATCCACCCGGCAATCTCCGCCCAAAATCACCCGGCAATCTCCGCCCACAATCCACCCGGGCAATCTCCGCCCACAACCACCCGGCAATCCTCCGCCACAATCCACCGGCAATCTCCGCCACAATCCACCCGCATTTCCGCCCACAATCACCCGGCAACTCCCCCACAATACCACCGGCAACTCCGCCCACTTCCACCCGGCAATCTCCGCCCACAATCCACCGGCAATCTCCGCCCACAATCCACCCGCAATCTCCGCCCCACATCCACCCCCGCAATCTCCAACCCACAATCCACCCGGCAATCTCCGCCCACAATCCACCGGCAATCTCTGCCCACAATCCACCCCCAATCTCGCCCACATCCACCCCGCAATCTCCACCCACAATCCACCCGGCAATCTCCGCCACAATCCACCGACTCCCCCCAATCCACACCGGCAATCTCCGCCCACAATCCACCCGGCAATCTCCGCCCAAATCCACCGCATCCTCGCCCACAATCCACCCGGCAATCTCCGCCACAATCCACCCGGCAATCTCCGCCCACAATCCACCCGCAATCTCCGCCCACAATTCCACCCCGGCAATTCCGCCACAATCCACCCGGCATCCGCCACAATCACCCGGCAATCTCCGCCGCAACAATCCCCCAATCCCACATCCGGCACATCCGCACAATCCACCGCGCAATCTCCGCCCACAATCCACCCGCAATCTCCGCCCACAATCCACCCGCAATCTCGCCCACAATCCACCCGGCAATCTCCGCCCACAATCCACCCGGCAATCTCCGCCCACAATCCACCCGGCAATCCTCCGCCCGACAATCCACCCGCAATCTCCGCCACGATCACGCCCAACAATAAGTGTGACAGAAGACACAGGACAGAATAGCCAATTATATAACAGCGCGATGTCGCCGCGCTGTTAATTAAGCTGTACTAGTGCGGGCCCGTAGGTGAGTGCCAGTATGTGCAGCTCTCTCTCGCCCCCTCTCTCGCCCCCCTCTCTCGCCTCCCCTCTCTTGTCATTGGTCGACACATAAATGGCCGTAACTTGGGAACCCGTCGTCCGATTGATATCAAACCTCGAAAAGGCACATCCGCGGGTCCCAGCAATATTCCTGGCAAGTTTCAATCAGATCGGACTGGCGGTTGTCGAGAAACGCGCGGTCGCAGACAAACGGACGGACGGACAGACAGACACACAACACATTGCTGGAATTATAAGATAGATTGTTGCTTTGCCACGACTTGCCAATATAACAGTAATAGGCCAAATATTACTAATTGAAGCATTCTTACGAACCATAGCAAATACATTTTGTTAATTATAACTATAAAAGATAATTAACAGAGAAAAAGTGCTGATTTTAGATGTTTCAGGATCTCTAACTATAATGCAGCAATTAAGGAGAAAACAGGGAATTTGTTGGGAGCTGCGGCCCGACTCCCGAGAGTCACACAGCCTGAGTAGGAGTAACACTCAATGACAATAGGAGCTGTGAGCGATGGGTGGTGTAATTATTTTATTAACATGATATATTTACTGTATACAATAATGTAAACTATTTATTTTGTTATTTACCCTTTGGACAGGCAAGTGCATTTTGTTTCGAAACTAGAGGTGTATAATTATATTTCGTAAAGCTTGATCGGCATCCTTCCGTTATTAATTTTAAAAATCCTTTCCCCCCAATTCTGTTGTGGAAATTATACGACAGTTACATAGTCAACTGAATATTCCATCAAATTATTAAACATTTTTCCACAGAAAAGGGAGTTTTATAAAAAATAAAAAAAACATTTTTTTGTTGAAGATTATCATTTTGGGAAAGGGGGGAATTAAATGGAATTTCGACGATAATATAATCGACGTATTTGGAAGGGTACGGGTGAAAAAAGATGACTGTAAATGGTGTAAATTACGTGAGTAGTCCAAGGATATTATTGAACACGTGATCATATGCGCTGTGACGTCATTCTTCGGGTTGGGCACCATCAAGATCATCGTCACGAAGCCGTTGCTACCTGGTTCACGACCCACCTGTGTTGCCCGCTTGGATTTTGACCTTCAGCCCGAATCCTGCCTCCACCTGAAAAGCATGGCTGACCCCAAATATGCTAATTTGCCCGGCATTGTAAGCTTTGTCTCTGTTTATCTCACTCCATCCTCCCTAACACCCCCATTGTCCTTCTCCACCATCGACCCTCTGTCACTGCAGTCTTTCTGTTTCGACTCCGTGTTGATGAGTTCATGACGCGCGATGTGTGGAGTTCAACATTAATCGCCGTTCGGCTTTGCCGTTTGTTCGATTAAAATGGACTTTTTGATTCCAAGGTGATGATGTTCCCTTCAGGCGGTGGATGAACCCGACGTTTACGAGACCACAGACCTGCCCGAGGATGATCAAGCCGGGTTTGAGTCGGTAAGGGGGATCGAGGACGACATTGTTTGTGATTGTTGGCGCGAAAATCTTATTCTAGATCGCGATGGTGAATGAACACCTTGATGTGTATTGAGAACCAGGCTTACAGGTCTTATTATTTATTTTTTAAAACGTATTTATTGTTGCGTCTGTACCTGTACCTGTACCTGTACCTGTACCTGTATAGATTGAGCACCTCGTCCTTTGATCATATTTAGCATGCAGTGTTTGTTTTAAAATGTATATTCTCGAATGGTTTCACCTTTCATATCCTGTGGTAACATCAGCAATACTGTATGGAGTTTTGAAAAAAACAAATGAAAGATATAGTCGGCACCGGAGTTCTATCTGCACGGTGAGGGCACTTCTCAGCCGGTGCCCTGTTGTCTTCACCCCTCGCCCCCATTCCCCCTTACCACCGGTCTCGTTGCCTTCACCCTCCCCCCCTCTCCCCACCACCGGTCTCGTTGCCTTCACCCTCCCCCCATTCCCCCTACCACCGGGCCTCGTTGCCTTCACCCCTCCCTTCTCCCCCACACCGGCCTCGTTGCCTTCACCCCTACCCCCTTCCCCCCCACCACGGCCTCGTTGCCTTCACCCCTCCCCCCTTCTCCCCCACCACCGGGCCTCGTTGCCTTCACTCCTCCACCCCTTCACCACCACCACCAGGCCTCGTTGCCTTCACCCCTCACCCTTCCCACCACCACCGGCCTCGTTGCTTCACCCTCCACCTTGCCCACCACCACCGGCCTCGTTGCCTTACCCCTCCCATTCCCCACCACACCGGCCTCGTTGCCTTCACCTCCCCCCTCCCCCCACCACCACCGCCTCGTTGCCTCTCCACCCCTTCCCCACCACCCGGGCCTCGTTGCCTTCATTCCTCCACCCTTCCCCACCACCACCAGGCCTCATTGCTTTCACTCCCTCCATCCCTTCCCCACCACCACCAGCCTCGTTGCCTTCACCCCTCCACCCCTTCCCCCACACACCACGGCCTCATTGCTTTCACCCCTTCACCCCTTCCCCACCACCACCGGCCTCGCTGCCTTCACCCCTTCACCCCTCCACCCCTTCCCCACACCACAGGCCTCGTTGCTTCACCCCTTCACCCCTCCACCCACCAGGCGTCGTTGCCTTCACCCCTCCACCCCTTCCCCACCACCACCAGCCTCATTGCCTTCCACCCTCACCCCTTCCACCACCACCAGGCTCGTTGCCTTCACCCCTCCACCCCTTCCCCACCACCACCGGGCCTCGTTGCTTTCACCCCTCCACCCCTTCCCACCACCACCGGGCCTCGTTGCCTTCACCCTCCACCCCTTCCCACCACCACCGCCCGTTGCCTTCACTCCTCCACTCTCTTCCCACCACCACCAGGCCTCGTTGCTTCACCCCTCCACCCTTCCCCACCACCACCGCCGTTGCCTCACCCCTCCACCCCTTCCCCCCACCACCACCTCGTTGCCTTCACCCTCCCACCCCTTCCCACCACCACTCTGTCCTCGTTGCCTTCACCTTCTCCACCCCTTCCCACACCACCACCGGCATCATTGCTTCACTCCTCCACCCTTCCCCACCACACCGGCCTATTGCCTTCACTCCTCCACCCCTTCCACCACCACCCGACCTTGTTGCCTTCACTTTTTTAATTCATCTCTGGGATGATTGACTGAGTGGATGCAACTGAGGTTGTGGATATACTGATGTAGGTAATCTACTGATGCCGATCCATGACCGAGGTTGTGGATCTGCTGTTTGGAGAGGTTCTGGCTGAAAGAATTGAAACCTCGAGGAACAGCAGTGCCCAGCTGATGATCTGTGTGGTCGGGAAACCATGAAATTGCTTCCAGGTTGAGATTGAATGCAGGACGTTGTGAAATTGACATCATTTACAGCAATCCTTTAAATTATGTTGTACTTAAGAATCGTCCTTAGAGTGTGTGTGAGAGTTCAGTGAGACTTGGTTCTGCTCACCGGGCATGAAATCTGTGATTAAAATTGTCTTTTTAACATGGTTTTTCGCATTTCAATGAATGAGTTGCAATTTCAAAATGGTGAACCATAGTCGTCGTTCCTGAATGGAAATCGGACTCACGGAAATACGAGAAATATCTGTGGAAGATAAGTGTTGGGTTCCTACCATTTCCAAGTAGTGCAAGTCGGCAGCGGCCATGAATATGACACACACATACACATACACACAATTTTAAAGGATGGCAGGACCTGAGCCAGACTGACAAGTGTAGGTTTTGCAAGACAGAAATAGACAGTACAAGTCACCTACTTTCGGGATGCAAAATACTGTTGTCAGACCAACTTTACCAGGGTTTTCTCTGGGTTTTAAAATGACGGGCAAAACTGCCAACATGTATAATTTTG
This sequence comes from Eptatretus atami, assembly GCA_035128595.1. NCBI lineage: Eukaryota > Metazoa > Chordata > Myxini > Myxiniformes > Myxinidae > Eptatretus > Eptatretus atami. The sequence goes on along the minus strand of CM068956.1, from coordinate 45,307,005 downwards.
TGGGCCGCAAAGCGGCCCACAGCGGCCGCGATTAGTGGGTGTAGGGGGAGAGTGGTAGAGGGGGGTTTCCCCCCTGTAGCTGTCGGGGGGGGGTCTGGGGGTTCTCCCCCAGGAAATTTAGCAATTTTAGGTGCATTCTGGGGCATTCTGAGTATGCAAGTAGAGACACAAATTGGTATCTTGGCATCATCAATTTTGTGAAAAAAATTCTCACTTACAACATATCTTATTTAGCATGTATATTTAAATATTCATCATAAATATTTAAAATCTTTTTTTTTAATCTTTTCTTTTTTTTCCTTTAAAAAAAAAAAAATTCTAAAGCAGTTGGGCGGCTAGAAATTGACTTAGGCGGCCACTCAAATGAGCCCTATGGATGGAAAACACTGACTGCGCGCGAACGCGGCCCTTTATAGCCCCCGCGGCTTCGCTCCTTAAAGGCCCAGTCACACTTTGACGTTTTAGCCAGCGATGGCAACGTATTAGAATGTAATGTAAACGCTGGCTTCAGTTGAACTTTTGATGTTTTTTTTAAAGATTCGGACGTATTTAACGACTTGGTTATGCATACGTATTAGTCATGGACACAGAACGTTTCGTTGTGTATGATAATTATACAAGAATGGCTGAACTGTTGTCGGCTTCACTAACCTATGCCAACGCCAGCTAACTATGCATAGCACGCTGCAACGCATCGTCAGACGGATGACGCGTGCGTACGGTTATGGAAAGGCTGCGCACAACGATTAAATCATAACCGCGACGAAATGGAATGTCAATGCAGTCACACTTGGCGACTTGCCAGGTATGCCGACTTGAAAATGCTCTAAAACGCTGGCGCACGTCGAATACGGTTGGGTAAGTTTGGTTGGCGTGAATAGAACGCTAAGTACGCTATGCATACGTCTATTAAGTGGAGTACGCTTGTAATTTTTAAGCATGTTTAGAAATTTTACCGACGTACTTGCCGTAATGACACCACGTTCGATGTGATGGGAATAAGTTGTGACGCACGATATGCGATCGTTGAACATGACAAACGTTACTCTGTAGGTCTCATAAGTCGAAACACGTAAGGTAATGGTTAGCGTCAGTGTTTCCAGACCCGGTTTTTTTTTTCTTCGGTATGACGGTGTTCAGTGGTGCAGTGCGGTTTATGATTTAAATCGTTGAGCGGCAGTCTATTAATCTTATTATATTACACGCACTAGAAATACGAATGTGTCAACATCACGTCATACCGAAGGAAGGAAGAAAAAAAATTAAAAAAACAATAAACCACGGAGTTCTGGAACACTGACGCTAACCATTACCTCTGACGTGTTTCGAATTATGAGCACCTTACAAGTAACGTGTGTCGATGTGTGTAACGATCGCGTAACGTTAGTAAACACGTAACTCATAGCTTAGAAATAGTTTCGGGTACGGCTAAACATTACCTCGACGTGTTTCGACTATGAGTAACTTACAAGTAACGTGTGTCAACGATCGCGTGACGTGTACAACTTATGGCGAGCGTTATGTGGAACGTGTGAGTCATACGCTGGCATAGTCGTAAAATTTCAAGCATGGAAAGCTTGAGGACATCGAAAAGTACAACGTTTAAAGCCAGCGTGGCAACGACGTATGGCAGTGTTTTTCAGCGTGCTTCTCAATGTTATCAAAACTTACCCATAACGTTTCGACGTGTACCAGCGTTTTAGACAATTTTTACAAAAATCGGCATACGTTGGCTAAAACGTCAAGGTGTGACTGGGCCTTAACCCTCGACCCTTCACCCCCGGCTGGCTCCTCCCCTTTCACCGTTTTGATCCAGTCTTGCCGTCAAACGCGGCCGTGTTAGGAATCACCGTCAGAACGTAGCCGTGTTTGAAATCACTGGCTCCACGCAGACGTGGTTGAGATCACCGGCTTCACGCGGACGTGGTTGGAATCACCGTCTTCACGCGGACGTGGTGAAGATGGTGAGGACATGATGGTGGTTGTGGAGAAGATGGTGAGGAGATGTTTGTTTGTTGTGGAGAAGATGGTGAGGAGATGTTTGTTTAAAATAAAAGACAGAAAAGAATAACACTACCTCAAAGGTTCACAGCCTGGCACATGAATAATTCCCGTTATACATCGGTGGGGAAATCTAACCTGGAACACACACTTATCGACATAACTGATCTTCGGGGAACCTGAATGGTGATCTGTGAATTTCCACAACCGTAACAATATGTTCGGCTGCCCAATGAACCCCAGTGCTCGGTGCTTCTGCGCATGTGCGCAGATAATTCTGGGGCAGATTACATCATTTCGAAAGCCGCTTATTAGACTCTAGTGTATTGAATTTTGTGTTTTCATAGTGCAGTGTTATCTTCTTCTACTGTAGTTTGAACACTTTTAAAAACCAAAGGAACACATGATAGAATAACCCAATTTTCACCAACTTGCAAGCTTATGAGCATTTGTTGACTTCTTAAGTAAGTACATGGAGAGTTATTTTACTGATTGGCTAATCCATGGTATAGTCAGTCAATTGCTGCAAGTGATGATGCTATAACCTGTCTGGCTAGTTTCTACCTTGTTTAATTGCAGCTTTGTCTGACTGTTTGCTATCTGTCCTGTTTATGCTTCCTCGTGGATGGTACTAGTTCGCTCAAGTAAGGCCTTGTGCTTGGCATTGCATTTCTCATAACCTTGGCAACGAATGGCGTAGTCACTCCCCATACCCACTGCTTGAAAGTTATTAATAATAAGTTTTTGGTTCCTTGTCATAAAGGTCTCCAAAAAGGTACATTTAGATTTTAAGTTCTCCAATTGTTTTCCAAAATTTGATTTTTAATGTGTCCAGTTTCATCATGATTTCAGTGATCAGTAATAACTGCACCAAGATGCTTAAAGTTGTAGCACAATGGGCTTAAAGAAAAGAAGTATTATGTTAGAAAATGGTTTTCTAAATAATTTAAAGTACTGAACACTGTCTCTAGGTATGTCATGCTAGCCCTGTTTTTTATATACAGGTAGTCGTCGACTTGCAACCTAAGCGACTTACGACTGTTCGACTTTACGACCACTTTACGACCACGTAAAGTGGCCCCAAAAAAAGAAAATGTTTTTTTTTTTGTATGTAAAATATACGTTGTTCGACTTACGACCGATTGGTCAGAACCAACTGCGGTCGTAAGTCGACGACTACCTGTGTATATATATATATAATTGCGGCCACGGGTACCGAGACACCAGTTGTTTCTCAGGGGGATTAATCCCCAGTTGTCCTCGGTAGAGCCGGACGTGGGGCCACCGTTCACAATTAACGTTGTGGTACAGTGGGTTGTT
>CM068956.1:45266546-45286463 GCA_035128595.1 Eptatretus atami | reverse complement strand
GAGTAAAATAGGCATAAATATAAAAACATGACTCCCTTGATGGCTCCCGTAGGGAGCGGGTGCTTCGAGTCAATCAAATGCCAAAATACTGCTTTCCGTTCACTGCTTCACCTCGTAACCTGTCCTCCTGAGGGACTGCTTATTCATAGCTTGTGAATTAATGTTTATAATTTAGATGGTTTGGGGATGTGCTCTGCAAGTATCTGAAAGAATTCCGGTGAAAAACGGACGTTTTAAGATTTTGTTGGGGCATTTCATCCGACGGCGAGCTGGCTGGTCACGTGACGCGCACAGATGTGCAGACAGCGTGTGATTGAGCTTCTTCGTGGTCCGAGGGTCCTTTTTAGTTGGGGTCCAGCTCTGTCCTGGATACAGCCATTAAATGCACACACTTAGAGTATTTATTTCATGGCCATAAACGCGGTTTGAAATATTGTATAATGATGTTGGGATGATTCCGAGAATATGGAGATTTTGCTTCGAGCGCCTCACGCGTTTATTTTAAATCAGTTTGAATGTATGTTTTCACTTTCCGTAGTCGCTAAGGTTGATTAATACTCGGTTGCATCAAGTTTTGTATCCGAGCTGACCGTCAAACCCGCTCGGGTGTATTATTTAATATGGTTTATGAAACATGTATGGTGCACACATGAATTGCTTGCACAACTGTTTTGCCTCGTGCGTTTCTTTTTCTCTTCTCTGATTCCTCTTCCCACCCATCCACTCCCTTCCACCCCAAAGCTTCCTTCCCTTCGCCCCTCCCCATTTCTTCCTTTGTTGTGTTCTGCGTCCTTCATTCATCATCGATGTTTCACAGAACTCCATTTCTTAATTCCCCTCAATCTTTTGGTGCTTGTCATTATGTCATTCTCGGAGGAAAGATTTAATTCATGAAAGCAACAACCGACCAATCGGGTTTCACAGCACTATCAACATTGTAATCGAACAAGTTTTCCATTTTCATGGATACTTCAGAAACTATGGGAATCTTCGTTCAATATGTCAAGATGTTAACTTCGGAGAACATGAATCTCTGATGAACAACCATAAACTTTGAAAATGAACATTCGATACCTTTTTGGGACTTTTATGGAAGAGATAAATGTCCTATTTTTAACAAAAAAAATTTCTGAATATTTCAGACTATCACATCTTCTTCCTTTTGCTGGAATTTGAAGTCTTTTCTGATTTTGTTTTATACCAAATGATATCGGAGTCCACTAATTAGAAAGTGTTTATAATCAAAACGACACGATTTCAAAACCCATTTCTCTTGCATGCAGTAGCCGCTCATTGTGTTTTGGTTATCTTTCTGCATGTCTCATGGCATGTCCTTTCATTAATGGGATGATCTGTTAAACCTGTAGTTTATGCTCTCCTTTTCTTAATATGTTAAACATATAGTTGTGATGTGAGCTGGTTTGCCAAAATATAACTAGTATTGAAATTTGTCCATTATTTTATTTATTTTAATGTTATTTTTATAGCAAGTGTAACTTCCAAAACAAGTTCGTTTTTTGTTTAAGATATGGTATTAACAGGATGATCCTTCGAAGGGTTGCCGTTACCTGTATGGTTATTTCACATCGAGGAATTTTTTTGGAACATTATACTTTTTGAATTCCAATCCATGTCAAGAAACGGCCCGTTGAGGTGTCTGCTGACAATCGTATTTCCGATATGTCAATTAAAAGTCGGTCTATTCAACAGCAATTTCAGCTTGTGCAGATCCACTGCCAGAGAAGCAGAAACAAACGGGCAGAAAAGCAGAAACATGAAAAGGGAACACACAAGAGTAAATTCGAATCTTACCAAAACAAGGGAGACTATCAAAGTTAAATCATACCAAATTCAACAGTTTGAGCAATTATTGGTGGTTTAATTAATTTTTTTGACACAGTCTAAAAATACACAAATTAGATGAACCTCGTTACGTTGATATGCGGTGATATGCCAAGGGGTGTCACCTTTTGAGCATTGCCATTGCCCAGCAGACAGACTAGCTTTTCTGTATTCGCCTCCCATCACTCCCATCATGGGCTGTTATATGATTATGCAGCCGTTTGTACGCATGACAAAAGCTGAAGAATTTATTTTTATTTTTAAATTTTTTTGGTTTTTACTCCGACAAAATTTCTTCAAATATATATATATATATATCTATACAGAGCGTCAGTGCTGTCGAAGCAGCTTCTATGGCTAGGATTACAATTATGGATGGGTCGCCTCTTGGACTCAAGAAGTCAGGGTGGGAATTTCGAATTTGTACATGGTGCCAGAGATGGTTAGCCTACTCTTCAGGAAGGACACCGTGGGATCTTTATCGTCCACTAACTAATGCCAGCTGATGGGAAGCTCAGTTTTAATGTCTGTCTGAGGGATGGCACACATTAATAAATCACTCTGCCTGTGAAACACAGGGATGACTGTTTATCGCTTGGTCGGAATTCAAACCCAGGCGAGACAGCTTCGAGACGAGTGTGCATACCTCTTCGTCCATCCTGCTATCTATCCCCCATATGTGGATGCCCCAGGATATTAACATCATTGCTCATGCCATCATGAAAACCAATCGGACCACTGGACCTGAAGCTTATCTAGGCCCTGGCCTAATGTATGTAACCCAAATTTGGCAGCATTCTGACTGGTGGGTCTGGAAAAGATTTTTGAAGAAATTTACTAAGTCGGCCATTTTGACCTCCATAAAGTCATGTGACCGGAACGAGCTTTGCATTCCCGTTACCAGTCAGGAGCGGAATGTTGCTGCCAAATTTCAGCCGGATCGGCCCAGCAGTTTGGCCGGATAAATTAAAATGGGATACGAACGGTGCACGATGACAATACCTTATCGGGAATTCCAATTCCAGATAAGCTGAAAATGGTTCATAACACAGCATGATCAGACCATCCATCTTTCATCGTTACAGAAGTGTTTAAATAACCCATAAGCTTCTCAAAGTTTGAGTTTGAAATGATACAAATAAGTATGAAACTTCTTAGCGTGAGGGTTTTCAAGAACTGCTGATACGAAGCTGACTGGACCTGCGGGGAGGGAGAAGAACCGGGAGATGAGGGAGGGTTGGTGACACGGAGCTTGCCCCAGAATGTGGAAATGCAGGGTGGGGGTGTAGTAGTGGTGGGGGTGGGGTGGGGGGGTGCAAAGGTCTCTTGGGTGCTTCTCTGCAACAACAAAAAACCCATCAACTTGTCAATTTCAAGATTACTCCAAACATATTGATACACCTCGTTTGCCATTTTATCTGTCTTCCAGTGGGTGACCATGCAATACACTGTCTATAATGCTATTCTGAAGGATGTATGTACATCCAATTACAAGTGGAAATCCTTCAATACAGCGCGGTGGTGAATTAAATGAGTACACTAATGTTAAAATATGCAATTTATGCTTTTTCAGTTGAAAAATAATTAAAAAGCGTACTTAATATTTGAAATGTAAAAATCTTGTTATTATTGTGATAAGCACCTTTATATATAACAGAAGGAATGAAATCGTTCGATACAGCGTGGCAGGGGACCGCAAAAGAATGATTGTAAGTAATTTCAACTACTAATGCATGACGAAACACTTGTTTATGGCTAATATTAAAGAGAATGATGCATAAGAAGAACTTAGCCTGGAATCCTCGTGCATAACACCGCCCACACAACACACGTGGTGTCCTTTGACCAATCAGGAGCAGTGCAGTTACAGTATCGTTTCCTTCAGCTCGATTGGTTTTGTCCTGCACGTGATGTTTTCGGTTTTTTTTTTCGTTCTTGTTGAATCTGAGGAGATTATTTTTTCGTTCTTGTTGTAAGTAAATTTCAACTACTAATGCATGACGAAACACTTGTTTATGGCTAATATTAAAGAGAATGATGGCATAAGAAGAACTTAGCTTTCTGCGTTCGCGCGAAATGCCTAGGTGGACGGAAATGACGTCTTTCGTTCGTTCGTACATGAGGGAGCGTTTCTTCGTTTTTTTCCGTCAAGCAATAAATTAAGTGGTTTTCACATAATATATATATAAACACATTAGTTTCACAAATTTCCATTGAAATACTCGGGTATATTCCGTCAATTGTCGCCATTTCCATCGAGGTTACGCACTGCATCTACCGGACGGCCGTCATTGGCTGTCTTGAGGCACGTGGGGGGGGGGGGGGGGGACAACGGACCCACCGGAGACGTGGTAGACGACGCCGGGGACATTTTCACTCGGGTGTAATTGTATACAGCGCACGCGCTGTAATAAGCATCTCAACACAATAACCTCTGCCAGTCTGGTCTGCTGGACATAATTGGGTGTAGATGAAGTAGCCTGAGTGTAACTATTTGGATAGCTGTTGTATGTAGGTAACCCTGGACTGCTTTATGGGAAATATAATGCTGAATGCATGGAATGCATTTGTAGCTTTGGTTCCAGCATGTTACAAAATTATATAATCTTTATGTCATAGTAAAATGCGAAAGAAACCCATAATTTGAGTTTGTGAAAGTGTAACTCGATATCAGTTTCCAGAATACCTTTACATATGTCATGATTAATGTGGACTTTCCAAAGAAACTTAGTGGGTGTGGTCCACTGAGGTGTACCTGTAATTGGAGTGCAACTGTAGCACATGCTTGCAGGGCAAGCAGCCGCCATGTTGGAATACCCTTCCCTCACTAAAATGCGAGAGGTACAGGCATAGCTGAGAGTGTAATAAGCGCTGGACTTTATCGTGTTTCGTAGACAGATTGATTCGCATTTGTTTTCCTCTGTTTTTCTTCGGAACCTTGCAATGGAGCTATGAAGGCGACTGACAAAACTGAGTGATTTTAGTAAATCAGAAGTGTCAAGTTGAGTTGGTCTGCAAGAACAATTGAGTTTCAGTGCCTCAATAAAATGAAATTTACAAGTGGGGAGGGGGGGTTGAAACATACAATCCTTGCAGGAACAAACCTTGAAGTAAACGAGAACAAACGCACTCGCTCGCACTCTCTCGCACTCCTCTCTCTCGCCACCTCTCTTCGCACACTCTCTCTCGCACACTCTCTCTCGCACACCTCTCTCGCACACTCTCTTTCGCACACATCTCCTCTCGCACACACTCTCTCTCGCACACACTTCGTCTCGCACACTTCTCTCTCGCTCACACTCTCTCTCGCTCACACTCTCTTCGCTCACACTCTTCTCTCACACCTCTCTCTCACACCACTCCTCACACCACATCTCTCACATTCTTCTCACCACATTCTCTCGCACATCTCTCCACATTCTCTCGCACACTTCTCTCGCACTTCTCTCGCACCATTCTCCGCACTTCTCTCGACTTCTCTCGCACATTCTCTCGCACATTCTCTCGCACATTCTCTCGCACATTCTCTCGCACATCTCTCGACATTCTCTCGACATTTCTCTCGCACATTGCTCTCGCACCTTCTCTCGCACATTCGCTCGCAACATCTCTCGGCCTTTCTCTCGCACATTTTCTCTCGCACATTCTCTCGCACTCTCTCGACATTCTCTCGCACATTAACTCTCGCCATTCTCTCGCACATTCTCTCGCACATTCGCTCGCCACACACACACACTCTCACACACACACACACTCTCACCAACACACACACTCTCACACACACCACACTCTCACACACACACACACACTCTCACACACACACACACACTCCACACCACACACACACACTCTCCACACAGTCTTACACAACATCTCTCACACATGTCCACACCACACACTACTCTCACACACACACTACTCCTCACACACCACACACCACTCTCCACACACACAACACCTCTCACACACACATCTCTCACACACCACACACTCTCACCACACACATCTCCACACACACACCTCGTCCCCATCTCACACCACACCACTCTCTCACACATCCACACACTCTACCACACACACACACTCTTCACACACTCACACACACACTCTCCACACTCTCTCACACACACACTCCCTCCACACACACACTCTCTCTCACGCACACACACACTCTCTCACACACATACACCCGTTCACACACACACACACTCTCTCAACCACACACTCCTCTCTCACACACACAACACTCTCCTCTCACACACACACACACACACACACACAACACACCACACACACACACAAGCTATATTCACCCAAGTATTTTTAGCTGTGGTGAATTTAAACAATATGTTAACAATGATAAACAATATGGTTTACAGACAACCTTTACCCTGCTAATGTTTTTGAGAAGGACTTGGGTGTGAGCAACTGTTTGGGCAAATTTGCATATTAAAAAAAATTTAAAAATTTTAAATAACGAGTATTTTTTTGAAACTGCATTTGGAGCATGAGATCAAACCCGAACACGCAAAAGCACAGATAAAGTCACAGGAGGAACCTGGTATGGACTCGGTGGTCAACTGCTTTTTCTACTCCAACCATCCAGGTGCAGCACAGTGAGCCTTAATTAAAAGACAAACAAAACCAGATTCCAAGAAAATTAAATTATGCTGGCTGCCAGACCATCTTTCCACACAGTGAAATATAAAACTTTATTCCCATCACTTCCTAATTCATAATTGTGAAGTTTTATGTCGATTGACATGATCGAGAGATTAAACAAAATGTTTTCCTTCAATCCAATATGGCTGGTCAAACAATGTGACCTCTCAATTTATGCATGAAAACCCTGGTATCCCAATGCTTGGGAAACGTCAAAGTTTCACCTCGATCTGTCCAGCCCGTTTTTACTGGAGAAGGTATTTTTATATGGTTTTAGGGTAATCCATAGTGGTGCCGAAGCAGGTGACTGCCTAACGCATCATTTTTTTTAGTCATCCTTCGAGCCGACACATATTAATGGGTGCATGTTCTCGATCCGTCTCCGTCCGTCCTGTATCAACAATGAGTTGAAGCGGAGATTCTGGTCATTATGATCCTGATCAGAGGTCGATGAGACGTACACGATGGTTTATGACTTTCAAGCGTTTCACCGAAGGCAAGGTCAAGGTCCAAGGCCTTTGAAGTTGCAAAAATGAACATTTTTCATATTCATCATCCTCGCGCATTTCTCAAGCCGATGTTGAACTTTGATGTGAAAGCATTGAATCTAGGGACAATATTCACAATTTGGTCAGCGAAACCGGAATTTTCGATTGCACTTTCGGTTTTCGTGTCACGTGACTTCAAATGTTGGCAAAAAATGCGATAAAATGCACGATTTTCAAACTATTCCATACATTTCTCAAGCGATCTTGAATTTGATTGTGGCCACTATGAAGTATGGGGCAATATCTTAATTGTCGGACGGATTTCGAAATCTTCGCTTTCTGTTCCGCGTCACGTTGACTTCAAATGTTTGCCAAAACAGTCCCCTACCCTCAAGGAGGTGCTATATATTCTTACTCGGGCATAGGTAAAAGTAGTGAATGGTGCATTGCATAGCAGCTGACCTTGTATTTTACCACTTTCCGCCAAGAGTGCAATTCAAACCCGAAATGTAAAGTCGGCATTTTTTCAAAATTAATTTCGCGTGCACAAATACGCGCCCAAAAATGCCGAGTCATTGTTTAACCAAACTGCGCAGTTCGAGCTGCGCAGTAGTCTTCGGTTTACTGAACATTGAGAACTTGTGTATTTAAGAGATGCACCGCACCCCAAACGGGGGTATTTTTTTTTTCTGTTGACCATTTATCCCAGCTGAAACCCTCAACATTTTGTCCTGATGCGATGTAGCAGGTCTACGTATGACAACCCTGATGCATAACGAAAGTAGTGTTTGCATCACTTTAAAAAAAATTCCACAATTATTCCCTTGGGAATACTTCATGGGATATACTGGACAGGTTCCATTTCAATTTTGTTCTAGCTTATATAACTGAGAATTGCATTTTCACGATAAGTTGTGTCATTGTGCCCTGTCCCATTGCACTGTCACGTCCCGTCTCGCTCCTTTTTCAAATCTCTCGCGCCAAATTGCGGGCAATCCTGCTGAAAGAAATTTTGCATGCAACGTCTCTCCTGAACTGGTAACAGAAAATGCAAAGCATCGTTCCGTTCACATAAAAAAAAGCTTAGACTTGAGTCAAAGGCCGACTTAGTAATTTATCAATTTAAAATTATGTATTACATCCACAATGGCAATCTTCAATGCAGTCCATATCAAAGTAGGCAGACAAATTACAGAGCAACTAGACATATCGAGTGCTTTCCGATATGGTCTGGCAACCTACCACCGCTGCTCACCAAACTATCTTCTTATGGTTCCAAGGCCAAACCCCACTCTTGCTCGCACACTTTTCCTTTCCTGTTACAGTCCAAAACATGTGGCCCGTAATGGGAAATTCTCCTCATCTCTTTGCCTGTCCAGGCTGGAGTTCCTCAAGGCAGTGTTCTGGTCCCTGTTCTTTTTTCTGGTTTTCATGAATGATCTCTCCGACTCTCACACAGAAAATCGCTCTTATCTCTTGCTGATGACTCCACTCCATGTTGTAGCTATCTGGTCATCCCTTAGATCGGCAAGCAGCAGCTTTCTTCGCTACTCTGCAGAATCTTGGATAAAATCACAAGCTGCATTCAACGTGTGGAACATGTCCTCCCTTTCCTGCCAAATTTCACACTCACATCATCTTGCTTGCAAAGGGAAACACATCTGGACTCCTGCCCCCAAACCAATAACTACTTTCTCAATACATTTCCTCTGAAAGAAGTCTTTACAAAATATTATAATTTTTGGGCCTCATTATCTGCCATGAATCTTTCCTGGGAAAGCACAATTGCCCACTGGCCTCAAAGCCAGATCGCCGATTGGGCATCCTATGTTGTGAGATTAAGTCTTCTTGCACTCTTGACTCCTGCACACATTACAAGGCTTCATCCGCAGCAACCTGATGGAGTTTCTGCTCACTCCCATACTCTAGCTGGTGGCCCGCTCTCACCTTCTCTCGGCTCCCTGTGGGGGGGAAGAAACCCCAAGGCATTTAAGATCATTGGTATCTCCCATGATGAAGACTGACTCTTTGGGTTCTCTCACTCTAATCAACAGCGAGGTCGATGGTCTTTTGTCTCCAACCACCGTCTTCCTCTCTAGGCCTCAGTCCCCCCCACCCCTCACCCCACCCGCTCTGTCTATTGTCTGCCCATATATGTCTGCAGGCACTCAAGTCCGCCCAGCAACCGCCTTTCTGGTTACAATACCAAATCAAGATCGTGCGTCACCTTATAGTCTTTCATTCCTCTTGTTGTTCCCGCCTTTGGAATCAACTCCCCACAACTCATTCAATCCACTCTTCCCTACCAGTCTACTAAAATAGCGTTCACGGCACCATCTCTATTTCCCCCCATCCAACCATGATCTTTCTACCCCGTTAATCCCCCCAACCACCTCCTTCATATTCCCACATGCTTTCCTTCCTGAAATCCTTGAGTGTCCATCGTTCGCGCCCCATCCCTCTTCCATTCCAAAGATCTTCCCATGTTCTGTTCCCCAACTGTTTTGTGAACATTCACCTCTCCAGGCCCTACTTAGTCGTCCCCCGCTTCCCTTTTATACGTTCTGTGTGTTACCTTGGATACGAGCACTTGACATTGTATATATTGTTATCGGTTGTGGAAATTCGCATTACCCAGAATAGAGTCCTCAGTGTGATATAGTCGGTACAATTCATTAGTGTAGTTAGCCCAAACCCGTTGTATTAGAGGGAATAGTGTGATTTTCCGGGCTGCGACGCTTTGAGTTAGCCATTTTTCTCTTCTCTCTATTGTTATTTTCCGACCATTAGCCGCGCAAAAACGCAACAGCCACACCTTTACCTCATCATACTTCCTATCACCCCGCAAACAGTCGCTTCACCCGCCATCCCAAACGACGTCCCGCCAACCACGAAACCACCAAGAAAACCACCCAGACCACACCTTCGTCTAGCTCTAATCTAAACAAACCATCGAACCAACCACCAGCAACACCAAACGTCGGGCTGCTTAAGTGCCCCTCGGCGATGGTGCCGAACGAATCGAGCGCTGCGAAAGCGATTGGAAGCGGGGCCCACACGCCACAAACCTAGCTCTCAGCCATTGGTGCGGCAAAAAGGGGGCGTGAACCTCTTCTGAATCCGAATCCTCTCGTAAGATCCAGTTCATCGCGCTTGAGGCAGGGGCCATACCGCCCGACGCTGCCCATGGACGGAAAAAGGGGGCGTGAAGCCTTTTTGTCCCAATTCTTCCCTCGGAAAGGCCCGCCATTCGCTCGCGCTCGATGTGTTCGGCACCATCGCCGAACGGGCCCTAGAACAGCACGACGTTTGGTGTTGACTGTGGTGTGTCGATGGTCTGTAGAAGGGAATAGGCCGAAGCGTGGTGGGGGTTTTCTGTGGTGTTCGTGTGGCGGGCGGCGTTTGGGATGGCGGTGAAGCGATCGTTTGCGGGATGGAGTTGTTGAAAGGTAAAGGTAGTGGCTGTTTGCGTTGTGGCCGGCTTAATTGGTCGAATAATAACAATAGAGAAAGAAAAATGGCTAACTCAAAGCGTCGCGCAGCGGCATGAATCACCATATTCCCCTTCCCTAATACAACGGGTTGGCTAACTACACAGAACTTTACCGATATATCTCACCTTGAGGACTCTTTATGTGTAATGCGAATTTCCAACAACCGAACACTACCCCTCCCCTTTTTACAGGACATCCCGAGTCGCTCAAATTTGTGTGGCCCATCATGTGTAGTTCTCCCTAGTATGTTTTAAACCCTTCGATCCCTGAGTGCGACATTCATGATTCGTCCCCAAAAATAAATACTACGGGCTGAGTAACTAACTAAACAAACCTTCATTCTCAATACGGATGACTAATAAATGCCGGGCGCTAAGACATACATGCCGGGGCACTCATATTTACAGTACATCTTACCTTACAAATCTACCACTAAACGCAATGGCCCAGGACAATGGACTCTAGCAGCAGAAAAAGTCAAAAGAAAACTGGTGCAACGCGGGCCGCCCTGCAGGCCCGTGTTGTAGCTGCCAACAGGACAGTTTCTGCAACTTCCACGACGTCCTGGCGTGAGATGCAATGCAACAAGGGGGGGGGCCAAATCGAACAGAACGGGGCTGGTGACATGGCAGTGGGCATGCATGGCAAGGCACAGGCAAACACCAGCCTGCAGAACAAAGGCCGTTAGCAGGCAAAGCACACAGCCGGCAGACGATCCGCCGGCACATGGCCTGCAGAAAACAGTGCGACGATCCGCCTGGTGACAAAAAGCGCCTCGCAGCAAACAGCCAGCGATATGAGTTGGCCGGCCTTTCGCCTTGACATGCGCAGCGTTGGTGGGGGGAGTTGCGTGGTGCCGGCCCTCGATAGGCGGCTCGGACCTACCTACTGTCTTCCTCCCAACCTATCGCCTTTGCCGTGCCTCGGTCCATACCTCACTCACCTTAATTTGTAAACCCATTTAGCCCCTAACTAATTTGTTTTGTTTTTATTTTATCTTTACTCTCCCACTATAATCGTCCCCTAACCCCCTTTCGTTTGTTCGCATAACCTATTCGTCTCCTACCTACTCCCAACCGCCACGTTTCCCTTCCTGGACGGGGATAAGGGAGGGCTAGCGTCCTGTGACCGAGGCCCAACTCACGCCTCAGGATTGCCTCCCGGACTTTCAGCGATCTAACCCAAAAGTGGGTCCAGCGGCCCACAACGAGAGCGAAGGAGACTGAGATGCGGAGGGGTGCACCACTTCACTATCTACCCTATCCATTAACCTTTAACTACCCGGGACTTTCAAACAAGCCGCCTCTCGCTTAATCTATGGCTCTAACAACCCAAGAAATCCCGTCACCATGTGTTGGTTCCTCTTCCAAATTAGGGCTGCCCCCAATTCCTCCGGCCTCACACGGTCCGAATGCTGGACCGTGCTCCTTGCAGGCAACTTACCTCTGCCGATTCTCCTACGATTGGCACCCCCGGGAACTACACTGGCCTCGCGAGCCTACCCAGCTCCCTAAACCCAGGGGAGTGCCCTCCATGGCGAATCCCCTGAAACGCTCCCTGGCAGCTGGCTTCCGCGGCCCTTCCGAGGGCACCCGTGCCCACGACACTGCCCACTGCGCGCTAATGGCGCCCGGGCCCCGCTATCATGGCGGCGTAACCCTGCCCACTACACTATCCCGGCCCCCATGGGCCCCTTGGCCTACCGCGGCCGGCTGCCGGTGCCCGGGCTACCCAGCTCGCGATACTCACCTTTCGCAACCCACGCTCCCAGCCCGTCAACATGGGCTCCTCCCCTCCAAAACAGAAGTTTCTGAGCCTAACACTTCACACAACAGCAAACGGACTTCTATTTGTCAATTTAACTAACCCCACTAACTCACCTTTATCCTGGACCCTGGTCCCTGGGCGGGAATACCTTCCCAATCACTTCATCGCACCCATGCATTGCCAGCAATCATCATAAACGACACAGACACCGCTGGCCTCCCTGCACTCAACCTGTTTCCATACATTCCCACTCGCACACGCTGAATCACTGCCAACTCTGCTATCTACATCCCCAACTAACTCGTGCTCCCACCGTCGTCCCTTACCACTACACACGTTCCATTTAAACACTTACTAGCTAAGCTACGTCCCACATACACATCCACAGTCTGTATGTCCTTAAATAATCCCAATACTCCATTTCCACACCTAAATCCTCAACTAACATCCTCTAGCTAATCCATTACCACGGGCCCCAGAGGACTTACCCTTCCATGAACCAGTCCTAGCTAAGCACCCACCCCTAACTAGCGTTATCTGTGCCCAGCGGGGAGGTGCTTCCACCATGCCCGGGAATCGTCACGCGAAGCGAGTCTGCTTTTTTTTTTTACATGCGCGCAGCACCAGCGCGAGCAAACTCGCAACCTGCGACGTCTTTGCCCGTGACGTCATGGCAGCCTGTTTCGCGTTCCCTCGTCCTCTTGGACGGGCACCATCCGGCAGGATTCACCCTCTGCCGGATTCCAACCCTACACGGCAGCCATGACGCACCCGGCGCATCAAAAAAAAACAAAAAAAACAAGCCCCGCGTTTCGAGGGGGTCCCCACGCGAACACTGGCTCTGCCCGTGGGGCTTAACAACAAAGGCTCGCGTTGAGAACCCGTTCCGGTCAAATCCGTTGTCCTGCTAACCTTTGTCCGTCTGGGGATCGGCAACATCCAGCCGCTGGCGTTTCCGACCGGGGTTTCACGTACTCCGCAAGCACCACGCTGGCGGCCTCGGCGAAGCACGGCCCCGAACCTCGCGCATATCGCAGCTGGTAAACCCGCACGGTCCCCAAATAGCTACGCCGCTACTTGGCCTCTGCACCTCACATGTCTGCCGTCGTCGATCTCGCATTCCATCCACGCACCAGCCTCCTGCGTGTCAGACGACTCAACCCAAACCACGGCACTGCAACATTCACTCCGGGAGACGCGGCGCATTTCGGGCACATCGCCACCCGTCCTCTCCTTTACATACCGTCTCGTCACACACACGTCCCCTTCACCAGCCGTTCACTCAACGGCAGCCCCCTCTCGACACGTGCTCAGTACACATTGCCTCATCACACACAGGCGTGCCTGGGGAAGCACGCACCTTCGCTCACGTCGCAACCCGCACACCAATATTTCCTCAACACCGCGGTCCCTTGCACACAACGCCTATTCCACACACGCCTTTGCGGCGTTGCAGGCACGCATTTTGCCACACTCGCCACTATACCACGCCACGGGGTCGTTACTCACACCTTCACACCACACATCCCGGGAACAATCACACTGGGAATCGTGTCCACCCCACAAGGGTTTCCCGGGGCCTCCATACCCCCAAGCTGCACGTGCAACCTGGGTCCACAGCAACTCGTCCCCGAACCCGCGGACACGGACTGAACACCCGGTCGTAACTCGCTTCAAGGGAGCAAATAGCGTTCTCCCTCCGTTCCCGAAGGAGCCCATCCAGCTGCTTGCACCGGGCACAAAACATCCGCCACTCCCCCATTAAGCCTCGCACTCTGTGTGTGTGTGTTCTGTTCCTTTAACCCCGTCTTAATCAGTGCGTCTACTCCTCTATTGTTCTATCTCCCCGGGTCCCTATCTTGCGTTTGTCACCTTCGCTCACCCAATACCTCCCTTGTCTCCATTACTATCTTTGCCACCTCGTGCCGTCCTACCGTCTCCCGTGTCTCTGGCACCTTCTATTTCCTTTGTGCCCTGTATTCCTCTCTTCTCCATTTTTATTGGTCTCCTTTATTAGGGCTGGTCCCAATTGTTCTTTCATCGACGAGTTGGTTCGATGCAAGTCCTGCACCAACGAACATTGCCCTTGTGGTGCTGTCACACATCCCACCTTATTGCGTGTTTAACTTCTGGCTCCTTCTGAGTCGTTCCTCTTCTCGGAAACTTCTGAGTTCTTCTTCGTTCTCCTCCGGAGTTTTTTCATCTCCGTGGACTCCAATCTCTTGCCCCCGTTTAGTTGTTCAATTCAACTCACATTGTTCTGTTTTCTACCCACAGTTTCCCTGCTCTTTATTTTCTCCCAATCTCATCGTTTCTTTCAAATGCTCATTCCTTTCCTGGTTCATTCGCTATCTCTCCATAGCTCTTCCCTTGTTTCCTCTCCTGTCCTTCCTTCTCCCGTTTCATGGTTTGCTCATTGGTTAATTCTCCTTTTGTGTTTCATTTGCTGCTATCATCATTACTCTTCCTTGTTTCCTCTCCTGTCTCCTTCTCCAGTTTCGTGTTTTCTTCATTGGTTAATTTTTCCTTTGTTTCAGTCGCTGTTCTTCGTCTATCTCCCGCACTCTCAGCCTTGCCTTTCTCTCCAATTGCCTACCTCGGCTTCATGTTCCTTTTGTTTCTAATCCATTGTTCCTCTCGTTCTTCTCCTTCAATCTCCGTTGTGTCCTTCAATCTCTGGATTTCTCCTTCCTGCTTCATTCCTTGCTCCTCCTCCTTTCTCCTCGACTCAACTATTTTTCCTTTTGTCGTTCAGTTTCCAAAAATTCATACTCGTTATTGTTATTCCACGTCTCTCTCTTTTCCTCATTCTGCAATCTGGCTCTTGGCTTCCCAGCTGTTCCGATCTGTACATGGGTTCCATACGTTTCATTCTCTCTGGTCGTTCTTTCTTCTCCTTCTCCACCATCCCTCCTCGTTTGTAATTTCCGTCTCTTGTTTGTGCTCTGCTACTCCGAAGCTTTCTTCTTTCTATCCCTTCTCTCATCTCTGCGCACATCCCAACTTGCTTTGGCTTCCCAACTGTTGATCTGTACAGTGTGTTCCTCAAAACGTTTCATTTCTCCCGCCTCTTCCCTCGCCCTTTTAACATCCTTGTTCGTTTGTAATCCCTCTCCTCTTTGGTTCGTGTTTCAAGTATCTCAGAAGCTTTTTTCCATAATTTCCCTTCTCAATTGCATGCTCTTCTTACCTCCTTTCCCGCACAAATTCCTACTCCCCTCTTTCGTCCATTTTCTTCCCGTATTCCTCTTTCCTCTTTCTAGCCTCCTCTCCTCAATTTAATCATCCTTCCAGGTTTTCTCTTTTTAATTTCTGGCCTTTTCTTACCTCTTCTTCAGTTGTTGTTCCAATTTCCCCCCATCTGTGTCACCTTTTCCTTTTTCCAGCTTTTTTTTTTTTCCTTCCTCTTCCGTTCTCTCTATTCCAGGAATACCATTCGCACTCGCTCTCTTCTCTTGCATACTCGCTCGCCCTTAGTCCACTTATGTTGATCCTCAATATCTATTCCTCTCCCCCACTTTTTCCCCTCTATTCTCCTTGGGCCTGTCTGACTTCTTCCATAGTTCTTTTCATTAATTGTTTACCTTTCAGCTCATTGTTTCGTTTTTCTTTTTCGAGCTCGGTCCTCATTTCCGCTTCCTTCAATTCTCTTCCAAAGCCCCCAATGTTCCGCCTGCTCCCATTCGCCCCACGTGTTTGAGAAAGGCGTTGGGAGCCGCTCAAGCCTGGCGTGTTGCGCGGCCATTCGCGCTACGACCATATAAATTAGCGCCGCTCCGTGCTCGCGCTGAGGTGCGATCGCGCCGCCATTATGCGAGGGGGGGGTCTCAGTTTGCGGCAGAGTTCGTGCTCAGAATATGGGTTGAGCTTCCTCAGCGGATCTGTAGATT
Organism: Eptatretus atami; assembly: GCA_035128595.1. Taxonomy (NCBI): domain Eukaryota; kingdom Metazoa; phylum Chordata; class Myxini; order Myxiniformes; family Myxinidae; genus Eptatretus; species Eptatretus atami. The sequence continues at coordinate 45,270,320 of CM068956.1, read as the reverse complement.
ACAAGTGGTACCATCCCGGCCATGGATCCGACATTAAAAAGACATAACATTTCTTACCCCCGGCACCCCTCGCCTTGACAATCCATCTTATTTACGTAAGCGATTTAAATTTTGCCTGCTCGTAATTTGAGGAATCGGGGGTCCGCTCCACTACCCTGGAACCGATTCCCGTGAATTATATGGGACTGGGGTTTGTTCCCGCTCGCTGACACCAGTGTTGCGACTTCGCGGCCCGCGGCGTGCGATCGACCGCGTCGTAGCAAAAGCGGCCGCCTCGCCACCGGAACGGACAATTCAGTCGTGACCCTCCGTAAACTACCGCCCGGAGCCAGTTCCGGGTGGGGGTTTAACCTTCACCACACTCAGTCCGCATTCTACCCGCGCGAAATAGGGCGATCGCCGAAATGGTCGATTTACAAGTCTCGCGCGAGCTAGCGTACCGAGGACGGTCTGTACCGACAGCCACAGGCCACTCCGGACACGATGCTTAAGCGGTCGTTCCGTATTACAGGGATACGAGGCGGAGATATCGTCGGCCTGCACGGTTCCGATTAATTACCGGGATGTTGAACACCCACCTACGATCCCTTACTGATGCAAGATGGAGATTCAATAAAGGAGGACGAAGCAAAGCGGGAAACAGTTCAACAAAGCATGCACATATTATTACGGAACACGGAAGGCACGATTATTACATTCAAGACAAGATGACAACCCAAAAGCAAATGCAATACGACCGAATAAAAGGGCAATTATTTTACAACACTTATACAGTTTCTACTGGTCGGACTCGGCGCCACATCACTCATACAAAAAGCAAAGGAAGGAAAGCCACCCTCAACAAGGCAAAGGAGCAGACAGGTCCGTGGACCCAAATGTGCGGTGGATCTGGAGAGGCGGCCAGGTCCACGAGACCGAGACGTCTTACCTGCGTCCTGTGACGCGATTGAGCGGGGAGCCGCAATGTCGCGCAGCTCCGCCCCGACTCCGTGCCCCTGGCGTGGTCGGCGAGCCCTACATCCGGCGTGCTCCGCGCAAGCAGTTTGTTGGCAACCCACGTTTTAGGGTGGGGGAGGAACGGGCCCCCCGGCCCACTATCTGCAGCGCGGCTGGGGGGGGGGGAATTGCTTATGCTCAGGGAGAGGGGAATGGCTGGCTGCTTGGATCCCCGCGACGAGACGACGACCCCCACACCGCAACCTCGTGCCACGCCATCTCACTTGACTCTACTTTGAACTTTCACTTGCCCCGACCAGGCGCCTGCAAACTGAACCGCGCGAACTCCCCTGAAACCGCCGCCTTGCTACTGAAACGCGCCGCACTCCTCTGAACGCGCCTGCTACTTGAACCGTGCGAACTTCGCGAGTCGCCCTTTGCTCGCGTTCTTAAGGCCGCAGGAGGAGGCCGTATATGCAAGTCAGGATCAAACGCGATATGAGTCGGGGCCACGCCACCCTTGTTCAGCCATTGGGCGGCAAACAAGGGGCGTGAACACTCTTCTGATCGAATTCCTCTCCTAAGAATCCACGTTCATCGGCTTGGAGGCGGGGCCATACCGCCCACGGCTCGCCCATTGGATGGCGAAAAAGGGGTGTGAAGCTTTGTGATTCCGATTTCTCCTCGGAAGCCGCCATTTCGCGCTCGCGGCTCGATGCGTTTGGGCACCAATGCCGAAGGTCCCTAGACAGCACGCTTTGCGTGTTGGCTGGCTGGTTGGTCGATGGTTGTAGAAGGAATAGGCGGAAGTGTGGGGTTTTCTGTGGTGGTTTGGTGGGTTGCGGGCTTCGATTGGGAATGGCGGTTTGAAGCGATGTTGCGGAGATGAAGTTGTGAAGGTAAAGGTAGTGGCTGTTTGCGTTGTTGGTGCTTAATGGTCGAAAATTACAATAGAGAAAGAAAAAATGGCTAACTCAAAAGCTCGCAGCCGGATGAATCACACATATTCCCACTATACAACGGTTTGGTTACTTACACATAACTACCCGTATAATCTCACTGAGGACACTTTATGGTAGTAATGTGATTTCCACAACCGTACAATATGTACATGTGTTTATACATGGGAGAACAAAGTATTTGATACACTGCCGATTGTCCAGGTTTTCCCACTATACCAATGCACGTAGAGGTCTGTTAATTTTTTATCATAGGACACTTTAACTGTGAAAGACGGAATCTTAAAACAACAAATCCTTGAAAACACATTGTTATGAGTTTTAAAATAATGAATTTGCCAATTTTATTGCTATGATAATCATGTATTTGATGCATCAGAAAAACAGAACCTATATTTGGTACAGAAACCTGTTTGCACATTACAGAGACTGCAGACATTTCCTATAGTCCTTTAACCAGGATTGCACAGACCTGCAGCAGGGATTTATGGCCGCACCTCCTCCATACAATCTTCTCCAGATCCTTCCAGGCTTTCGGGCTGTCGTGGCAACACAGACTCTTCAGCTCTCCCTTCAAAGATCTTTCTATTGGGTTCAGTCTGGAGACTTGCTAGCCACTCCAGGACCATTGAGATGCTTCATTACGGCAGCCCACTTCTAGTTGCCCGCTGTGTGTTCCGGGTCGTTGTCACCATGCTGGATGACCCACGACCCAGTGCTCCCCCATCTGTTAATGCTGCTTCGCTCTTGAGGGAAAAGGGAAGGTTGTTGGCCCCACCAGCATTCTCGCGTGTACACTAAGTGCCCACATCCACTCACAATCCCAATCAATACGGCTGCATCTCTACCTGCTCCCCCCTCTGCAGAACCACACGTCCCAAAGAATGCTGTTCCACACTCCTTTGCGTCACGGTTGACCGCATGGATCCGATCTCTCCAAATCGGGTCTGTCCAGTCATAACCCTTACATTCCTCAAAACCACGAGCGCACGTGCCCGACACAACTGTTATCCGTAAACCCTAAACCCAGACCAAGCACATTATTTGTCCTCATACAGGACACCTCGAACAACACCCCTTGCATCCTTATTCCTCCATCTGGAATCATCCAAAGACGTGCGTCATTGAGCAAACTACTCAGCCAAGCCGCGACATAGCACATCTTCACGCAGCACAGACCGGGACCCTATGACGCCTCGCACGCTTGCCGCGCATTATCTCCTCCGATGCTTGCCCTCAGTGTAGATTAACCAACTATATAAAAGGTTACTTTTCGCCATACCTGTTAGATATCCCCGCTCTTCCCAGTCAATAGACCAGTCCTGACCGGTGTAGATATCTCGCGGCTGAATCCCTCACCTTTTCATGATCATTTCAGAAGAACTCCACGACTCCACCAAGATACAATCGCCTGCAATGGAGCCCCCAGACCAGAGGCCGAAGATTGAACTGTTCATCTTGACCTTCTTCTCCATTTTCTAATAATTGCGCCCCAACAGTTGTTGCCTTTCTCACCAGCTGACATTGCCTATTTTCCTAGCTAGCCCATCCAGACCATTGTGCCGTCATACAATTTTGTCCCTGAATGTCCTTAGTCAAGCACCCTCCTCTGGTCATTGAAAAACCAACATTGCGGCCGAGGTTAGAGAGACTCTGAATTATTTGAGTATGGAGAACAGGCTATACTTGGCTTTTATGCAGATAACGAGTTCAAAAACAGTGCAACGTACCTAAGTAATTGAAGTGGAGAATAGGGGAGGCTATCTTAAAAGACCAAACTAAAAACAAAGATCTTGTTGAGACGCGAGAATCTACTGGTTGGTAGGTGATCAAATAGCTTATTTCATGCAATACAATAGCAAATTACCCTATCCCCCTT
>CM068956.1:45241688-45265546 GCA_035128595.1 Eptatretus atami | reverse complement strand
ATTATATATAATATATATATATATATATACAGTGGGGAGAACAAGTATTTGATACACTGCCGATTTTGCAGGTTTTCCCACTTACAAAGCACGTAGAGTCTGTAATTTTTATCATAGGTACACTTCAACTGTGAAAGACGGAATCTAAAAAAAAATCCTGAAAATCACATTGTATGATTTTTAAATAATTAATTTGCATTTTATTGCATGAAATAAGTATTTGATACATCAGAAAAACAGAACTTAATATTTGGTACAGAAACCTTTGTTTGCAATTACAGAGATCAGACGTTTCCTGTAGTTCTTAACCAGGTTTGCACAGACTGCAGCAGGGATTTTGGCCCACTCCTCCATACAGATCTTCTCCAGATCCTTCAGGTTTCGGGGCTGTCGCTGGGCAACACAGACTTTCAGCTCCCTCCAAAGATTTTCTATTGGGTTCAGGTCTGGAGACTGGCTAGGCCACTCCAGGACCTTGAGATGCTTCTTACGGAGCCACTCCTTAGTTGCCCTGGCTGTGTGTTTCGGGTCGTTGTCATGCTGGAAGACCCAGCCACGCCCCATCTTCAATGCTCTTGTTGAGCGAAGGAGGTTGTTGGCCAAGATCTCACGATACATGGCCCCATCCATCCTCCCCTCAATACGGTGCAGTCGTCCTGTCCCCTTTGCAGAAAAGCATCCCCAAAGAATGATTTCCACCGCCATGCTTCACGGTTGGGATGGTGTTCTTGGGTTGTACTCATCCTTCTTCTTCCTCCAAACACGGCGAGTGGAGTTTAAACCAAAAAGCTCTATTTTGGTCTCATCAGACCACAAGACCTTCTCCCATTCCTCCTCTGGATCATCTAGATGGTCATTGGCAAACTTCAGACGGGCCTGGACATGCGCTGGCTTGAGCAGAGGGACCTTGCGTGCGCTGCAGGATTTTAATCCATGACGGCGTAGTTGTGTTACTTATGGTTTTCATTGATACTGTGGTCCCAGCTCTCTTCAGGTCATTGACCAGGTCCTGCCGTTGTAGTTCTGGGCTGATCCCTCACCTTTCTCATGATCATTGAGGCTCCACGAGGTGAGATCTTGCATGGAGCCCCAGACGAGGAGATTGACTGTTATCTTGAACTTCTTCCATTTTCTAATAATTGCGCCAACAGTTGTTGCCTTCTCACCAAGCTGCTTGCCTATTGTCCTGTAGCCCATCCCAGCCTTGTGCAAGTCTACAATTTTGTCCTGATGTCCTTAGACAGCTCTCTGGTCTTGCCCATTGTGGAGAGGTTGGAGTCTGATTGATTGAGTGTGGACAGTGTCTTTTTATGCAGATAACGAGTTCAAACAGGTGCATTAATACAGGTAATGAGTGGAGAATGGGAGGGCTTCTTAAAGACAAAACTAACATAACAGCGTCTGTGAGAGCCGGAATTCTTACTGGTTGGTAGGTGATCAAATACTTATTTCATGCAATAAAATGCAAATTAATTATTTAAAAATCATACAATGTGATTTTCAGGATTTTTGTTTTAGATTCTGTCTTTCACAGTTGAAGTGTACCTATGATAAAAATTACAGACCTCTATGTGCTTTGTAAGTGGAAAACCTGCAAAATCAGCAGTGTATCAAATACTTGTTCTCCCACTGTATATATATATATATATATATATATAATATAATATTATATATATATATATATATAATATACATATACATACAGTGGGGAGAATAAGTATTTGATACACTGCCGATTTTGCAGGTTTTCCCACTTACAAAGCACGTAGAGGTCTGTAATTTTTATCATAGGTACACTTCAACTGTGAAAGACAGAATCTAAAACAAAAATCCTGAAAATCACATTGTATGATTTTTAAATAATTAATTTTGCTTTATTGCATGAAATAAGTATTTGATCACTTACCAACCAGTAAGAATTCCGGCTCTCACAGACCTGTTAGTTTTGTCTTTAAGAAGCCCTCCCATTCTCCACTCATTACCTGTATTAACTGCACCTGTTTGAACTCGTTATCTGCATAAAAGACAGCTGTCCACACTCAATCAATCAGACTCCAACCTCTCCACAATGGGCAAGACCAGAGAAGCTGTCTAAGGACATCAGGACAAAATTGTAGACTTGCACAAGGCTGGGATGGGTACAGGACAATAGGCAAGCAGCTTGGTGAGAAGGCAACAACTGTTGGCGCAATATTAGAAAATGGAAGAAGTCAAGATAACAGTCAATCTCCCTCGGTCTGGGGCTCCATGCAAGATCTCACCGCGTGGGATCCAATGATCATGAGAAAAGTGAGGGATCAGCCCAGAACTACACGGCAGGACCTGGTCAATGACTTGAAGAGAGCTGGGACCACAGTATCAAAGAAAACCATAAGTAACACACTACGCAGTCATGGATTAAAATCCTGCAGCGCACGCAAGGTCCTCTGCTCAAGACAGCGCATGTCCAGGCCCGTCTGAAGTTTGCCAATGACCATCTGGATGATCAGAGGAGGAATAGGAGAAGGTCAAGTGGTCTGATGAGACCAAAAATAGAGCTTTTTGGTTATGAAACTCCACTCGCCGGTTTGGAGGAAGAAGGATGAGTACAACCCCAAGAACACCATCCCAACCGTGAAGCATGGAGGTGGAAACATCATTCTTTGGATGCTTTTCTGCAAAGGGGACAGGACGACTGCACGTATTGAGGGGAGGATGGATGGGGCCATGTATCGCGAGATCTTGGCCAACAAAACCTCCTTCCCTCAACAAGAGCATTAAAGATGGGGCATGGCTGGTCTTCCAGCATGACAACGACCCGGAAACACAGCCAGGGCAACTAAGGAGTGGCTCCGTAGAAGAGCATCTCAAGGTCCTGGAGTGGCCTAGCAAGTCTCCAGACCTGAACCCAATAGAAAAATCTTTGGAGGGAGCTGAAAGTCTGTGTTGCCCAGCGACAGCCCCGAAACCTGAAGGATCTGGAGAAGATCTGTATGGAGGAGTGGGCCAAAATCCCTGCTGCAGTCTGTGCAAACCTGGTTAAGAACTATAGAAACGTCTGATCTCTGTAATTGCAAACAAAGGTTCTGTACCAAATATTAAGTTCTGTTTTTCTGATGTATCAAATACAGATTTCATGCAATAAAATGCAAATAATTATTTTAAAATCATACAATGTGGTTTTCAGGATTTTTGTTTTAGATTCCGTCTTTCACAGTTAAAGTGTACCTATGATAAAAATTACAGACCTCTACGTGCATTGAAGTGGGAAAACCTGCAAAATCGGCAGTGTAGCAAAATACGGCAGTGTTTATGTCAGGTCAGGTTAATCTGTGATGTATATATATATATATATAATGAAAATTAAAAAATAATTCTTCAAAAATCTTCTCCAGACCCACCAGTCAGAATGCAACCAAATTTGAGTTACATCATTAGGACAGGTTCCTGATTATAAATTGCGGAGGCCATGCCGATCACATGACCGGATGTGTGTCAAAATGGTGGTCCCACAAATGCCTTCCAAATCTTTCTTCTCTCGACCCAACTGTCAGTGTGAACAAATTTGGGTTGAAACATTATGGTAGGTAGGAATGTTAATTATATTGTGGAAGTCATGCCGATCACATGACCGGAAGTGTCAAAATGGCCGACTTGGTAACATTTTTCGAAAATCACGTAAATTCCTTCAAAAATCTTCCTCACCAGACCCACCAGTCAGAATTTGGGTTACAACATTAGGCCAGAGCCCAGATATGCTACAGGTTCAGTGGTCCTGTTTTTACATGGAGCGATTTTGGGGATAGAGGTCCAGTGTTTCTCTTTTTTTTCCACCATGGCTGTCACACCACATAAACTATGACATAATTATCATTAAAACATTCCCCATGAGATGGTGAAAATTTTGAAAATTGGTACCTTTGGTGAAAATTGTCAATCCAACAAGCAGTTGCAGAGAAAAGGGAATGACAAAATGCAGACATGCAAGTACGTACGCGCATACAGGACTGATTGCTTAACCCCGCTTGACCCGAGATGATGGGGAAGCACGGTTCGTATGCTTACAAAATGTGTAAGCACACCTCGTTAGTATCAAATAAAGTTCCCTTACTTGTGAAAAGTGATGCTTTTGGTCACTTTTAACTCATGGGAATGCCTGTTATTGTAGCCGAAAGCACAGCAGCCCACCCTCTTTTTGATTGAAACCACTGCAGCTGACAAGCCTCCCTGGGGTATTCCAAGATGGTGGTAATGACTAATGTCTGGTGCCACTGGGAGCCTTCCTATCGCCTCAGCTGGGTATACTCTAGTTACATACACAGCTCAGTGGTGTTGGTGCAAAAGCATATATTATAGAAGATTAAAGTATTGTCGGGCATCTTTTTTGCACGACTCTTTTCTGAAAGCAAATTGATGTACGAGAGATCCTATCAGAGGGTCAGTTTCCATGTTAGTCTGCCTTCAATGAAGATGTGCACTAAATGAATTCTAAAATTACAAAATGTTAGTAGAGGTTGAGGTCAAACATATGGAATACAGTGGACGTCTAACTTGACATTGGCTAGACGACATACCATCTATGTTCCTCTGCCATTATTGCATGATGTATATTCTATTAAGCACAGGTATTTTGATTTTATGAATGGTCTCGACATTTTTGCTCTTTTGCTAGTTTAACCGTGTCTTTTCTTGCTTCCTCCCCTTTTGCCTCTTGCTTTACTTTTAATTTTACCGACCTCTCGTGGCTTGTGTAAAGGAACTGGTAAGAACCTCTAGTCCTGCACGCAGCACCAGAAATTATTCACTTTCTTTGCTTTTTCACATCTCTGCTGTCGCTTTGCACCCGTGATGATTAGTGACAAATGTTAAATGTTTTACAGGAAAAATGGTATTTTAAAAAATTTATTTGCATGCGAACATGCAGACAGTTGCATGAAACAAACCCAGACTTTAATTTGGACAAAAGTCGCTGACCTTTCGGAAATGACGTTGCTTCTTGGCGTACTTTGGGAACTGACGATGCCATCTTTGTGACATTACTTTTGTCTCTGCAGTCAGTAGGGGGACATGAGGACCCCCCCTCACCCCCTCCCACCATCCACATGGGATGCCATCTTATTGGGTTTGTCCATACTCTATCCTCTAAATGGTGAGCATCAAGTAAGGAAGGACTCCTTCCCGCTTTTCATCTTTGGCATGACTCAGCCAGGGTCAGAATTGAACTGCTGACCACCCATACTCAATGCGGAGGCTCTAACCATCATGCCGCTAAAGCTGGTTACGATTTATAATGATTAGTGAGCCCCATTGTGGTATGTTTAACCATCACAATAATGGTTTTCTTTTTTCATGCTGTTTTTTTCACCCTTCTGCCTTAACATTTTGCTTATCTACATACAATTGTACAATGGCTGCACCATTCCAGAATACATTTTTCAGACGATGAGTATTACGCTCGCTTTATAAACTTCATAATTGATGATTAAAAATTTTTTTTTTTATTAATCTGGCCATTAGAGCAATATCAGGTATATATTTTGGAAACTTGTGAACCAATCTTAATAATTTTAAAATCCCCATCTCCCAGACCAATGTAATTTACCGTGCCTGTGTAGTGCAAATTAGGTCGAAGCAATTTGTTTGCTCTGTCTGTCTGTCAGTCCACCATTGCGGAACTACTTAATTTCAATTGAATGTTATATTTTGAACACTGCAGACCATTGCTCTGAACACAAACCTGCAGTTTTAGCAGTACTTTGGCTCTGAATTTGGTAAATTGTACAGTGTCTTGTACCAAGTGCATTTGTGCACAGAAAAGTAAGGTAATTTTTTTTCAGCCTGTCTGGCAGTCAAACAAAATTGAAAATCATTCCAAACAGGGAACTTACTGTTTTTAGGGACATCGTAAAGGACACAAACAGGTGTTTTCACATGTTAAATTTAACGTGAATAACAAATTTTACATGTTAAATTTGGTGGTGTTCAATGGTAAAATTCCGAATCGCTTTTATTTTTTATTTTTTTCTGCAGTTTTAAAAACTTTTTATTTCAATTGAATTATATATTTGAACACGAGAACACAAATCACCTTGTTTGCATTTCCAAAAACCTTCAGTTTAGCAGTACTTGGGCAAAACCTTCTGCCAATTACAATCTCGACCAATCGAATTTGCTGTGTGTTGAGGTTGGTCGAACAGCGAGATTCAGACAAAATGGCAATGCCTAATGATGAAACAACAGAGCTCATGTCGTCAAACTAAAGGAGGATGTAACCCTTGTCATGTCCTTTTTATCAAGACTGCGGGGTAAAGTGTTCTATGAACTCTTTAGTTGTAACTAGGTAACGATGGTATGTTACGAAAAATGAAGTACCTTGGCTTGAGTATATCTTTTCTTTCCCCATTACTGCCCTCCGCTTTATTAACATGAGTGTTTTTAAGAAACACAAGCTTATGGGTCAGCCTGTTGTAAGTCCCACGCGGGAGCTTGTGCATAGAGTGGTGATGATAAGTTATCCGACATGATACATTTTGAGAAAAGGGGTTCAAAGTTCAGATTCTCATTCAACCCCCATTGAACAAAGATCAGTGTCAGTATGAAAGAGCAACATTTTGTTGAAACCTGCCATTAATACCAAAGGTGAACTGACCTTGAAAAATTACTTTAGCACACAAGTCATTTTGGCCAGACATGTGGGATAGCCCAGTTTATTTCTCTGGGGCTTGTATCAAACTTGCACAGAGACATTCAGAAGCCAAACATTTTATGTGAACGACAAGATTAGGAACCGATGGACAAATCGACAGTCAATGGTATTCCACCACATCCGTGCTCCGATTGAAACGCACTGAATGAATTTTCCAAGGAATTGTTGGCCGCTCTCTTTTTCTTCAATTTGAAGTTGCTTCTTGGCTCACTTCCCTTGTCAGGCTAATTTTTGTCTGTTCCTCACAAATCTAATTTGTTCAACAGTAACAGCTATTCCTAAAGCATTAAATTGACATTTAAAAGATGGAGTAAATTATTCTTTAATTTTACATCTTTCACTTGACTTATCTGAAAACAAACTCGCGAATAAGTTTATCGAAATTTAAATAATTGTTATACAAATTTAGTTTATAATAGTTTTAAATAAGCAATTGATAGATCCTCTCCCCCCCCCCCCCCCCCCCCCCCCGCAACTGCCAGGATCATCGGCTCGGCTCGGTTTTTCAGAGGTTTCGGCCTGTTCATCCCAGAACCTCTCTAAACTGTGGGTCCACAACCATGGCAGTGGGTCTGCCAGCATGTCGATCCACAACCTCAGTTGTGTCCAGTCAATCAACCCAGCAATACGACCTCACGATTCACACTTTCTACATGTAGCTTTACCTATAGATTTTTCCTTTTTAAAAAATTTTTATACTCGATGGTTTTAATTTATTATCGTATATTCAACATGCTCGTCACACATGCTATTATACAACAGAACATAAAATAATGCACATCCTCCCTTGCATATTGCACTGCATTAATTATTCAGCACATCCAATTTTGTTACCACTGATTGAATAGAGCTGTCATTTTAACAGATTTCCCCAAGTGCTCTACTGTACATATACATACCTATGCATGTGCACAGTATGCACACACTATTTAGTACTTGCACAATATGCACACAGTACGTGGTACGCACACAGCACACACACCACGTGCTTTTCTTTAAACAAGCTGTGTTATTTAACCTGCTAACTGAAACTAATTTTCTGCCATGTAATGAAAATAATGAAGTAAGATGCCACATATTTGCATTTCATTAGCTCCTTAATTCGTATTTATTGAGCATGAAATTGATTTAAGTTGCGGAATAATATGGGAATATTGACATTTTGTAACAGGCTGCCCTAAGAATATTGACAAAAGTAAGAAAGTGCATAATTATTCTATACTAGCAGAGTAACTGCCCTAAGGGTGATCTTGTTTCAAGCATGCGACGTGTTCTTCTGAGGCATACCTTTTATTTGGGCAAAAAAACAACAACAAAAAACCCCAGGTTATGTGCGTGAAGCAAAAACATACCTACTGCTTGTAATTCAAAACACCTCATTGCACTGGAAAATGTGGGGACAGGACTACTGTACTCTACTGTAAATGGTGGAGACTTGTAATACTCTCCCCACCCTGGAGGCAGTGCTACATGATACATATTTACATCCCCACCCCCTCCCACCCTCTCCCCCAAGACCACTGACAAAGCTAAAACCACCCCAATACATTAATTGGGGTTGTGCTGATCCTCTGTAGCAAGTCTTTAGCAAATGCAATTGGCCCAGAACTGTAGGAGGAACAGTGCGACAAACAAACAAACAAGCAGTCATAGACTGGTACTTACGAATCGTCAACTTGACCTCTGACTTTGTCTAATAAAAGCTGTCTCTAGAGAAGGTAGCGACGCAAACCAGAAGTTTCTACGATGATTCTGTACCAAACCATCAAAAATTGAATGTTTGACCTCACTGTGACCTTGACCTTTGACCGATTTTGACCAAAATCTAATCAGCGCTAGCCATCACCCTCCTGAATCACGTGGTGTAATTTGACATTGGTAGCTTCTTCCGTTCTCGAGTTATCGTGCCTACAAACAAACACACAAACACACACGCACAAACAAACAAATAAAAACCAACACCCCGGTCTTGCCAAAAGGTGACCACGTGTGACTTCTTTAAGGTCACACTGAGGGAACAGAGCTGCTATCCACCAGGAGCGACTCCTTGAGGAATATCTGCCTACGAGAGTTCCGATGAGAATCGTTCTACAGAGTAACCATGAAAAATATGCGTTTGCCTCATAACGTCACCAAATGACGTCATAATGCTCAAGCTTGACATATCTAGAAAGCACTCATCGAGGTGTTCAATTTGAGGTACTACACGATATGGTTCCTAAAACTTGAAAATTTGACCTTGGGGTCAAATATGTTTGACCTGAGGCGCTAACCATGAAGGTCAAGGCCAATCGCCACAAAAATTAATCAGCTGAGTGCCAGACCATGAACTATATTCCCATGAAGTTTGAAGACGATCCGATCAAAATTACTCAAAAAATAAGGGTTTCGTCGACTCCCCTGATTTGCGACAAAGTGACCTTGACCTTTGACCTTCAAAATTTTATGCGCTGAAAGGGACCTCTATAGGCCTCTGATATGCGAAGTTACAAAAATTTCCATGATAACTGTGCTCTGCAGAGTGATTTATACGTGATTACAGACAAAAAAATATAAATAAATAAAAAAATACAAAAAACATAAGGTCAAGGCCAATCGCCACCAAAAATTAATCAGCTGAGCACCAGACCATGAACTATATTCCCATGAAGTTTGAAGACGATCCGATCAAAATTACTCAAAAAATAAGGGTTTCGTCAACTCCCCTGATTTGCGACAAAGTGACCTTGACCTTTGACCTTGACCTTCAAAATTTTATGCACTGAAAGGGACCTCTATACGCCTCTGATATGCGAAGTTACAAAAATTTCCAATGATAACTGTGCTCTGCAGAATTTTTTATACGTGATTACAGACAAACAAAAAAAAACAAACAAAAAAAAAACATACAAGCTGACTAACATATCTTGCAAAAACTTCGTTTTGGCAAGATAACAAAACACACAAACAGAGGACGGAAGTCATCAATATACTTACGAAATCTTTAGATTTCGTAAGTAACAAACACTGGTCCGTGAATTATAGTAAGGATTATTTTCCTTTCCCTGTTGTACAGTGAATTAATTTTTCTACTGAAGATCACCACACAATGGCTTTATGTCCTGCAGTGGTTCGCATTCACTTTTGCACTTAGAAGATTTGGATTGGAGGCTTTTTGGAGCCGTGGATGTTTGAACGTTCTATTTGCACTGTACAGTGTATGATTTGTATTTCGTGTTCCTCTTTGTTGGGCGATTATTGTTTTTTCATAGGAGGAGTTGAGCAGCGAGAGTGTGGATCGAATTGTAGTGAGCCCCAATGCTGCATTCGACAAGTTCAAAGATAAACAAATTTCCTCCAAAAAGACTGGTAAGAGAAACATCCTATCCCCAGAGAACTAGGCTTTCTTCGTGCTTCTCGTTCAGACTGATCGCTCTGTGATGGTGAAACTATTCCTGATCCTTTTGCTTCTTTTGAGATGAATGCTTCTGTTAAAAAAAACTAACCAAATTTATTGGGATCGGGTAGCAGCTGTGGTGGTGTATTTTAAGGCCATTCCGATTTTGTTCTGTTTCACAGATTTTTCTGATCGCATCACCAGGACTTGCAGAACAGGCTATGAGGCAGAGGAGTATGAAATGGTAAGTGGAACATTAAAAAAAATTCTCTTTACCTCTGCCACCGAAGGTGAAGGAGGTTATGTTTTCACCCCTTTGTCTGTTCATCTGTCTGTCTGTCTGTCTGTTTGTGTACAGGATATCTCAAACAGTTGTGGACGGATCCGGATGAAATTGTGGACAGGTTCGGTGTGTGACAAGAACGAACTGATTAGATTTTGGTGAAGAATCCGCATCTGGATCTGACTACTGGAATTTTTAAAGTGATTCTACACCATAGAGAGATAGGACTAAAATTATATATATAACACGATATCTCAAAAAGTTGTGGACGGGTTTCAATGAAACTTGGTGGACAGGTTGTGTGTGTGACAAGGAAGAATTGATTCGATTTTGGTGAAGATCCAGATCTGGATATGAGAATTATTTAATTTTCCAAGTGGTTCTTCACCATTGAGAGATTGGGCCAAAAACGATATAGTACTGTATAGCACGATATTTCAAAAATGTATTGGGCCCGATATGTTGTTGTGGATCAGGCATTACATGGCGGAGGTATGTGCTCTACCGAGTGCCCTTCTAGTTTTGAGAATGTGAAGCAAACAGCGGTTTTATTTAAAGGCCTGGCATTTCCAGAATTTGTATGCCAAAACAAAATGTAATAACTTGGTTTTTGAAGTTGTTTAAATGCTTGAAACTTGCCTTTGCTTCATTGCTTCTTTTATACAGTCCATTTGTATTGATATGTTACAGCGATGATTTGAAATGGCGAGCATTATTTATTTATTTATAATTTTTAGGTTCGAGCCATCATTGTCTCTGTATCGTAGATGGTAAAACCCACATCTATCCACTTTGTTCGTTTAATGTACATTAAATTTGAAGTTAACTTGGGGGATGATTGATGTGGAATTTAACTTTATGTCATTTTGTCGTGTTTACTTTTTTATTATTTTTTAGCCCATACACGTGAAGTGAAAGGCGGGGTTAAGCAATTGTTCACGTCTGTCTGTCCTTCTGTCTGTCTGCTGCAAACCTCATTTTATGATCGAGGAACAAGTTATTTCAATTGAAATGTCATATTTTGAACATGAATTGGAAAACAAAATTGCTGTTTTACAGTACTTTGGCTCTGAATTTGTCCTTATTGTGCATGCACAGAGAGGAGTGAGATAATATTTTACTCTGCCTGCCTGGCAATCACACAAAATTGAAAATCATTCCAAACAGGAAACTTACTGTATTAAAGGATGTTATAAAGGACACAAACAACAAGCATGAAGAACTGATGTAACATGTTAGATAGGGTGGTGTAATAGATACTGTGTCAAAGGCGGTAAATTCTGGAATTTATTTATTTATACGACTTTTACAATCTTCATGTTATTTAAATTTAATTACTGTCAGATCCTGATATTTGCGTGGGATATGTTCCTGAAAAATGCTGCGAATGTCAAATACACAAATGGTGGGGCATTGTTTCATTGGGGAAAAAGGGGGATAGTTTCACGGCGGTTCGTGATTCATTGGGGAAAATAAAAAATCCCGTGAAAAATCGCAAAACCACGAATACACCCACAGAAAAAAAAACCACGAATACGTGAAGCTCAGGTCCGCAAATGTAGAAGGAGGTAACATTTTATGAAATGTGAATAGCGGAACCGTGAATGGCGGAGTCATTCAGAATATACTACTTGAACATTGTAGAACACAAATCGTCGTCTTTGCACTTTCAAACCCCTTCCTTTTAGCAGTACGTTGACATGTTAAATAGGGTGGTGTATAAGACTGCTTCAATAGTGCTAAACTTAAAAAATATATATTTTGTTCTGCATCATCACATGTTATTGGAGACTGAATCTTCATTCATGATGTCGAATCTAAAAGAAAGTGGACGTTGTTTTTGATTGCTGTATTTTATATAGTAAAAGTGATAGCTTAAATATAAATACCCATGTCTATTTAAATCGGTGGTATTAGAACAGGTTGTGCTGATTTTAACCTGATCATGTATGTACCTTCCACAGCTGGGAGAGGGAAATGCTACTGAGGAAACACCTCAGCAGTGTTTCCAGCGTCTTCATCATGAGATTCAGGAGCTAAGTGAGAAGATGCAGCGAGCACAGGTATTGTTGCGAATCTGGAAGCCATGAGCACACAGACATTCAGGTTCCTCATAGCTTAATTATTTCGATAAGTTTGTGTTTCTAGTTAGAATCCATCCCCTCGTCGAATGGGTGAATAAATGTTCATGCGCTGTGAAGTTATTTCAATAGTCAGGTTTTCTTTTGTTACAACACCAACGATGACAACACCACCAACGAATAAAACAACAGCAAAAACCCTCTGCTCCCAGCATTCTCCGCGCGCTCAGCAGGGGAAAGGTCATGCCCCACCCACCGATTCGCTTGGCCGCGCGCTCAGTAGGGGAAAGGTCGAGCCCCGCCCGAGAATGAATCACGCCTGAGGAGCCCTGCCCGAGAATGATCCACGCCTGAGTGAGCCCCGCCCGAGAGTGATCCACGCCTGAGTGAGCCGCGCCCGAGAACGAATCACGCCTGAGCGAGCGTGCCGGAGTGGATAAAAAGGAACAGAGAATCCTCGCAGGGCTGGTCTTGGTCTTGTCTTGGTCGTCGTCGTCAGCGTCTTCTTCCTCCTCCTCCTCCTCCTCCTCCTCCTCCTCCTCCCGATGATCAAGAGCTTGGAGACACCATCCACCACCGGAGCCGCAAGGGTGCATGCCGTCTCTCGAAGGGATATGGAGGAGAGGTTTTGATTGCCAGGATGAGCGCCGAGCGGAGCTGAAGAAGCTGATCGCGGCTCGCCGTTCGGCTCGCCTCTCGCTTTTGCCCGGGTCGACAACGTGAAGACCACATGAGGTGGTCAGGTCGGAGACAGAATCTGGTCTTCAGCTCGACTGTCCTCCGGGCTGGAGGTCCGAATAAAGACCACTTTGGGTCCGATTATTTGGGTGTGTGTGTGTTTGTGGCGCCAGTCTGCTAAGTAATGAATTGTTAAGTGCCGTGCTGTACATACGTGCTTATCGATATTCGGATACCTCTGCTCTTATGTGCTCCCCTCATTTCCCTAGTGTTTAATAAATATCCCCATTTGTGAATTGTATCAGCTTGTTCGTGTCCTTTCCTCCATTGGCTTCGCGCGCTGCGTGTTGGAAAATTAGCAAGGCCGTTGTGCCGCCGTAAGGGGACATTTGGACCGACGGAACTTCGGCAACCGTCCGCTCGGGTTGCGCACAGGTTGGGCCCACTAACGGCTCGACTCGTACGAGGGCCGTCGAGGGTGTGAATACTCGGTAAACTCGCCACATGGATCTCTAGGTGTTTTGAAGATTGGCAAATAACCCTGTACCACGTGGCAGAATTATTGACGATGCACGGTCCGATAAGGGACCCGTCCTTTTCCGAGTTTTCCGAAAAGGTACGATCTAAATTCTAGGTGATCGGTGGAGCCGACTCTACTGCTCCATCTTGCGGTCGTGCTCGTCGTCGACGCCCGGCCCCGCAACAGTATAACATCTGTGCTGCCCATGAAGACTTCTCACTCCATGTTGCATTCAACCTCCTCGAAAGCCACCGCTTGAGATTTGTCAACTCAATGGGTTCAAGCTCAGATGCATTCCAAACGATGTGCTTGACAGCATATAATGTCGGTGATGCCTGTCATTGTCACTAAGTTACATCTTGGAAAATACTTTGCCGATTGGGATGTAAACGAGCCCAAAGGCTTTCGGTAAAGCTCAATGAAGAGTGTCACGTACCCTTTTGCTCTAATATCTTCACCAGCGGATGGAAATATGGGATAAAACTTGTTTTAAATTTTCATTTTTGTTTTCTTTTATTCTGAAGCTACATTAATTTTTATTGTGATTTTTTTTTTCAGTGTTTTATTGCTGGAGGACCTTCTCAATATAGTATCTACATTAGGACATGTAAATGTACTTGTGCATAAATTATGAGGTACATCATTGGCCAAATAATTTTGTTCTTCACAGCACTTCCATGAGGCTTGACCTCTGGATGGGAGGTGAGGAAACCATACCAAATTGAATCTGGGTTCATGGGACCACCAATGAAACATTCAGGTTTAGATTTTAGATCACAGCTGTGTGGCTTCTACATTCCTGGTAAATACTCACACCCTGAACTAACCTGTGGACTCTGGTCACAATTTTCAAGACAAATGGAGCATTGGGCATTCTAAAAAGTTACCAATTCACTTTACTCATCTTATTAATCATCATCGTCACCATCTCATGCCAAGAATACAAAAAGACAGGTTGTCACCAGTTTTGAATGTTTTCATTGTTCAGATTTGACCATGGATGGCTTAACCACCCAATGTGTGGTTCAGACCTATCCATGGTCAAATATAAGCAAAGCCCTCAGGTCAGGTCAGGTATGGGAGCATGTGCCAGAACAGCACGTCGCTGCGTCCACTTTCCGCCGGTACACAGGGCCCTCCGTCTGGCCATCCCCCAGGCAGATGCCAGGCCCATCCCCATCTCCTTGAGATGATGGTCAACCTGCTGCAACCACGAGGCACGTGGTCGGCCCACTGCGCTCCTCCACTCATGAGACTCCCTCGCTGAGAGAATCTGGTGAGCAGGATCAGCGTCAGGAAAACGAGCCACATGTCCATACAGCCGCAACTGACGCTCACGGACTATGCAGGTAACAAATCTCATCCGAGTCTCTCTCAGCAACCGCTCGTTGGACACAAAATCGACCAGCGATAGCGAAGGATTCTCCGAAGAGACCTGGTACCAAAGGAATTAAGTCTCCGTCTCAGATCCTTGGTCAGAGTCCAAGTCTCGCATCCATAGAGCAAGACTGGAAGTACCAAGGACCTGAAGACTCGGACTTTCGTCCTCCCGCACAGGTACCGGCAGCCACACCCCATGATCCAGTGAATCCATGACTCCCCAGGCCCGACCCAGACGTCTATTGACCTCTGACTCACAGCCAGCAGAGACATGAATATCACTGCCAAGGTAAGTGAATCTCTCCACGACCTCAACATCTCTACCACAAACAGACACAGACAGGACAGCAGCATCCAAGATGTCACCGAAAGCCTGGATCTTAGTTTTGACCCAAGAAACCCGTAATCCCAGCGCTCCGCTCACTCTCATTCAGCACCTAGAGGGCCCCAAAAGGATATCTAAAGTCTCCGCAAAGATGACTGCATCATCTGCAAAATCAAGGTCCGACATCTTGACATTCACAACGATGCACCGCAGCTTGATCTCTCCGACATCCTCCCTAAAATCCAGTCCATACAAGTGCTGAAAAGTGTGGGGGCCAGTACACACCCCTGACGAACTCCAGTAACAACTGGAAATAAGTCAGAGATGGTACCCACACACTCACAGCACTCTCAGTACCAGAGTAGAGTTCAGACATCAGATCGATCAGTTTTGGTGGCACCCACGAAGACCAAGAATCCTCCAGAGGACATCCCGATTCACTGAATCGAACGCTTTACAGAGATCAACATAGGCTGCAAGCAGCCCCTGCCGAAACTCTCGTCTGCGTTCGGTGAGGACACTAAGAGCAAGGATACGGTCAATCGTTGACCTCTTTGGTGTAAAGCCTGACTGCTCTGGACGCTGGTGCTCAAGCAGATGGTGGCGAACCCTATCAAGAATTATCCGAGCAAAGACCTTGCCGCGCTGAGAGCAGCGTCACCCCTCGGTAGTTGTTGAAGTCTTGGCGATCACCCTTCCCTTTCCAGAGAGGAACAACAAGGCCCCTCTTCCAATCAGTTGGGATGATGCTGTGTTCCAGGCAGAGCACAAAACTGCATGCAACGACACGAGTGCAGCATTTCACAACCCTTGAGAAGTTCAGCATGGATGCCACAGATCCCTGGAGCTTTGCCCCGTTTCAACTGGTTCACCGCAGCCCGTGTTTCCACAAGCGAAGGTGGACCACAGTTTATTCGAGGGTCAGCAACAGGGATTGTAACACCCTTGACGTCCAACTCGACAGCTGGGGGATCAGCCTGGTACAACCGCTCAAAGTAACCGGCCCAGCGGGCTTCACTTCAGACTCCTCTGTCAAGAGCCTACCACTCTCTGCTCTAACTGCAGTGCTCCGAGGGTGGGCTTGGATGAACGCAATGCGCGAATTCCCTGTAAGCGGGACGAGAATCACCTGTCCACGGTGATGCTCTACCCCTCACAGATTCCTCGCACATAGGCCTCCTTGTCCCCTCAGTGCACGTACAGTTTTACGCCTCAGCTCCCTGAACAGCTCAGCTCTGCCATTCAGCCTGGCCTGCAACTCTGGTCAATGGTATCCAGTGTCCCTTGAGAGACAAAATTCTTCTTTGCCCTGCGGTGAATTCCAAGACATCCACCGGCAACATCAAGGATGGTGGTCTTGAAGGCACTCCACAACTCTTCAGGACCCCCAAAGCTCCCAGACCCCCCAAGTGTCCACTCAGCCTGTTCGCAAACTCCTCAGCTACTCTCTCATCCCTGAGCTTGCCAACATCCAGCCTAGGCTGGGATGGTACCATTCTCCAGGATTTAAGGTGCAGCTTTAGAGTTGCTACAACAAGCCTGTGGTCAGTATTGAGGAACTGAGCACTCCGAGTAGACCCTGCAGTTCTGGATCATCCTCCAACGACCGTCAATGAGGACATGGTCAATCCTCTTTGCCACACCGCCAGCGTTGGAATACCAAGTCCAGCGATGAGCTTGTGGGCGCTGAAACCATGAACCGGCCACCCTAAGTCCATGACTTCTTGCAAAGTCAAGGAACTTAGTGCTATTCTGGTTCAAGTTCCTGACCCATGGGGACCAACACACACCTCATAACCATCCCTATCAGTTCCAGTCGATGCATTGAAATCCCCAAGACTAGAAGTGTATCTCGTCTGGGCACTGATCAACCACAGACTCGAGCGTGGCGTAGAATGCACCTTCACGGTGAGATCACTCGCCTCAGTCGGAGCATAAACAGAGACCAGGGAAATGACACCTAAGGAGTGACGAATCCTTAATCTCATAAAACGCTCGTTGACCGGTGTACCTCAATTATCATTGGGGTCGCTTTTTGGAACAGCTACAGCAACTCCTTGGGTATGGTAACCATCAGAGCGAACCAGACCAATAGTAGGTGTACCACCCACCATTATCTCGCCGCAATCCGGTCTCCAACCTCAGAGAGAGCTGCAATCCGATGTCCAAACGCTTGAACTCGGATGATAAAAGAGACAGGTGATCATCCTCTCTTAGGGATAGGACATTCCAGGCACCCCACCCGAAGGGACCGCCTCAGGTTAACCCAGGGAGACCGCCGTCTGGTGGACGACACCTCAGCACCACTCCGACACACTCTCCGCAATCTGACCCAGGATGTTACCCCGTGGTTTCCCTCCTATCATCAAAGATTGGGGGTCCCGAAGGCTTTGCCCAATCCCGTCATCCGGTGAGCTGCCCTGCGAAGGGAAACTGCACAGGAGGTACTCCCACGGAGTGGTTTTCAGATTTTTGCGTTTTTGTGTTTTGCGGAATGAAGGGTTTTACGGTGGCCGGAGTGCAAATCCTGCCACCAACCTCCTAATGAAAAAGTAGCCCAACTGCAGGAGGACGTCCGCAGACACAGTTGGGCACTAGATATGGATGGCCGTTGGCTCACAAGGAGCTCCTCTGCCTTTGACAGGTTTTGTTTTAATCCTGCTGGGTGTCCATATCCAAACACCTCCTCACCAGAAAACCTGGTGGGAGACGGTTTAGTCGCCGACAACCCGACCATGGAACAGGTTAGTACAGGTTTACATGGTACCTGTAGCAGGTCACAGATCTACCTGACCTGACAAAAAGCCCTCAACCAGGGGCATAATTTAGAAATATCTGGAGTGTCATCATTCAAGAGGCTTTTTTTTTTTCGACTACTCAGAGGGATGCCACCCTCTATAACATCATGGTACTTGTTGATGTCGATCTTCGAGATTGGTATGCTCAGGTATCAAAAGTGCTCAGATTTGCATACTTTTGCAATAATAGTGATATCACTGGTATGGTTCTGTATGAAAAAAGTGAATGCCTTCTCACTAGCATTGCATTTGTTAGCCAAATGCACTTCTATTGGCTTAAACTAAATGCTCTTCTGTGGTAAATGACAGGAACTTGCTCAAGAAAATGATGAGAGCAAGAGGCTGAGATCTACTGACCTGGCACAGCAAGTCTTAACTCTCAAGCAGCATCTAAGCAGCCTGCAGCATGAGAGACTTCTTGGACCTGATGCACGTGTGGACTTGGTGGATCCCCAGGGTGCAATAGCAAAGTAAGTTTGAACTTGTTTCCTTGACTGACAAAAATACATCTACTTTAGACACTGCTTTCAAAGTGTGGACTTGGACAGTGACTGGCTCTTCTTTTTCTTCTTTCTTATGAAGCACAAGGCTGTGAGTTGCATCTGTGCCGCTGATGCAACACCCTGTGTACGTCAGGACAGGAATTTGGAATTTGTTCAGGGTCCTGTGATGGTTTGCCTACTCTTCATGAAGGACACCATGGGATCTTTAACTTTCACTAACTAATGCCGGCAGACAAGATGCCAATTTAACGTCCATCCGACGGACGGAGCATTGGTAAAACTGTCTGTGAAACACCTGCCTGTGATGAGGGACTGCCTGTAAAACACCGGAGTGACAGTTTTTAGCTGGGCCAAGATTCGAACTCAGGATAGATGGCTCAGACGCGAGTGTCCATACTGCTAGGCCATCCTGCCAGCCCGTGACTAACTCAATGAAAGTGTTTATTCTGAAGCCTCTGCAGCCAAAGGCTGGAGGCATCGTATTTTTGGAGAATTTGTCTGTCTGTCCATCTGCTCGTTATCGGTTTTTTGTTGTTACCACAATAACTTGTGAACCACTGCAGTGATTTCAACCACCCTTGGCACAAGTATTGATTGTAATACAAAGATGAAAGCTGATTTAGATTTTTAGGTTCAACAGGTCAAAGGTCATAAGTCGTGCATTTTTTTTTTTAAAGATCATTTTGTCGACCAATATATATATATATCTCCCTCTCTCCCTCTCTCCCTCTCTCCCTCTCTCCCTCTCTCCCGACATATCCATTGACATTCTCATTTATTTCTGTTTTCCAGTTGGTTTTTAGGTCATCTCTACCGAGATGACCTAATAAAGCCGGACCAAATGTCCGTCCGTCCGTCCGTCAACAATTTTTCTTTCCGATCTTGATGAAACTTAGTATGTGGGTAGCGGTCGATGAGTGTTGCACAACGATATAACTTTTGTCCGGGGTCAGGGTCAAGGTCACGAGGTCACTTAAGTTATAAAAATCGCCATTTTCAAAACCTATCTAGTCTGCCATTGTACAAGATATTCGGCAACTGTTTATTGATTATGATAGTAAAAAAATATTATCTTGTATCTAACCAGACAGATTTTTGAATTTCCGTCCCGTTTGGCCGCCACGTAACCTGGAAGATGGTCAAAACACCTCCCGGTACAAAGAAAACTTTTTACTTCCGATCTTGATGAAATTTGGTATGTGGGTAGAGGTCGATGAGTGATACCCAACGACATATTTTTCCCCGGATTCGAAGTCAGGGTCAAGGTCATGAGGTCACGAAAGTTGTGAAAGTCACCATTTTCAAATCTGATCTAGTCTGTCATTTTAGGAGATATCTGGCAACGGTTCATCGATTATGATAGTAAAAAACATTATAGACATGACCGTCACCCCCACACGGGGGTAATTTTATTTTATTTTATTTGGTACAGTTACTTAGCTAAAGTTATCTATTTGTTTGATTGACCGTGAGTACTTCCTTCCAAGCTCACTGTCTCATGTAAAGTATGAATCGACTAACTCGGACTTTACCGTACTCTAATGGTGAAAAACCCCACATGTTGCTCAAATTAGTCCTCGCAATCATCCAATGATGGAGGCCTGCTGTCTCACCAGTTTCACTTGAGTCGAGTGATTCAATTACTTGAACATTGTATTCATTTACTCGAACATTGTAGCCTCAACAAAAGTCATCTTCAAAGTTCTGTTGATAATCCATATCGATGCTAATGCCAATGGCGCGCTCCATTGCTGCGCCGTACCTACCCTTCCCCCCTCCCCGCCCCCCTCACCGCGATACGTATCATTTATTTAATTTACTGTAACTCGGGTTGTCTTTTCTCACAGTAACTATCAGAATCATGCAATGCAAATTGCCTTTAACACAAAAATTAACATATCCAATTACTGTATATCGGATTTACTAATCCATAACGGTGTGTTTCAAATACAAGGTCAAGTAACACACTATAATGCGCTATTACACCTGATGCGCAATGTTATACGAGCATACATATTGATTTATGTGTTGCGGAAAGGGTTATAGAAATGGTAGGGAGTGAGTTAATGTCTCCTCAGACGAAGGCCGGAGGCATTACGTTTTCGGGTTGGCCATACGTGCATCCGTCCGTTATCGCTTTTCTTTTGTCACCACGAAAACTTGTGAACCATTGAAGGAATTGAAACTAACCTTGGCACAAGTATAGACAAATACAAAGATGAACCAATTCAATTTTGAGTTCAATATGGCAAAGGTCATGTGTCCTTTGAAAAACATTTTTCATGTGACCTTTAATAGAGATCAAACGTAACAGTGGGTTGATATCTGACATGGGATGAGGCATATCCATCGACACATTGTCGTCAATTTTTTTTTTTAGTTTTTAAGCTGCGTCTTGCTCATGTTTTTGTGCACTGGTATAGTGTTGAGGCTCGTGGAGGAGCTGGAACACAACTAATGGGACATAACAGAATGAAACTCGAACGACACTCGGTAGAGCGCATACCTCTGCCAGAATGAACAGTTTACATTTTGTATCCCACTGATGGGCCAGATCTGCATCCGGACTTGAACTAAAATCGAATCTGGCTTGTTCTTGTCACCCACCCAACTCATCCACCAAGTTTTGTCATAACCCGGCCACAACTTTGTTATATCGTGCTACCAATCAATTTTGGCCCGATCCCGCATTTGTGAATAATCATTTTATAAATTATAGTATCCGGATCGTCACCAAAATCTAATCGATTTCTCCTTGTCACACACCCAACCTGTCCACGAAGTTTCGTCCGAATCTGTGCCTAACATTTTGAGATATCCTGTTCACAGACAGATGGGTGAATACATAGCCTCCGACCACCTTTGAAATAGTAAGATTGTTATTACTCGAGGTGTCACGATAATTGCAGGGTTTAAAAAAAAAAAAAAATTGTAATGTTTTTGTTGTTCCAGGCGCTTGTTGACCCACCTCGACTCGATCAAAACTGCTGATCCAGCCAAGGAAGGTGAGAAGCAAGCCCCCAGCTCTGATGGTGATAAAGTGGCTTACGAACTCTACTTTAATCCACAGGAAGCCAAGTTTCGTGAGCTTTCTACGGTAAGTCTTTGAAGAACTTAAACTGGTACTTAGGCCTTAGTTATTTTATAACTTGGTTTACGGATCCGCGACAGTATATTGCTGAAATGAAATATAAATATAAAACACATTTTTAGCCTTTTATATTTATACATTTTCCGCCGAAGGTGCAAAAGTTTCAAAACCCGAAATGTAAACGTCGGCATTTATTTTCAAAATATAATTTCGTCGCGGCGCGTCAAAATGCCGAGATCACCTTTAACCGAACTGCGCAGTCGTCTTCGGTCATGGCATCTGAGCAGTGGCCAGCGTGGTTCAGATTGACTGGTTTCTGGGGCGAAAGTGATTGTTAAGAAGTATGTCAGCGGTATAAATTCGAGTGACTGTATTGGTGATTTAATCACGCAACATCTTGACGACGAATATTCTGGCCGAACGATTGCATCAATTCAGTGCAGCAGCAGGGATGATTCGCACGCTACTCTCGATCGTTCCGATTTTGTTTCCATCGAAAGTTGAACACCGCTGTTCGTATTGAAAGATTTCGGTACCAAGTACGTCAAAGTTTCCCTGCGAGATGCTGATATCAGCCTTCACGGACCAGAAATCAGCCTTTGATGTGCTCATGGGGATGGGGAGACTGTACGATCAGATGCCCACTGAAAACTAAGCTGGTTATGGCTCTGATTGACCGTTTTGAGTGTGTTGACTCCGAGTAGACACCTTTTTATAATCATATCCAGCACTATGCACTGGTGTGCACGCACACATCTACGACTTGGACAGTAATTTTCTCAGCATTGTTTCCATTTGTTTGATGATCCAACAGGTTTCTATAAGAAAAACATGCCAGACCAGGGTTGGGGTCAATTACGTAATTGATAATTAATTACAATTAGGGTGTAATTGTAATTTAATTGTAATTGAAAATTTTGTATTACAGCGTAATTGTAATGAATCGTAATTGAAAGCTGGAAATTATGTGTGTAATTGTATTTGAAGTAATAAATCAATTACATTTCAATTACACAGTGTTTTCAATTTCAATGTGGTTTTACAAATACTACATACATGTATAAAGACTAACAATATTATTGATGATATTGTTGCGGATCCGGGGTGGCAGGATTCTCGCCCGACTATTGGCGCCACCCTCACCACCGCCGTCTCCGGGGTTTATAACGCCGGCCGGCTCGCAACAGGCCTCGGGTCACGCGTCTTCAATCGTGATACCAACGTAATCCTTGTACCTTACCAGTTGGGGAAATAGAACCCCGGTTACAGACTGGTTGTGTCAGATGCCGAGCGTTTTCTGCCAGTCTATAACCATTTTGGTTTTATATGCCAATCGAACGGATCGTTCCTCGACGCGAACACGAATTAATCCATAGCGGCAAATTCATACGAACCAACCAGATTTATTGGGGAACATCGGGGACACAACACAAGCAAAACATTCACGACAATGTTTTTATTAACAATCTTTAACCCGTTCTTAACTAGGGAACCACGGACTACAGGTTTCGAGGGGGTCCCTACCGTGATATGCCTTAAACAACGTGCAAACAAGACATACAGACAGACAGCATGCATGCAAGACAGAGTACTTGGTGATGTCTCATGGACGAGAAATGTAATTGAAATGTAATTGAAATTTTTGGCGAGCATAATTGTATTAAAATTGTAATTGAAAATTTTTAATGTTATGTAATTGTAATTGAAAAATTTGTACTGGGGCGTAATTGTAATTGAAATTTTCAAAAGTTTTGTAATTGATACCTCGTAATTGAGGATGTAATTGTAATTGAAAATTGTAATTAACCCCAACCCTGTGCCAGACTATATTGTAAAAACAAGTTTTAATCCTTCTTTATTGTTTTTCACATCAGATGATACAATGAACGAATGGCATCCTGCATTTGAATGGTTTCCATCTTCAATGTTTTCTTAGATCCTCCTGGTCCGGGATTTATATTTATTCCCCCCCCCCACCAAATTCCTACCCTTGTCTTTCCCATGGAACATCCAAAAAATAAATCATAAAAATATATAATTTCTAAAAATTGAAATTATATTTATATTCATATTTCGACCTACCGACCCTACGTTTTAGCTGAAGAACTGCGTAAACCAAGTTATAAAATAACTAAGGC
>CM068956.1:45215986-45241663 GCA_035128595.1 Eptatretus atami | reverse complement strand
CGGAGTCATTCAGAATATACTACTTGAACATTGTAGAACACAAATCGTCGTCTTTGCACTTTCAAACCCTTCCTTTTAGCAGTACGTTGACATGTTAAATAGGTGGTGTATAAGACTGCTTCAATAGTGCTAAACTTAAAAAATATAATATTTTGTTCTGCATCATCACATGTTATTGGAGACTGAATCTTCATTCATGATGTCGAATCTAAAAAAAGTGGACGTTGTTTTTGATTGCTGTATTTTTATATAGTAAAAGTGATAGCTTAAATAAATACCCATGTCTATTTAAATCGGTGGTATTAGAACAGGTTGTGCTGATTTAACCTGATCATGTATTGTACCTTCCACAGCTGGGAGAGGGAAATGCTACTGAGGAAACACCTCAGCAGTGTTCCAGCGTCTTCATCATGAGATTCAGGAGCAAGTGAGAAGATGCAGCGAGCACAGGTATTGTTGCGAATGCGAAGCCATGAGCACCACAGACCATTCAGGTCCTCATAGCTTAATTATTTCGATAAGTTTGTGTTTCTAGTTAGAATCCATCCCTCGTCGAATGGTGAATAATTTCATGCGCTGTTGAAGTTATTTCAATAGTCAGGTTTTCTTTTGTTACAACACCAACGATGACAACACCACCACGAATAAAACACAGCAAAAACCTCTGCTCCCAGCATTCTCCGCGCCTCAGCAGAGGGAACAGGTCATGCCCACCCACCGATTCGCTTGGCCGCGCGCTCAGTAGGGGAAAGGTCGAGCCCGCCCGAGAATGAATCACGCTGAGGAGCCCTGCCCGAGAATGATCCACGCCTGAGTGAGCCCGCCCGAGAGTGATCCACGCCTGATGAGCCGCGCCCGAGAACGAATCACGCCTGAGCGAGCGTGCCGGAGTGGATAAAAGGAACAGAGAATCCTCGCAGGGCTGGTCTTGGTCTTGTCTTGGTCGTCGTCGTCAGCGTCTTCTTCCTCCTCCTCCTCCTCCTCCTCCTCCTCCTCCTCCCGATGATCAAGAGCTTGGAGACACCATCCACCACCGGAGCCGCAAGGGTGCATGCCGTCTCTCGAAGGGATATGGAGGAGAGGTTTGATGCCAGGATGAGCGCCGAGCGAGCTGAAGAAGCTGATCGCGGCTCGCCGTTCGGCTCGCCTCTCGCTTTTGCCCGCGGTCGACACGTGTAAGACCACATGGTGTAGGTCAGGGACAGAATCTGGTCTTCAGCTCGACTGTCCTCCGGGCTGAGGTCCGAATAAAGACCACTTTGGGTCGATTATTTGGGTGTGTGTGTGTTTGTGGCGCAGTCTGCTAAGTAATGAATTGTTAAGTGCCTGCTGTACATACGTGCTTATCGATATTCGGATAACCTCTGCTCTTATGTGCTCCCTCATTTCCTAGTGTTTAATAAATATCCCATTTGTGAATGTATCAGCTTGTCGTGTCCTTTCCTCCATTGGTTCGCGCGCTGCGTGTTGGAAATTACAAGGCCGTTGTGCCGCCGTAAGGGGACATTTGGACCGACGGAACTTCGGCAACCGTCCTCGGTTGCGCACAGGTTGGGCCCACTAACGGCTCGACTCGTACGAGGGCCGTCGAGGGTGTGAATACTCGGTAAACTCGCCACATGGATCTCTAGTGTTTTGAAGATGGCAAATACCCTGTACCACGTGGCAGAATTATTGACGATGCACGGTCCGATAAGGGACCCGTCCTTTTCCGAGTTTTCCGAAAAGGTACGATCTAAATTCTAGGTGATCGTGGAGCCGACTCTACTGCTCCATCTTCGGCGTGCTGCTCGTCGTCGACGCCCGGCCCCGCAACAGTATAACATCTGTGCTGCCATGAGACTTCTCACTCCATGTTGCATTCAACCTCCTCGAAAGCCACCGCTTGAGATTTGTCAACTCAATGGTTCAAGCTCAGATGCATTCCAAACGATGTGCTTGACAGCATATAATGTCGGTGATGCCTGTCATTGTCACTAAGTTACATCTTGGAAATACTTTGCCATTGGGATGTAAACGAGCCAAAGGCTTCGGTAAAGCTCAATGAAGAGTGTCACGTACCCTTTTGCTCAATATCTTCACCAGCGGATGGAAATATGGGATAAAACTTGTTTTAAATTTTCATTTTGTTTTCTTTTATTCTGAAGCTACATTAATTTTTATTGTGATTTTTTTTCAGTGTTTTATTGCTGGAGGACCTTCTCAATATAGTATCTACATTAGGAATGAAATGTACTTGTGCATAAATTATGAGGTACATCATTGGCCAAATAATTTTGTTCTTCACAGCACTTCCATGAGGCTTGACTCTGGATGGGAGGTGAGGAAACCATACCAAATTGAATCTGGGTTCATGGGACACCAATGAAACATTCAGGTTTAGATTTTAGATCACAGCTGTGTGGCTTCTACATTCCTGGTAAATACTCACACCCTGAACTAACCTGTGGACTCTGGTCACAATTTTCAAGACAAATGAGCATTGGCATTCTAAAAGTTACCAATTCACTTTACTCATCTTATTAATCATCATCGTCACCATCTCATGCCAAGAATACAAAAAGACAGGTTGTCACCAGTTTTGAATGTTTTCATTGTTCAGATTTGACCATGGATGGCTTAACCACCCAATGTGTGGTTCAGACCTATCCATGGTCAAATATAAGCAAAGCCTCAGGTCAGGTCAGGTATGGGAGCATGTGCCAGAACAGCACGTCGCTGCGTCCACTTTCCGCCGTACTCCAGGGCCTCCGTCTGGCCATCCCCAGGCAGATGCCAGGCCCATCCCCATCTCCTTGAGATGATGTCAACCTGCTGCAACCACGAGGCACGTGGTCGGCCCACTGGCCTCTCACTCATGAGACTCCCTCGCTGAGAGAATCTGGTGAGCAGGATCAGCGTCAGGAAAACGAGCCACATGTCATACAGCCGCAACTGACGCTCACGGACTATGCAGGTAACAAATCTCATTCCGAGTCTCTCTCAGCAACCGCTCGTTGGACACAAAATCGACCAGCGATAGCGAAGGATTCTCCGAAGAGACCTGGTACCAAAGGAATTAAGTTCCGTCTCAGATCCTTGGTCAGAGTCCAAGTCTCGCATCCATAGAGCAGACTGGAAGTACCAAGGACCTGAAGACTCGGACTTTCGTCCTCCCGCACAGGTCCGGCAGCGCCACACCCCATGATCCAGTGAATCCATGACTCCCAGGCCCGACCCAGACGTCTATTGACCTCTGACTCACAGCCAGCAGAGACATGAATATCACTGCCAAGGTAAGTGAATCCTCCACGACCTCAACATCCTCACACAAACAGACACAGACAGGACAGCAGCATCCAAGATGTCACCGAAAGCCTGGATCTTATTTTGACCAAGAAACCGTAATCCCAGCGGCTCCGACTCCTCATTCAGCACCTAGAGGGCCCCAAAAGGATATCTAAAGTCTCCGCAAAGATGACTGCATCATCTGCAAATCAAGGTCCGACATCTTGACATTCCCAAACGATGCACCGCAGCTTGATCTCTCCGACATCCTCCCTAAAATCCAGTCCATACAAGTGCTGAAAAGTGTGGGGCAGTACAACCCCTGACGAACTCCAGTAACAACTGGAAATAAGTCGAGAGATGGTACCACCACACTTCACAGCACTCTCAGTACCAGAGTAGAGTTCAGACATCAGATCGATCAGTTTTGGTGCACCCCACGAAGACCAAGAATCCTCCAGAGGACATCCCGATTCACTGAATCGAACGCTTTACAGAGATCAACATAGGCTGCAAGCAGCCCTGCCGAAACTCTCGTCTGCGTTCGGTGAGGACACAAGAGCAAGGATACGGTCATCGTTGACCTCTTTGGTGTAAAGCCTGACTGCTCTGGACGCTGGTGCTCAAGCAGATGGTGGCGAACCCTATCAAGAATTATCCGAGCAAAGACTTGCCCGGCACTGAGAGCAGCGTCACCCTCGGTAGTTGTTGCAGTCTTGGCGATCACCCTTCCCTTTCCAGAGAGGAACAACAAGGCCCCTCTTCCAATCAGTTGGATGATGCCTGTGTTCCAGGCAGAGCACAAAACTGCATGCAACGACACGAGTGCAGCATTTCCACCACCCTTGAGAAGTTCAGCATGGATGCCACAGATCCCTGGAGCTTTGCCCGTTTCAACTGGTCACCGCAGCCCGTGTTCCACAAGCGAAGGTGGACCACAGTTATTCGAGGGTCAGCAACAGGGATTGTAACACCCTTGACGTCCAACTCGACAGCTGGGGGATCAGCCTGGTACAACCGCTCAAAGTAACCGCCCAGCGGGCCTTCACTTCAGACTCCTCTGTCAAAGAGCCTACCACTCTCTGCTCTAACTGCAGTGCTCCGAGGGATGGGCTTGGATGAACGCAATGCGCGAATTCCCCTGTAAGCGGGACGAGAATCACCTGTCCACAGGTGATGCTCTACCCCTCACAGATTCCTCGCACATAGGCCTCCTTGTCCACCCTCAGTGCACGTACAGTTTTACGCCTCAGCTCCCTGAACAGCTCAGCTCTGCCATTCAGCCTGGCCCTGCAACTCTGGTCAATGGTATCCAGTGTCCCTTGAGAGACAAAATTCTTCTTTGCCCTGCGGTGAATTCCAAGACATCCACCGGCAACATCAAGGATGGTGGTCTTGAAGGCACTCACAACTCTTCAGGACCCCCAAAGCTCCAGACCCCCAAGTGTCCACTCAGCCTGTTCGCAAACTCCTCAGCTACTCTCTCATCCCTGAGCTTGCAACATCCAGCCTAGGCTGGGATGGTACCATTCTCCAGGATTTAAGGTGCAGCTTTAGAGTTGCTACAACAAGCCTGTGGTCAGTATTGAGGAACTGAGCACTCCGTAGACCTGCAGTTCTGGATCATCCTCCAACGACCGTCAATGAGGACATGGTCAATCTCCTTTCCACACCGCCAGCGTTGGAATACCAAGTCCAGCGATGAGCTTGTGGCGCTGAACCATGAACCGCCACCCTAAGTCCATGACTTCTTGCAAAGTCAAGGAACTTAGTGCTATTCTGGTTCATAGTTCCTGACCATGGGGACCAACACACACCTCATAACCATCCCTATCAGTTCCAGTCGATGCATTGAAATCCCCAAGACTAGAAGTGTATCTCGTCTGGGCACTGATCAACCACAGACTCGAGCGTGGCGTAGAATGCAACTTCACGTGAGATCACTCGCCTCAGTCGGAGCATAAACAGAGACCAGGGAAATGACACCTAAGGAGTGACGAATCCTTAATCTCATAAAACGCTCGTTGACCGTGTTACCTCAATTATCATTGGGGTCAGCTTTTGGACACAGCTACAGCAACTCCTTGGGTATGGTAACCATCAGAGCGACCAGACCAATAGTAGGTGTAACCACCCACCATTATCTCGCCGCAATCCGGTCTCCAACCTCAGAGAGAGCTGCAATCCCGATGTCCAAACGCTTGAACTCGGATGATAAAAGAGACAGGTGATCATCTCTCTTAGGGATAGGACATTCCAGGCACCCACCCGAAGGGACCGCCTCAGGTTAACCCAGGGAGACCGCCGTCTGGTGGACGACACCTCAGCACACATCCGACACACTCTCCCGCAATCTGACCCAGGAATGTTACCCGTGGTTTCCCTCCTATCATCAAAGATTGGGTCCGAAGGCTTTGCCCAATCCGTCATCCGGTGAGCTGCCCTGCGAAGGGAAACTGCACAGGAGGTACTCCCACGGAGTGGTTTTCAGATTTTTTTGCGTTTTGTGTTTGCGGAATGAAGGGTTTTACGGTGGCCGGAGTGCAAATCCTGCCACCAACCTCCTAATAAAAAGTAGCCCAACTGCAGAGGACGTCCGCAGACACAGTTGGGCACTAGATATGGATGGCCGTTGGCTCACAAGGAGCTCCTCTGCCCTTTGACAGGTTTTGTTTTTAATCCTGCTGGGTGTCCATATCCAAACACCCTCCTCACCAGAAAACCTGGTGGGGAGACGTTTAGTCGCCGACACCCGACCATGGAACAGGTTAGTACAGGTTTACATGGTACCTGTAGCAGGTCACAGATCTTACCTGACCTGACAAAAAGCCCTCAAAAACACAAATTTAGAAATTATCTGGAGTGTCATCATTCAAGAGGCTTTTTTTTTTTCGACTACTCAGAGGATGCCACCCTCTATATAACATCATGTACTTGTTGATGTCGATCTTCGAGATTGGTATGCTCAGGTATCAAAAGTGCTCAGATTGCATACTTTTGCAATAATAGTGATATCACTGGTATGGTTCTGTAGAAAAAAGTGAATGCCTTCTCACTAGCATTGCATTTGTTAGCCAATGCACTTCTATTGGCTTAAACTAAATGCTCTTCTGTGGTAAATGACAGGAACTTGCTCAAGAAAATGATGAGAGCAAGGGCTGAGATCTACTGACCTGGCACAGCAAGTCTTAACTCTCAAGCAGCATCTAAGCAGCCTGCAGCATGAAGAACTTCTTGGACCTGATGCACGTGTGGACTTGGTGGATCCCAGGGTGCAATAGCAAAGTAAGTTTGAACTTGTTTCCTTGACTGACAAAAATACATCTACTTTAGACACTGCTTTCAAAGTGTGGACTTGGACAGTGACTGGCTCTTCTTTTTCTTCTTTCTTATGAAGCACAAGGCTGTGAGTTGCATCTGTGCGCTGATGCAACACCCTGTGTACGTCAGGACAGGAATTTGGAATTTGTTCAGGGTCCTGTGATGGTTTGCCTACTTCTCATGAAGGACACCATGGGATCTTTAACTTTCACTAACTAATGCCGCAGACAAGATGCCAATTTAACGTCCATCCGACGGACGGAGCATTGGTAAAACTGTCTGTGAAACACCTGCCTGTGATGAGGGACTGCCTGTAAAACACCGAGTGACAGTTTTTAGCTGGGCCAAGATTCAACTCAGGATAGATGGCTCAGACGCGATGTCCATACTGCTAGGCCATCCTGCCAGCCCGTGACTAACTCAATGAAAGTGTTTATTCTGAAGCCTCTGCAGCCAAAGGCTGGAGGCATCGTATTTTGAGAATATTGTCTGTCTGTCCATCTGCTCGTTATCGGTTTTTTGTTGTTACCACAATAACTTGTGAACCACTGCAGTGATTTCAACCACCCTTGGCACAAGTATTGATTGTAATACAAAGATGAAAGCTGATTTGATTTTAGGTTCACAGGTCAAAGGTCATAAGTCGTGCATTTTTTTTTTTAAAGATCATTTTGTCGACCAATATATATATATATCTTCCCTCTCTCCCCTCTCTCCCTCTCTCCCTCTCTCCCTCTCTCCCGACATATCCATTGACATTCTCATTTATTTCTGTTTTCCAGTTGGTTTTAGGTCATCTCTACCGAGATGACCTAATAAAGCGGACCAAATGTCCGTCGTCCGTCCGTCAACAATTTTTCTTTCCGATCTTGATGAAACTTAGTATGTGGGTAGCGGTCGATGAGTGTTGCACAACGATATAACTTTTGTCCGGGGTCAGGGTCAAGGTCACGAGGTCACTTAAGTTATAAAAATCGCCATTTTTCAACCTATCTAGTCTGCCATTGTACAAGATATTCGGCAACTTTTATTGATTATGATAGTAAAAAAATATTATCTTGTATCTAACCAGACAGATTTTTGAATTTCCGTCCCGTTTGGCCCCACGTAACCTGGAAGATGGTCAAAACACCTCCCGGTACAAAGAAAACTTTTTACTTCCGATCTTGATGAAATTTGGTATGTGGGTAGAGGTCGATGAGTGATACCCAACGACATATTTTTCCCCGGATGAGTCAGGTCAAGGTCATGAGGTCACGAAAGTTGTGAAAGTCACCATTTTCAAATCTGATCTAGTCTGTCATTTTAGGAGATATCTGGCAACGGTTCATCGATTATGATAGTAAAAAACATTATAGACATGACCGTCACCCCCACACGGGGGTAATTTTATTTTATTTTATTTGGTACAGTTACTTAGCTAAAGTTATCTATTTGTTTGATTGACCGTGAGTATTCCTTCCAAGCTCACTGTCTCATGTAAAGATATGAATCGACTAACTCGGACTTTACCGTACTCTAATGGTGAAAAACCCCACATGTTGCTCAAATTAGTCCTCGCAATCATCCAATGATGGAGGCCTGCTGTCTCACCAGTTTCACTTGAGTCGAGTGATTCAATTACTGAACATTGTATTCATTTACTCGAACATTGTAGCCTCAACAAAAGTCATCTTCAAAGTTCTGTTGATAATCCATATCGATGCTAATGCCAATGGGCGCTCCATTGTCTGCGCACGTACCTCCCCCCTCCCCGCCCCCCCTCACCCGATACGTATTCATTTATTTAATTTACTGTAAACTCGGGTTGTCTTTTCTCACAGTAACTATCAGAATCATGCAATGCAAATTGCCTTTAACACAAAAATTAACATATCCAATTACTGTATATCGGATTTACTAATCCATAACGGTGTGTTTCAAATACAAGGTCAAGTAACACACTAAATGCGCTATTACACCTGATGCGCAATGTTATACGAGCATACATATTGATTATGTGTTGCGGAAAGGTTATAGAAATGGTAGGGAGTGAGTTAATGTCTCCTCAGACGAAGGCCGGAGGCATTACGTTTTCGGTTGGCCATACGTGCATCCGTCCGTTATCGCTTTTCTTTTGTCACCACGAAAACTTGTGAACCATTGAAGGAATTGAAACTAACCTTGGCACAAGTATAGACAAATACAAAGATGAACCAATTCAATTTTGAGTTCAATATGGCAAAGGTCATGTGTCCTTTGAAAAACATTTTTCATGTGACCTTTAATAGAGATCAAACGTAACAGTGGGTTGATATCTGACATGGGATGAGGCATATCCATCGACACATTGTCGTCAATTTTTTTTTTAGTTTTTAAGCTGCGTCTTGCTCATGTTTTTGTGCACTGGTATAGTGTTGAGGCTCGTGGAGGAGCTGGAACACAACTAATGGACATAACAGAATGAAACTCGAACGACACTCGGTAGAGCGCATACCTCTCCAGAATGAACAGTTTACATTTTGTATCCCACTGATGGGCCAGATCTGCATCCGGACTTGAACTAAAATCGAATCTGGCTTGTTCTTGTCACCCACCCAACTCATCCACCAAGTTTTGTCATAACCCGGCCACAACTTTGTTATATCGTGCTACCAATCAATTTTGGCCCGATCCCGCATTTGTGAATAATCATTTTATAAATTATAGTATCCGGATCGTCACCAAAATCTAATCGATTTCTCCTTGTCACACACCCAACCTGTCACGAAGTTTCGTCCGAATCTGTGCCTAACATTTGAGATATCCTGTTCACAGACAGATGGGTGAATACATAGCCTCCGACCACCTTTGAAATAGTAAGATTGTTATTACTCGAGGTGTCACGATAATTGCAGGGTTTAAAAAAAAAAAAAATTGTAATGTTTTTGTTGTTCCAGGCGCTTGTGACCCACCTCGACTCGATCAAAACTGCTGATCCAGCCAAGGAAGGTGAGAAGCAAGCCCCAGCTCTGATGGTGATAAAGTGGCTTACGAACTCTACTTTAATCCACAGGAAGCAAGTTTCGTGAGCTTTCTAGGTAAGTCTTTGAAGAACTTAAACTGGTACTTAGGCCTTAGTTATTTTATAACTTGGTTACGGATCGCGACGCGTATAATTGCTGAAATGAAATATAAATATAAAACACATTTTTAGCCTTTATTTTTTATATTTCCGCCGAAGGTGCAAAAGTTTCAAAACCCGAAATGTAAACGTCGGCATTTATTTTCAAAATATAATTCGTGCGCGGCGTCAAAATGCCGAGTCACCTTTAACCGAACTGCGCAGTCGTCTTCGGTCATGGCGTCTGAGCAGTGGCCAGCGTGGTTCAGATTGACTGGTTTCTGGGGCGAAAGTGATTGTTAAGAAGTATGTCAGCGGTATAAATTCGAGTGACTGTATTGGTGATTTAATCACGCAACATCTTGACGACGAATTTCTGGCCGAACGATTGCATCAATTCAGTGCAGCAGCAGGATGATTCGCACGCTACTCTCGATCGTTCCGATTTTGTTCCATCGAAAGTTGAACACCGCTGTTCGTATTGAAAGATTTCGGTACCAAGTACGTCAAAGTTTCCCTGCGAGATGCTGATATTCAGCCTTCAACGGACCAGAATCAGCCTTTGATGTGCTCATGGGGATGGGGAGACTGTACGATCAGATGCCCACTGAAAACTAAGCTGGTTATGGCTCTGATTGACCGTTTTGAGTGTGTTGACTCCGGTAGACACCTTTTTTTTAATCATATCCAGCACTATGCACTGGTGTGCACGCACACATCTACGACTTGGACAGTAATTTTCTCAGCATTGTTCCATTTGTTTGATGATCCAACAGGTTTCTATAAGAAAAACATGCCAGACCAGGGTTGGGTCAATTACGTAATTGATAATTAATTACAATTAGGGTGTAATTGTAATTTAATTGTAATTGAAATTTTGTATTACAGCGTAATTGTAATTGAATCGTAATTGAAAGCTGAAATTATGGTGTAATTGTATTTGAAGTAATAAATCAATTACATTTCAATTACACTGTTTTCAATTTCAATGTGGTTTTACAAATACTACATACATGTATAAAGACTAACAATATTATTGATGATATTGTTGTGGATCCGGGGTGGCAGGATTCTCGCCGACTATTGGCGCCACCCTCACCACCGCCGTCTCCGGGGTTTATAACGCCGGCCGGCTCGCCACAGGCCTCGGGTCACGCGTCTTCAATCGGATACCAACGTAATCCTTGTACCTTACCAGTTGGGGAAATGAACCCCGGTTACAGACTGGTTGTGTCAGATGCGAGCGTTTCTCGCAGTCTATAACCATTTTGGTTTTATATGCCAATCGAACGGATCGTTCCTCGACGCGACACGAATAATCCATAGCGGCAATTCATACGAACCAACCAGATTGAT
This sequence comes from Eptatretus atami, assembly GCA_035128595.1. Taxonomy (NCBI): domain Eukaryota; kingdom Metazoa; phylum Chordata; class Myxini; order Myxiniformes; family Myxinidae; genus Eptatretus; species Eptatretus atami. Next base: position 45,230,637 of record CM068956.1, on the reverse strand, counting down.
TGGGGAACATCGGGGACACAACACAAGCAAAACATTCACGACAATGTTTTTATTAACAATCTTTAACCCGTTCTTAACTAGGAACCACGGACTACAGGTTTCGAGGGGGTCCCTACCGTAATTGCCTTAAACAACGTGCAAACAAGACATACAGACAGACAGCATGCATGCAAGACAGAGTACTTGGTGATGTCTCATGGACGAGAAATGTAATTGAAATGTAATTGAAATTTTTTGCGAGCATAATTGTATTTAATTGTAATTGAAATATAATTGTAATGTAATTGTAATTGAAAAATTTGTACTGGGGCGTAATTGTAATTTAATTGTATTGAAATTTTCAAAAGTTTTGTAATTGATACCTCGTAATTGAGGATGTAATTGTAATTGAAAATTGTAATTAACCCCAACCCTGTGCCAGACTATATTGTAAAAACAAGTTTTAATCCTTCTTTATTTTTTTCACATCAGATGATACAGTGAACAATGGCATCCTGCATTTGAATGGTTTTCCATCTTCAATGTTTTCTTAGATCCTCCTGGTCCGGGATTTATATTTATTCCCCCCCCCCAACCTACCCTTGCTTTCCCATGGAACATCCAAAAAATAATCATAAAAATATATAATTTCTAAAAATTGAAATTATATTTATATTCATATTTCGACCTACCGACCCTACGTTTTAGCTGAAGAACTGCGTAAACCAAGTTATAAAAAACTAAGGCCTTAGTATGTAAATAGAAAACTCGTTGACATTCTATGATCATTTTTTTAAGCCTGAGATTGAAGATGATTCGTAGCTGCTCTGCAGATGTAATTACAACTACTTTGTTAAACATCCAACAAAATTCCTGCCGATTCTGTTGCAATCATATGTACTGTTAACTTCATGTTCAATCCCCCTCGTGAGTGATTTTTAACTGAATTGTTCATGTGCCTACATCTAATTGACTTTCAACGATATGCCAATGAAGGGAGTAGGAGGGGTTTGGGGTGGAGGGGATGGGTGAGAGGTGACAAAAGTTAAATTGAACAACATGACAATGAAGGTATATAAACTTCTGGTCCGGGCTCTCCACATGTGCATGGTAAATTTGAGCTCCTCTATCCCACCTCACCAAAGCTGAGTTTTTATTTTGAACCAAATTTGTCATTCATCAACGTGTTGATATTTTATCCAGTGCAATATTTCGTGTGAATTCGTTCGTCATTTTGTGCTCTTCATTTCACATTATCAAGCCCCAAACGGCCTTTTTCAAGCCCTTACTCGGATAGAAAGTGCGCCCTGCTTTCGCTTTATTCCTGGTTTATTCCCAGGTATCCTATTTCTATTTCCTCAACACTATCCTATTTCCGATTTCATTTTCCCCTTCTCATTTCAATATATATATATTTCACTCCATAACTATTCTCATTTCTATTTAATTCCTTGTGCTCCTAGTTATACATTCTCTCCCCCCCCCCACCCCACACTTTCTATTATTATCTTACATTAAATATAAATGCTTCTTTAAAATAAAAATAAAAAGTTCTGACCTGCAGAACAGAGTTCATGGAACACCCTCCCTTTATCGGGGAGCTGTATTGGAAACAAAGGGCTGCCTGACATGCTCCTGGAAGTTTATGTTTACTGTTAATAACCCAGCGTTAATTTTAGTCATCCGCACACTTATTGTTAAAACGAATGTAATGAATTTGTTTTCTGTTCCCAGAGATCAGATGTTAAAGTGAAAATAAATGACAGTGTTAATGATGGTGAATGAAAGTGCCAATCAGGAAAAAAAAACATTGTTTTATACATCTCACTAATTGGCATCGTTTAAGCTTTGTGATGACAAAAAAGTGATAATCAGTAAAAATGAAAAACAAAAAACTTTCATGGGGTCCCTGTTTCATTCATGGGCATGAGGTCCCTGTTAATTTATTTTATGACCTACATTTGTTGTAATGAATTATATTTCTAAGGTTTTGTTTACGGAGCCGAATTGGTACATTTCAAGTTTTATTTATTTATTTATTTTTGTTAAGAACTACATTTTGTTGGGAGCAATTAACCCTCTAAATGTCACTCTGGATCTTCCCCTGAGTTTATACAATCTCATGATCAACAACGTTGCAGGAACGTCAGCCTGCAGCATGTTAAGTCCCTCTCTCTTTATCTGGAATTCATTCTAGTTGGCAAAGATGTGCAGATCGAATGGGCCTCCTACTCTACTCGCTGCAACGTACAGCTGTCTGTGTAAAAACACTGGTGGGAAGGAGGATTACACACTACCACAGGCTCTCACCCTGGCTTGTGTTGACAGTCATCACAAAGGCTGGCCTGACGAGAAAATGTTGTCAGCGGATTTGGAAAGGAAGATCCATGTCAGATGGAGAAAGAATAATTATAGGATTAAGTAGAATGGACCCGGCACACTCACCACTGAGCATCCACGCCTCAAGAAAATGATCAGTGACCTTGATTAAGATGTAATGTGTTCCGTTACAGTGGCCATTGCGAGGATTGAGATTTCACAACAGCATGATGGGAGTGTTAACCTTCAGTGACATCTCATGTGGTGGAACCACTTGAAAGATTGATGGAGTTGAGAAACTCAGGTGGATAAAGGACAGATAGGTTTTGATTCGACACTTTTTACTATGAAGATGTCACCCGGCAGGCGGTCGGTGATCTTACTGTTGAAGAGATCAACCATGTTGCTCAATGTGGTTAAAATCGCATGTGAAGCCAACCACTCAGAATTTTTATGATTGGACCATTCATCAAGTCTGGCATACACATGGTTGATGACATCATCTTCCAAGTTCACACAAAGAGCAGGTGGGAACACAATTATGTCGTCATAAAGGTTACACTCCACAGAAGGTAGGCTCGATGCTCGATCATGCTTGAGTAGTTTTCGACTTCCTTCATCCGCATCAAGTCGAATGAGCACGCGTATATTTGTTCTTCAAGTTGGCATCGTGTAATGTCGCCACAACGGAGTTTTTCATGCAGGTGTTGACGATGTTTGGTCACCTCCCTCTTCGAACCACTGGAACAATTTGACGATCAGTACACCGCTTCTTATTGAGTCTTTAATAATACACCGCTTTAATTCAGTAAGTTTGAAGTCTCGACGAAGAGATTGCAGTGTTATTAGTGCAGTTATGATATTATTTTTATTAATGTAACATTATTACCTCTGCCAACAAAGGTAAAGGAGGTTGTTTTCACCCCTTTCTGTCTTTGCTTGTTTGATGGCTTTCTTTCTTCTTCTTTTTGGGACTATACTCTGTGCAGAGCATTGGTGCTGCTTAAGCAGTCCCCTTGGCCATTGGGCACAATCCTGGACGGGTCGCCACTCCGCCACAGTATACCAGCATGCTGGCACTCATTTTGCCGACCTCGGAAGGATGACAGGCCGAGTTATAACCCCACCTAGTATTAATTCAACAGCTGAGCGGGATTTGAACTCAGGACCCTAGGATCCAAAGCCCACCACCCGAAGCCAACACCAGGCATCAGTTTGTCTGTGTACAGTACACAGTTTGTCTGTGTACAGGATATCTCAAAAAGTTGTGGACGGATCCGGATGAAATTTTGTGGACAGGTTCGATGTGTGACAAGGACAAACTGATTACATTTTGCTGAAGATCTGGATCCGACTACTTGAATTTTTAAAAGTGATTTTTCACCATTGAGAGATGGGGTGAAAAGCTATATATAGCACGATATCTCAAAAAGTTGTGGACGGATTCGGATGAAACTTGGTGGATCGGTTGGGTGTGTGGAAAGGAGGAATTGATTCAATTTTGGTGAAGATAGGAGAATTATTTAATGTTTAAAGTGATTCTTCACCATTGAGAGATAGGGCTCAAAAACGATATATAGCACGATATCTCAAAAATGTATTGGGCCCGATATGTTCTCGTGGATTGGGCATTACTTAGCAGAGGTATGCGCTCTACCAAGTGCCCTTCTAGTTGTTATTGTTGTTATTATTAAAACTCGATTGCTGCATTAAGAAACCTCAGCTAATTTGTTAATCCCACGATATAACACTTAACCTCTCTGAGGGGGAAAAAACACACCTGGGCAGGAAGTCTGGAACGCTGCATCGATTGCTCCAGAAAACTATAAGGGCACTCGGTGGAGTGCATACCTCCGCTACATAATGCCTGATCCACGAGACATATCGGGCCCAATACATTTTTGAAATATCATGCTATATAATTATTTATGGCCCTATCTCTCAATGGTGAAGAATCGCTTAAAAAATCCTCGTAGTCAGATTTGGATCTTCACCAAAACTGAATCGATTCTTCCTTGTCACACACCAAACCTGTCGACCAAATTTCATTCAGATCCGTCTACAACACTTTTTGAGATATCCTGCACACAGACAGTCAGACAGGGGTGAAAACATAACAGCCTTCACCTTCAGTGTCGGAGGTAAAAAATAACTGGAAGCGGCTTGTAGGCGAGGCCTAAGGAATGAAGCCGAAGGCCTATGTGTACGATGTTGTTGGAAGGCCCGTGATGCCTATCCTTTCAACATTTGATGATCATTTTAACAATCGTGTTGTTTTACTGAACAGAAAATGCAAAGGTAGGGCATGGCAATTGTGAGTATGACAGGTTTTTAACAATGTGTTCGGCCTCAACTGCATGGAAATATAAATGGTGTTTGGAGTCGGCCTTCCTAGACTGTAATGACGTAGCGTGACAGACAGATACTGCTGCTACTTTAATATATAGGTTAAAAAAATCATTTTAAGTGTGCATTTCGACCCTTTTATCTCTTTCACAAATGCCACGTGTGCTCTCTTCTCCATCACGATATGTCTTCTTCAAAAGGATTATTTTTCTGAGGTTTTTGTCTGCTCTGCGCCTCATTCACCAATCCCACCCGGCCTTCTCACCACCATTTATACAGCGCAGCGTTTCTCCGTGTCAGGTCAGGTCAGGTATGGGAGCTTGCACCGCAACAGCATGTTGCTGTGTCCACTTTCCACAGGTACTCCAGGGGCCTCCGTCTGGCTGGCTGGCTGGCTAATCCCCATCTCCTTGAGATGCTGATCAAACCTGTTGCAACCACGAGGCACGTGGACGGCCCATTGGCCGCTTCCACTCACGAGGCTCCCTCACTGAGAGAATCTGGTGAGCAGGATCAGCGTCAGGAAAAGGAGCCACATGTCCACACAGCCGCAGCTGACGCTCACAGACGATGCAGGTAACAAATCTCATTTGAGTCTCTCTCAGCAACCGCTCGTTGGACACAAAGTCACGACCAGCAATAGCCAAGGATTGTCTGAAGAGCCCTGGTACCAAAGGAATTAAGTCTCCATCTCAGATCCCTGGTGAGAGTCCAAGTCTCACATCCGTAGAGCAAGACTGGACCCACCAAGGACCTGAAGACTCGGACTTTCGTCCTGCACAGGTGCCGACAGCGCCACACCCCATGATCCAGTGAATCCATGACTCCCCAGGCCCGACCCAGACGTCTATTGACCTCTCGCTCACAGCCAGCAGAGACGTGAATGTCACTGTCAAGGTAAGTGAATCTCTCCGTGACCTCAACATTCTCACTACAAACAGGTACAGACAAGATGGCAGCATCCAAGATGTCATTAAAAGCCTGGATCTTAGTTTTGACCTAGGAAACCCATAATCACAGCGGCTCTGACTCCTCATTCAGCACCTCGAGGGCTCCCAAAACGACATCCAGAGTCTCTGCAAAGATGACTGCAGCATCTGCGAAATCAAGGTCAGCGATCTTGACATTCTCAAACGATGCACCGTAGCTTGATCTCTCCGACATGCTCCCCAGAATCCAGTCCATACAAGTACTGAAAAGTGTGGGGGCTAGTGCACACCCCTGACAAACTACAGTAGCAACTGGAAATTTATCAGAGATAGTATCACCACATCTCTCAGCACTCCACCAGAGTACAGTTCAGACATCAGATTGATCAGTTTTGGTGGCACCCCACGAAGACCAAGAGTCCTCGAGAGGGCATCCCGATTCACTGAATTCACTGAAACGCTTTACAGAGATCAACATAGGCTACAAGTAGCCCCTGCCAAAACTCTCGTTTGCATTCGGTGAGGACCCGAAGAGCAAGGATACGGTCAATCGTTGACCTCTTTGGTGTAAAGCCTGAGTGCTCTGGGTGCTGATGCTCAAGTCGATGGTGGCAAACCCTATTAGTAATTATCCGAGCAAAGACCTTGCCTGGCGCTGAGAGCAGCGTCACCCTCGGGAGTTGTTGCAGTCCTGGTGATCACCCTTCCCTTTCTAGAGAGGGAGAACATGGCCCCTCTTCCAGTCAGTTGGAATGATGCCTGTATTCCAGGCAGAGCGCAGAACTGCATGCCAGGACATGAGTGCAACATTTCCACCAGTCTTGAGAAGTTCAGCATGGATGCCACAGATCCCAGGAGCTTTACCCATTCCAACCAGTTCACCGCAGCCTTGTGTTTCCACAAATGAAGGTGGATCACAGGGTCAGCAATAGGGAAAGTAACAACCCTGACATCCAACTCAACAGCTGGTTGATCAACCTTGTGCAGCCGCTTAAAGTAACCAGCCCAGAGGGCCTTCGTTTCGGACTCCTCTGTCAAGGACCCACCACCCTCCACTCTAACTGCAGGACACCGAGGGACAGGCTTGGAGGAATGCAATGTGCGAATTCCTCTGTAAGCAGGAAGACAATCACTTGACCACAGGTGATGCACTACCCTCTCACAAATTCCTCACATTTCGGCCTCCTTGTCCACCCTCGGCACGCATCCAGTTTTACGCCTGAACTCCCTGAATATCTCAGCTCTGCTATTAAGCCTGGCCCTGTGACTGGTTAATGGTATCCAGTGTCCCTTGAGAGACAAAATTCTTCTTCGCCCTACAGTGAGTTCCAAGAAGTCCACCGGCAACATCAAGGATGGTGGTCTTGAGACCACTCCACAACTCCAGGGTTTTCCCTGGGTTTTAAAATGACTTGGGTAAAACTGCCAACATGTATAATTTTGCGGCCCGCGGTGGCCACGATTAGTGGGAGAGGGGGGTCTCCCCCCTTTCGCTGTCGGGAGGGGGGGGGTCTGGGGGTTCTCCCCCAGAAAATTTAGCAATTTTAGATGCTCTTAGGTGCATTCTGGGGCATTCTGAGCATGCAAGTAGAGGCACAAATTAGTATCTTGGCATCATCAATTTTGTAAAAAAAATTCTCACTTACAACATATCTTATATTTAGCATGTATGTATCTTCACCATAAATCTTTTTTTTTAATCTTTTTTTTATTTTTTTTTTAAATTTTAAAAGCAGTTGGGCGGCCAGAAATTGACTGAGGCGGCCACCCAAATGAGCCCTATGGATGGAAAACACTGAACTCTTCAGGATTCCCCAAAGCACCCAGACCCCCCCCCCCCCCCCCCCCCACATCCCCACTCGGCCTATTCGCAAACTTCTCAGCTACCTGCTCATCGTTGAGCTTGCCAACATCCAGCCTCGGCTGGGATGGTACCATTCTCCCGGATTTAAGCTGCAACTTCAGAGTTGCTACAACAAGCCTGTGGTCAGTATTGAGGAACTGAGCACTCCGGTTGACCCTGCAGTTCTGGATCATCCTCAAGAAACAATCAACGAGGACATGGTCAATCTCCTTTGCCACATCACCAGCGTTGGAATACCAAATCCAGCGATGAGCCTGTGGACGTTAAAACCATGATTCAGCCACTCTAAGTCCATGACTTCTTGCAAAGTCAAGGAACTTGGTGCTTATGCTTCATAGTTCCAGACCCATTGGGACCAACACATGTCTCAAAACCAACCCTATCAGTTCCAGTTGATGCATTGAAATCCTCCAAGACTCGAAGAGTATCTCGCCTGGGGCACTGATCAACCACAGACTCGAGCCTGGCATGGAATGCATCCTTCATGGTGAGATCACTCGCCTCAGTCGGAGCATATATACAGAGACCAGGGAAATGACACCCAAGGAGTGACGAATCCTGAATCTTATACGCTCATTGACCGGTGTTACCTCAATTATTATTGGAGTCAGTTTATTGGACACAGCTACAGCAACTCCTTGGGCATGGTAACCATCAGAGCAACCAGACTAATAGTCGGTGTAACCACCCGCCATGATCTCGCCACGATCCGGTCTCCGAACTTCAGAGAGTGCTGCAATACCGATGTTCAAATGCTTGAGCTCAGATGATAACAGAGACAGGTGACCATCCTCTCTTCGGGATGGGACATTCCAGGCACCCACCCGAAGGGACCGCCTCAGGTTAACCCAAGGAGACCGCTGTCTGGTGGACTACACCTCAGCCCTACTCTGCCACACACCACCGCAATCTGACCCTGGAAGTTTACCCCGTGCTTTTCCTCCTATCAAGGAATGGGGGTCCCGAATGCTTTGCCCCAATCCCGTCATCTGGTGAGCTGCCCTGCGAAGGGCAGCAGCACAAGAAGTACTTCCATGGACTGGGTTTTCAGTTTCTTTGCATTTGTGGGTTTTGCAGAATGAAGTGTTTTACGGTGGCAGGAGTGCAAATCCTGCCACAAACCTCCTAAAACATGTGTATATCAGTATATAATATATTATATATATATATATATATATATATATACTGTATATATATATATATGTATATTAAAAAGGGTCACCCAACTGCAGGAGGATGTCCACAGACACAATTGGGCACTAGAAATGGATGGCCGTTGGCTCACACAGAGCTCCTCCTCCCTTTGACAGGTTTTGCGTTTAATCCTGCGAGGCGTCCATATCCATGCACCCTCCTCACCAGAAAACCTGGTAGGGGGAGACAGTTTAGTCACTGAAAACCCAACCATGAAACAGATTGGTTCAGGTTTACATGGTACCTGTAGCAAGCCACAGATCTAATCTGGCCTGACGCGACAATATTCTCAGTCATCTCCGTGTGTTTTACAGTTATTCACATCTTCCTTCCTGTGATCTTTCTCTCTATCTGCTAGTTGGGAATATTGAACCAGGTAAAGCATCCACCCTACCCCCTCAAAGCTTCATTTCCACCCCTTTCTGTAGCCCTCCTCACCCTACCCTCTCAATGCTCGAGTACTGAGTACTCGAGTAATAAACCTTCCCCCACATTCCACACACTCACTCGAACCTTCAACCACATTCCACACACTCACTCGAACCTTCCCCCACGTTCCACACACTCACTCGAACCTTCCCCCACGGTCCACAACACTCACTCGAACCTTCCCCCACGTTCCACACACTCACTCGAACCTTCCCCAACCGTTCCACACACTCACTGGAACCTTCCCCACGTTCCACACACACTCGAACCTTCCCCCACGTTCCACACACTCACTCGACACTTCCCCCCACGTTCCACACACTTACTCGAACCTTCCTCCACGTTCCACACACTCCACTCGAACCTTCCCCCACGTTCACACACATCACTCGAACCTTCCCCCACGTTCCACACACTCACTCGAACCTTCCCCCACGTTCCACACACTCACTCGAACCTTCCTCCACGTTCCACACACTCCACATCGAACCTTCCCCACGTTCCACAACACTCACTCGAACCTTCCCCACGTTCCACACACTCACTCGAACCTTCCCCACGTTCCACACACTCACTCGAACCTTCCCCCACGTTCACACACTCCAAGTCGAACCTTCCCCCACGTTCCACACACTCACTCGAACCTTCCCCCACGTTCCACACACTCACACAAATATTCCTTTTTTACATCAAGAACTCAATTTCTCTTTGCCCTTGTACTGACTTTACATCCCCCAACCCCAAGCAGTACGTACCTCTGGCTGCGATTTCCCCTCCGCTTCCATATTTTGGTCAACTGGGTTTTGTACCGTCCTAACAATGATGACTCCATCTATATATCTCTCAGACAACAGGAACAAACTTTTAACCACTGATCCTAACTCTCTCTTCCTCAAATGTGGTGGTTTCAATTATCACCATGCAACTTGGCTGAGTTTTGGTACCTCACTCTCCAGTCATGGCACTTCAGCAAATGACTTCTTTGACTCTATGGGACCGACTCGATCTGTAAGCTTTCCAATCCGGATTTCTCCCAATGGCAAATGGTCCCTTCTGGACTTTGTGATGACTAACTTTCCTGTAAATGTCTCCTGCATTTCCTCTGCTACATTTAGTGCATCTGATAATATTCTTGTGAAAGTAAACATCTTTCTGCCTGTTCTCAGAGAGCTGCCTTAACACTGGTGCGTCTGGCATTTCGCTCAAGCAGATTGGCAGGGACTGCAAGCAGCCATCTCTTTTCCAGATTGGTCTCCCATATCTACTGCCCCTGATGTTAACTCAGCCTGGGAATTCTTCCACAGAAGTCTCTCTGTATCTCTATCTCTATCTCTTTACAGATTAGTCACATTTCACCTTCAATTATCTCCGACCCTTCTTCCTGTCCATGGTGCACTCAATCCTGTGGTGAGGCAGTTGCTCTGAAACAACTTGTCTTCTCTTCCTGGAAGGCAATCTCCGTGCATTCCAAAAAGTCCGCAACAAGTGTGTGTCCTCAGGAGTTTTGTGTGTCTTGAAGAAGGTTGTTCTCCAACCTCAAGAATGAACTTTCAGACTTGTTTCCCTTCTCTAAAACCTGCTGGTGCTTTGTTAAGTCTGGCTCTGGAGTATGCTCCCCTTCCACCCCTTCCTTCTCTTCAAATGGCACCACAGCTGATTCGGCTCTTGAGAAGGCTGAATGCCTTAATTCTGTGTTTGCTTCCAAATCTTGTGTCCCTGCGCCCCCACTCTCTCAGTAACCAAATGCTCCTGTACTTTCTTTTGCACCTGAGAAGGTAGAGAAGGTTCTTTCCACCCTCGACTCTGACTCTGTTACTGGACCGGATGGCATCAGCTCATGTGTTCCAAAAGCCTGCTCTGATGCTGTTGTGCATCCATCTCTGCCATTTTCACCCTATCATTTGCGCTCAGTTATCTTCCATGTCCTTGGAAATCAGCCAGCATCACTGCATGACATAAAAAGGAGCAAAAACTGATCCCCCTCAACGACTGACCTATCAGCTTACTTACAATCATCAGCAAGGTCTTGGAATCCATAATCAGTTGAATTGATATCCCTGTGTTTCTCCAACAACTGAATCTCAGATCACCAATTTGGTTTCAGACCAAGTCACTCCACCTTGGATTGCTGCTTATACTCTCCCAACAATGGATGGAGGCTCTCAATGTCAGACCTGTGATGAGGGCCGTCTCTCTGGGCATATCTCGTGCTTTTAATAGTCTGGCATGCCACCTTGCTCTCCAAACTGTCTGCATATGGGATCCAAGGCCAACTCCACACATGGCTTTCTCTCTTCCTCTACTCTCTTGTAGCCAACGTGTGGCACTCAACGGAATCCTTTCAGCTCATCCTCTGCCATCGCATCCCTCATCCTTCAGATAGGTGGGCTGCAGCCTCTCCCCTCTTCAGACCTTGACAAAAGCACAAGATGGTCAAACACTTGGAATATGTCTTTCAATCCTGCAAATCTCACACTCACTATTTCTCTCCAAGAGGACCGTCTGGCAAACCCTCCTATCTACTTTGTTTACAATCTTCTTGAGGAAGTTGTCATTCAAACTACTGGGTCTCACTATCAGCTGTGATCTTTCTTGGACAAACCACCTTTTTAAGTTGGCTTCTGAAGACAGCTGCCGAATGGGCATCCTCCATTGTACAAAATCCTTCTTTGGCATACCTGAACTCCTGTCCACTTACAAGGCTTTAATCTCCAGCTAAATGGAGTATGGCTTTCCCTTCTGGATTGGCTCCCCTGCTTCACATCTTGCTCAGTTTGATGACGTGGAAATCAAGGCCTCAAGATCATTGGAATCTTCCACGATGAAGTTGGGTCTATAGGCCTATCACTTCGCCATTGCAGACTGGTTGGTAGTCTCTCTGTCTTGCTCCTGCCTCCGTTCTGGTCTTGCACCTCTGCTCTTTCAGTGCTTCACCCCCCCCCTTCTCCCCCCTGGTTTGTGCAGGGCTCACATGGTCCACTATCAATCCCCTTTTGGTGAAGCTACCTAGATCCAGGATCACTGCTCGCCTCCACTCATTTGTTCCTCTTTTTTTTTCTCCCATTTATGGAATCAAGACTTTCCTCCAGGTCTTCAAGACAGCTGTTCACTACCATCTGATTGTTTCCAATCAAAACCATGATGTTTTCTACCCTCATTAACCCCACCCACATCCTCCTAATTTTTGTTTTTCTCCTTGAAGTTCCTTCTCCATGCATGTGTGATTTGCATCCTGTTTTTGACTATGTATGCCAAAAAAAAAAAAACAGGCAAAGAAATTGGAGGTCTGCTTCCTCTCCCAGCATGTATGCAGCATTAAAATATTAACTCAAAGGATGCAACTTTTATCAGATGTAGCATAATGAGAAACATTGGCTGAAGGTGTGGCTGTTCTGCTGATGCAATGCTCTCTGTAACTTAGGGCAGGAATTTGGAACTTAAAGAAGACTGTGGGATCTTTAAAGTCCACCAAGTAGTGTTGGTGGATGGGATGCCCATTTTAACGTCAATCCGAAGGATGGCACACACATTGATGAATCGCACTTCCTGCGAAACACCAGGATGACAGTTTATAGTTGGGGCTTAACCCAGGCTTAGCGGTGAGAGTGCATACCTTTCAGCCATCTTGCCAGCTACGGCTTTGGTATCCTTATTATAAATAAATAAATTCAATGGTTTTCACATATATAACACATTATTTTCACAAATTTCCATTGAAATACTCGGGTATTTCCGTCAATTGTCGCCATTTCCGTCTAGGTTACGCACTGCCATCTACCGGACGGCCGTCATTGGCTGTCTTGAGGCACATGTGGGGGGGGGGGGTCGGGGGGGCGGGACACCGGAGACGTGGTAGACACCGGGGACATTTCAAACTCGGTGCAATTGTATACAGCGCACGCGCTGTAATAAATAACCCTGCAAATGTGGATCCGGTTTCATGCTTTGATTAATTTCTTTAATCTGTTACGAGTTTTAATTAGCAATGTTGCTTCCAGTGTGCACCATTGTCCTGATTAATGAGTCAATGCTATGTAACCATGACTATTTCCCAGTTTCTGGGTGAAATGGTACAATTTCTGACAGGCCAGAGCAGGATTAATCTGGCCCGATTAAAAATACAACCGGCTGAATTAATTAACTCAACAGCACTGATGATGTATCCGTTGCTAGACACTGGGTTCGCTTCAGCGGTTAAATTATCCTCGCGCAAATTAGTGCAAAGACACGCACAACAATGGTTTTCAAATTGTGAGGAGCTTATGGCACCAGTCGTGGGTAGATCTCTGGGGTGCCCCCAGAACGAGGTGGGAGGTTGTGGAATTTGAAATGCTGTCATTTTTAAGTGCAATAGTTTAATTGTAAATGTATGGTTGAGTCAGAAGTGCCTCCACTTGCGTGGGTCTTCCACCACATTGAAGATACTCGTGCACCTCCTTATAGATAATCTTTTTATACCAACACAAAAACGCCACAAGTCAATTAATTCCTGTTTAACAAGTCGTATTTATATGTGCTTGTTGATGTTCAGTGTTGCTTATATTGGAATATTATTGTCTATGTTCCAGGAAATTAGCAAAATTTTCCGAAATGGTCATGAGAACCTCAAATGGGGAAGCTCGTCTCACTACCGAAGCCACTTGATGCTCATAAAAATGCATTTCCAGTTCTCCGTGACATTTCAATTGCAGGCATGAAGAATGCCAATGGCGGTTATGTTTTCACCCCTGTCTGTCTGTCTGTCTGTCTGTCTGTCTATGAGCAGGATATCAAAAAGTTGTGGACGGATTCGGACGAAATTTGGTGGACAGGTTGGGTATGTTGCAAGGATGAAGTGATTACATTTTGGTGAAGATCTGGATATTAGAATTTTAAAAGTGATTCTTCACCATTGAGAGATAGGGCTGAAATTATATATTGTATTATATTTCAAAGTTATATTTGGATTGTGACAAAGCATGGTGGATGAGTTGGGTCGGTGGCAGGAACAAGCTGATTAGATTTTGCTTAAGGTATGGATGCAGAGCCGGCCTATCAGTGTGAAATAAAATATAAACTATTCAGCTTGGCGAAGGTATGTGCTCCATTGAGTGCTGTTCTTGTTTATATTGTCACATGCAGTATTGTTTCATATAGTTTGCAGGCAGATGGCCTGGGATATTTCTCTGGCTTGATGAAGCTTTCTCTGTGTGGAGGTTCGGCGTCGCCAAAACGAAGTAGTTCGACTGGAATGGCATTCCAAAGCATTCATAATGCGCAATGGCGGTAACTACTTATGGATCGCCATGTAGAGTTCTACATTATGTTAGAAAAGAAGCTGCGTATTTCTTGAAAGACCACCGATGTAAATATAATCATTGTGTGGATAAAGGCTCAGGTCTGCCCAATGAATTAGTTGGTCGTGTCTCCTATTTCCTTCATATATTCTGTAATCATCTTGCACAAGCTCCGTTTTTCAGAACCTCGGTGCACTTCTTGAAATGTGCTCTGCATGTTGCAGGTGTCTGAACTGGAAAAGCGACTGTCCAAGTTGGAGGCAGCAGTTGGCAAGTCTTCATCCAATGCTGTAAGTGTGTGTGTGTGTGTGTGTG
>CM068956.1:45193224-45203232 GCA_035128595.1 Eptatretus atami | reverse complement strand
GTCGTTCGTTCTGTGCTTGGAGGCCAGAGTTGGTTGGAAAACGAAGGGGTTCCCGCTGCTTGGCTCCGCTCACGTCTCTCCCCGACGGCCCGACTACTGGTCCTGGCCCACTCGAGCTCCTCCACGGACCCGAACTCCACACGGGCGGCTGTGGACCTGACTGCACGACTGTTGGCAGGTGCCGCACCATGGAGCATTCCTTCCCGAGACTCAGGTACTCGAAAGAACTGCAACTTCAGCCCGCCTCCCTCCCTGGCTGCAAAAGTCCTTTGCCTTCAACTGGGTTTATTTTGTCCAAGTGTGTGTCTGGTGTGGGCGCCAGTCTAATAAGTAGAAACTGTATAAGTGTTTTTGACCATTGTAAATCTTGCCTGTATAATTCCCGCGTAAGTCTGCTATGTGTCTTCTTTTGTAAGTTGCTGTAAATTGAGGCACTACATCTTCTTTCTTTCTTTCCCCTGCATAACTCCCCAATAAACCTGTTTCTGTTCCACATAAATTTCCTCGTTATTATAAATAAATTATTGTAGAAATGTTCCCAGTTCGTTTTCGTCTTTTCCTTCATTGGTCCAGCATGGTTCGGATCTGAGTTTTAGCCGGGTCTTTGTTCCCGTTAATCTGCTCATCCTAGCCAGCACGGCTTTGGCAGTTCCGCTCGACTGCACCCGAACCGGAGTTGGTAGTCGGTAGTTGGAACTCTACCGCAGTCGGTAAAGTGACCCGGTTCGAGCAAGACGTGCTGAGGCGTGGTTCCCCAGTGGACGACACCGCGTGGTGAATTAGGTAAATTGGTTATCGACAAAAAGATCCTACGCTACACAGTGGAGGTATTGCGTCCACGGTCGTTAAGCAACCCGCCGCCTCACGGAGTTATCCGTGAGCGATGGCCTACAATTCCGGGAGTCTGTGGGGAGACGACGTAACTTCCCCCACCTTGCGGTCGTTCTCGCCACCGGTCCCCGGCCCGCAACAATAGGTATGCCTCCTTGTAACCTTTTTTTTTTTTGGTGTGCATTGGACTATTGCAAGGAACTCGTTCATATAACTTTTTGAACACCCAAACATGCTAAAAGTGTGTGTGTGTGTGTGTGTGTGTGTGTGTGTGTGTGGTGTGTGTGTGTGTTGTGTGTTGTATATGTAGATATATATGTATATATGTAGATATATATGTATATGTATATGTATATGTATATGTATATGTATATATATATATATATATATATATACACAGATAGATAGATATGCCATGGCGTTTTTTTTTCACGATCCAAAAAAGTAGGTGTGTGTGTGTGTGTATATATATTGTTACGGCTGTGGAAATTCGCAGAACACCATATAGGTCCTTAATTAGTTATGCCGATAAGTCCGTGTTCAGTTAGATTTCCCCACCGTTGTTTAATGGGAATTATCCGTGTGGACAGGGCTGTGATCTTTGAGATAGCCGTTTTTCTTTCACTATCGTTATTTTGGACCACCACCACCAACATCGCTCTCAAACAACCGCTTCAGACCCACCGTCCTTCCACCACCACAACCACACTCGCCTCTCAACAACCACGCCATCCTGATCACCTCAACCACCACGCCCAACCACAATTACGCCAATCACCTAACCACCTTCCCGCTACGCCCACTACCAATCACCTTCTCACAACCCCGCAGCAACCCTCTCGCTTATAAAACCATCTCTACCAAGGAAAAGGAACAAGGGATTCCAATAACGCCATGGGAAATAAGAGTTCCGATGGCGCGCGGATTTTCCCTCCTGCTTTTCCCGCGCTTTGGTATGGGAAGTGCATTTGAGCCAGAGGTCAAAGGTGAAGTAGGGTGGGGGCCTGATTTTGGGGGAATGAATGTCCCTCTGCTGCAGGGTCACCGCAACGATTTCCTCGTCCCCCGCGCACCGCGAGGGGGGGGGCGAGAGGGTTGGAAGTGGAAAACGCCTCCCTTCTGGAAGTTTCCCGCATGTTCTGGAAGGAGGGCGGGGCAAAAGCGGAGGGGCGGAGCGTGGGAATATAAGGGCACGCAGAGCGCCAAGTCGGTCTTCTTTTCTTCTTCTTCTCTCTCTCTTCTCTTCTCGTGGTCTTGGTGGAAAGAGTCGGGTGGAAGTCTTGGTGGTCTTCGTCTGTGGAGAAGCGGTCCGTGGAGCGACCCGTTCGTTGGAGCTTGCAGTCGGTGGAGAGTCCGGGCGTCGCGAAGGAGACGCGGACTGGAGGTGCAGCTCTGCCAGCGGTGTCGCGCGAACCTGCACGCTCGTGTGAGAAGAACCGGAGAGAGCTCGCCGGCCACGCGGAAAGCCCAAGCTCAGGCGCGGCTACGCTAGCTGCCGTGGGGACGGGACGTCGAGGCTCACACCACAAGGCACCACGAGGGTGCAGTAACCTGCAACGGTCTTGGGGACTCGTTCGGTTGCCAAGTCCCACACCATAAAGGTCTACGGGCCCAGCCTGACCCCATTGCCTTTGATGGGTCTTTTCCTTGTTTTTCTTTGAGTGAATGTTGTGGCGCCGAGTCCTGTAAGTAAAACTGTGTAAGTGACTGTACATTGATAATTGCTTATCGACGGTTGTAGCGCTTTGTCTTGCCCGCGTTCCGTGCCGCATTCCTTGCTTTTTGGTATACGTGCCTGTTGGTGTTTTTGAATACCTGCATGACTGCATGATTGTTCCTGTATATGGTGTGTAGTTGTAATAAATGTGCTGATTTAAATGTTAACCCGTTCGTCGTGTCCTCTTTCCCTTATTGAAATGCCATCTTGCATTGCGGATGTTAGTTGGTTTTAAATACCCGATAAATAGAATCGGATCCGGCGAGGTCGGGCGATATACCCGCTCGGTTATCTCAGAACGGAACGGACCGCTGTAGCGGTTCGTGTCCAAGCAGGCCTCCGCCGAGGTACGGTCCCTCGGTAGGTTACCCGCGCGAGTACTTAGGTATATCGATATTCGGCGATTGACCCTATTTCACGCGGGTAGAATACGGACTGGGCCGTGGTGGGATTAAGAACCCACCCGTGACTGGTTTCTGGCATTGTTCCAGAAAGTCACGACTGAATTGTCCGTTCGGTGGGCAAGCGGGCGTTATTAGTTAACCGCGGTCACTCGCACGCCGGCGGGCTAGATTCGTAACAATATATATTGATATATAGATATACAGTAATACCTTGACATACGAATTTAATTCGTTCTGTGACCGAGCTCGTAACTCGGTTTGCTCGTATATCAAAACAATTTTCACAATTGAAATTAATTAAAATACCATTCATCAGTTCCAGCCCCCCCCCCCCCCCAATTTTTTTTTTAATTCACTTTATCGCTAAATTTAATTGCTACAATTTGTTTTTTTACAATTTATTTTTTTTATTCCCTTTGCCGTTACACTTAATTGCTACAATTAGCCGTTACCGCAGCTTCGAAATAATCGTAATGCCCTTGGCTGGCGTTATAGCCTTCAACGAATCCTTCTGCTTGAGAATAGTACATATCGTTGAAGTACTACGCTCAAACTCCCTCGCCAACTCGACAACACGCACTCCACGTTCATGTTTTGCAATGATTTCACGCTTCATTTCAAGCGACATCATTCGTTTTCTCTTAGCATTGTCCTTTGCAGTTACTTTTTTAGGACTCATGGTTGAGTTACAACAAAGAAATTTGGCAAAATAACTGCACCAATTGAAAAAACAAGAGCTAAACACAACGCAGATTACTACGGTACGACCCTACTCAACGAGATAACCAAGAGACCTGAACGAGTGAGTGGCGGGAGATGCGTGAAAAGGCGGGAGAAAAAAAACCAAAAAAACAGCTCGCTCCACTCGTAACTCGGATCTAGACTCGTAACACAAAGAAAAAATCGTCCGAGCAACAGCTCGTAACTCGGAATACTCGTAAGTTAGTGCATTCGTATGTCAAGGTATTACTGTATAGATAGATAGATAAGTCATGGCGTTTTTTTTTTCACAATCCAAAAAAGTAGGCCGTTGTGTGCCTGTACACTGGCCAAATTTCAACATCTTGCCTCCTGATCTGTAATATTGCTCATCTTCATCTCATCAGGATGAATCGTGAAGGACGTTGAGCGTATCCTTTGCTATGAACATCCCTCCCTTTGTTTTTTTTTCGGATTCGTACCCCCCTCCTGGAGAAGTAGTCTGCCATCACAGATTGGAGGCAATTAAGAAAGGAAAGCAATATGGGACTTTAAAAATGATGTATGATTGCTAAATGAGGCCTTTTGTGCATTGTGTTGTGCTGTGTGTGTTTACACTTTTTTGGTTCGGCCTGCAGGGCACTTTTAACCTGGCATTGTTAGCACAAAATCTGTTATTCAAATCGTCTTTTAAACATAATTATCAGCATTTAGATGAAAGGGCGGCTATTTCGATATGGTTAACCATAATTGTTGTTTCTGAATGAAAAGTCGGACTCACGGAAATATAGGAACATGAGCAATATCCATGGAAGAGAGGCGTTGCGTTCACACCATATCCTGTTAATTGGCTAGAGGCGGCCATGGTGCACGCGCGCACACGCGCGCACACACGCACACACGCACACACGCACACACGCACACACACACACACACACACACACTTTTAATTTCATTAATATATGCAAAAATCCAGTATAATTTCTATTGTGGCCAAATGAAGAGAGCAGAAGAGACCAAACAAACATATTGTTGCGGTTCGAGGAACCGCATCCCTCTAAAGCAATAGCAACCATCAGAAAGCGCTCCCGAGACAGTTATTCCATTAATATACATTCAGATAGTCCCTTCCCTTTTGTCTAACAGTACAACGGAACAGTGCGTTGTGTGGATCTCATAGCTTGGTCTGTTTACACCACTCTAACTTCATTTCTACTCTTCTTTTATGCTTATTTCTGAGGTAAATCCGAATTTGGGTCCTCGCGGAGGCCAACATGTGCAGCACGTGCTGCGGCCGGGGGAGGGGAATGGGAAAACCGTGACAACACCGCACAAGCATCGACAGCACAGCTGCAGGGATACAGCGATACCCTCGAAGGAAGTTTTGCCGCAAGCTCGAGATGATCGTCTGACGTTTCCAATGATCTGGGATCATATTGCTGGTTGCATTGAAAAGGCATACAAATGGATATTGTTTTTCACAACACAGAAGCAAATAACCCAATATCAGCGAGAGCGTGGCTGGCAGCTTGGTGCCAATAACTACATCGTCAGAGGCCGATAATAGAAAAACAACAACCACACCACGTTGTTCAACACACTAGCGGCGCGTTCTTTTCAACCCATTTCTGGACTTGATTATATTCGCATCCTCTTTTCCCTCCATTTCTCCATCTGATGCTTAGACCTATATTATTTTTCATTCCAAACGTCCATCTAATTATTATATCTAATCGTTCCCCTCAATACCTGACATAGATCGGGGTTGGCCCCACGCACACAATAGCAGAATCGGGCGAACGCGAGCACTGACCACGTGGGCCATGGCGGATCCGCACATACTGTACGAAACATGCTCGATGGCAGGTGGACCCGTGCTTAGCTCGTGACACCTTATTATCTTACAGAGCAGGGCATGGATGGCACACAACACCGTAAACACGAGAGCAGATACGGGTGAACGTGCACGTGGCCACGTGTTCCATGGCAGGTCCGCACGTACTGTACGGAACATGCTCAATGGCGGGCAAATCCGTTCGCAGCCGTGAGACCTTATCATCGCACAGAGCAGGGTGCGAATGGCACACATCTCGTTCTGGTCTGTGCATAGGTTCACCCGAACACCTTACCGTCGGTCCTCGCTGGCGGCCGCGGGTGTTCCCCACGGATGGCAGACGTCTCCTCGCCTCTCCGCCCGGTGAAGTCACGATCAGGCAGAAGCGTGCTGTGCAGTTCAGGTCGCTCGGGCCGCGTGGCGCATTGCGGAGCAGGCATTGATCAGCGCCAATCAGGGATGCCCAGGCGGGCATGCGGGGCCGACACGACCCTCGGCCGGTCGTCGGGGCACGGTCTGGGAGATCGATGCAAGGCAATTCATGTCGTGGAGTTCGGTGCGGGCCGATTCATATCATGGGGCTCGGAGCGAGACGATTCTGCAGTTTGGCGTTATCTTGCCGGAAGTGGAGTGGAGCTGCTTCCGGCCATCACGGCCGGGCCACGCAGTGGTCTGGGCCCAATCAGAGAGGCCGATTCAGGTGACGACACATCGCTTTGGGGTAATGCCCCTACCCTGCACCCTAGGGTCTATAAAGGACGGGTGGCGAGGCCGTCCGTAGTTCCGGTTTTGGTGTCTTGCCCATCGCTGCTGTCGGCTCATCCCGTTCTCTGCCCGGCCTGGGATCGATCTCTCCGCCCGTCTGCTAACTCTGCCTTCTTCACCCACCCGTCTTCGCCCACTTGCACTTGACTCCGCCTTCTACTTGTGCCGTTCTGTCGTCATCGCCTGCGTCTCCGCCGCCTCCTCTCACCCTTCTCCTCCCACACGTCGCTGACTCCACCCACCCACCTGGTCATGTCTACCACCCCGCCCACTAGCTCTCGACTCTGCCTTCTCCACCCATTCGGCTCCCGACTCTGCTTTCTCCACCCAAGTCCCTCCCTTCATGCCGGACGGTCGCGTCTCATTCTCTGGACCAACGTGAGCTGCACGAAGCAAGAGACGGCGCGCTAGCTGTCAGGGGGGTATCGCCCAGCAGAGCATCCTCCCAAAACGCATTGGTGGTGCGATCGGGCAATCGTGCAAGGTATTGAGAGACCGTTAGCCTCGTCTCCTCTCCTCCTTTTTCTCTTCATTAACGTGTGTGTGTGTGTGTTTTTTGTTTGTTTTTTTTCCTGGCGCCTGTCCTCATTTAAGTTAAGATTGTATTAAGATTGTCCTCATTTAAGTTAAGATTGTTAAGATAACTATAATTATATTGGGATAACTCTGCTATGTGTCTGCTTTTGCAAGTTGCTTGTATATTGTCGCACCTCTCACATTTCTTCCTATCCCTGCATTACACATAACAATAAAACTATTCACTGTGCCACAAATCTTCCCTCACCTGCTTGTACATATATTATTATTAGAAATGCTCCCAGCTCGTTTTTGTCTGTTCTTTTATTGATCCAGAATGGTCCGAATCCTAGCTTAGCCAGGACTTTATTCCCAACGATACGTTCCTTTTAGCCGGTACGTCCTTGGCAGTGTCGCTCGGCTGCATCCGATCCGGTAAAGTGATCCGGTTCGGCCAAGGCATACTGAGGGCGTGTTCCTCGGTAATTAAATCACGTGATTAATTAGGTAACCCGGTTATCCCATAGACGGGAGGACCCGAGGTCACGCGGTTGAGTTATTGGCGTTCACGGTCGGTTAGCGACCCACCGTGTCACGGAATTATCCGTGTGCGACAGCCTGCAATTCCATGGGGTCTGGTGGGAACCAGAGATAGCTCCCCCCCCTGGTGGTCTTCTCACCCGCCCACAACAATATATTTATAACGGCACTCGGCCCACACAATTCCCTCTCCCACCACTCATGCCTCTGCTCTCAAACATGATTAATCGTAAATATCATCATTTAAACCCTGTGCATTGACAAGCCCTAGATATGACCTTCCCATCGGTGTTAAGAAGCAGAAATTTTGATTAGAACGCACCGTCTTCGGCCTTTCACGGGCGCACATCGCTGGGGTTATATACTCTATGCACCTAAATTTTAGGGGTTGTGGGGTGTGGTCAACCTCACCTGGTGTTAAAAGTTTTTTTTTCTTCAATATGTACTATAACATATTGTTGTGAACCCGGGGTCAGGGGCGAGGAAGACCACGAGAGGGTGAGCTACCTCGGGTTCCCACCAGACTCTCCGGAATCGCAGGCCATCACACACAAATAACTTTGTGATGCGGTGGGTTGTTAATTGACCATGAATGCCAATAACTCGACCATGTGACTTGGTGTCCTCCATCTGATACCGTTTACCTAAAGGTCACGTGGTTTAATTACCGGGGGACACGCCTTCGGGACTCCTCGCTTCAACCGGATCACTTTACCAGATCACATGCAGCCGAGCGTAACTGCCAAGAACGTACTGGCTAGACTAGAGTACGAACCATGCTGGACCAATGAAGGAAAATATGAAAACGAGTTGGGAACATTTCTACACAAGCATTTATTTACAATGGTGAGGAAAGGTATATGGCACAGTAAATTGGGTTTATTGGTATGTACAGCAGGGGATAGCAAGGAATTTGGGGGGTGCAACAAAAGGCAAGCAATCTTACAAAAGCAGACACAGAGCAGACTTATCCCGTTAGAACTTCTACAATCTTAAATTAAAGTGGGACAGGCGCCATCACACACACACAAACACGAGGAAGATTAGATATAGCCCAGAGAGAAAAAGAGAAGATGAGTATAAATGGCCTCGCAATACCTGGCGTGGTCGGTAGACCAACGCAACCCAGTATGCTGAGGGAGAGGTAGGAGGGAGGAATACTGGTGTCTAAGGTGTGAGAGGTGTGGTGTCATGCAATATTGGGCATGTGGTGTCGTGCCAGAAGGAAAATGGGATTGCGAGTCAGTGATGATGCTCTTTTGTGTATCCAAAAGAGACTAGATCGAGGGGTGGAAAGAGCGAGAGAGGAGAGAAGATGCGTGAGGCGAAAAATCCTTAACCTCGTCGTGTTTTGGTCTGTTAGTGTCACGTGTACCTCCATGGGGCGCTCCGCCTGAGCGTTCCCACCTCAAGATGGGGCGCGTTATCTCCGGCTTAGTCACTTTGCCGGGACTCGTGGCAATGTGTGCTCCGCACTGGTCCTCGAGAAGGAGCATGTCCCTCAGTCGTACACCAGTAGCAAGCGAAGAGCCAGCAAAGGGGAGCTGCCAATGAAGAGCCGAGAGGAGCAGAGAAGAAGGGGGCGAAGAAGAGAGCGAACGGCTCCGCCTTTTATAAGCCCCGGGCAAAGGGTGGGGTGACGACGTGCTTTGACCCGAATCCTGCTTCTCTATTGGGCCACAGAGGCCCTAGTCACGCCCTGCCAGGCTCCCGGGGCCGGAAATGTTCTCAGTTGCCCATCCGGCTCGACACGGCCTTGGCAGTGTCGCTCGGCTGCATCCAATCCGGTAAAGTGATCCGGTTCGGACAAGGCATACCGAGGGCGTGTTCCTCGGTAATTAAATCACGTGATTAATTAGGTTACCCGGTTATTATATCGGCATCCTCTTTTCCCTCCATTTCTCCATCTGATACTTAGACCTATATTATTTTTCATTCCGACTCATCCGGAATGATCATTTTCATCCGGAGATCCTGACTCAGCATCGGGTATGAGCTGGCACCCTGGTCCTGAACGTGCTCCGAGTGCATTCTGAAAGCCGAATAGCAATGCACACCCGCCACCCACGGGCCCCCTCATGAGCCAAAATGCACACCTGGGCCCCGTACCAAACTCCTGGATCGCCTTTCCCACAACCCCTCCTCGCCGCCCCTGTCTTGCTGTGTTCTGGTGACTGGACGAGGGTCGTATCAATCCCGCGTGCTCACCCAGGACATCCCCGGCGAGATGCGGTCCAAGGACAGACCGAGTCGTGCAGCACTCTTCTGTACAGTGCCGAATTGTAGCAATGCAGAGGTATGAGGGGGTGCCGGAATATTTTTTCCCCGTGTGCGGGAGACGTTTGTGGTCAAAGTGGTGAGGTTTGGTGAGCGAGGGGTGAAGCAAGGTGAGATGCTGGTTGGAAATTGCGCGTAGATTTGAATGAAATAATGGTGTGCGATGCGCGTGCGGTATCGTGTGTTGTGTGTTGTGCGCTTTGTTGGTTTCAAGTCACGGGAGGCATCGTGGTGTGCTTATTACTCATCACATTTTGCATGGCGTGTGTGTTTGCTCGTTTGATTTGTACCATGGCGTAAAGGAAAGGGTTGGAATAGAAATCAGAATAGGAGACAGAGATAGTTAATAGACCTAGCTAGTAGACCTACGCGATGCACTTCGTCACGTTAACCCACTAGACAGGAGAGGGAGAGAGAGAGGGGGG
>CM068956.1:45164767-45185144 GCA_035128595.1 Eptatretus atami | reverse complement strand
AATCGTGACTTAGAGGAAGTAGGACAGGCACGTGAATCTTTCACAGAATATCATGAGAGCCAGTGTTTGAACCCCCTCTATGCTCTTGCTTAAACACAGGGCATCCAAGTAAAATGTCAGCATTGCTTTGCTTCTGACAGCAGTCACCATACCCTCATCATCCTCCATCTCATTCCCTTTCCTCCTTTCCCTGGTTTTGTGTGTCAAGCTGTGGTTCCTGTTATTTTGTTAATGAAAAAACATATTTCCCTGTCACCTAGCTCTTCCATGAGCCTCAATATTGGATAGAAAATAAAGGCTCCAGTTGATAAAAACCTATTTGCCAATGCAGACCAACATGAAACTTGATAAAGTGTAGTTATCCCTCAAAATATAACGACATGTGGAGTACGACCTTGGCTTGTTAAAATGGTGATTCTACATGACAGAGCTGATCTCGTGTTTTATTGTTTTTCTTTAACTTCGAGCATCATTTCTGCTTATTTTATACACCAGCAATACCGGCTCCCAACGGAAGTATATTTATATTATATAATATCCCTTGCCCCCCCCCCCCTTCCCTGCTCAAGGCGCTGCTGCTTTCCTCGTGACGGATGTGGCTCCTTTCAGTAATAGTAATACCCGTTCCCTAAGGTTAGCGAAAAAAGGTGTCAATACCCGCTCCCTCTGGCAGGAGTCAGTGGTTAAACTCCTTGCACTATTCTCCGTGTATCAGCGAAAATCGTAAGTCGTTTCCTCATTCTCAGGCGAGAGTGAGTG
The DNA here is from genome assembly GCA_035128595.1 of Eptatretus atami. Classification (NCBI taxonomy): domain Eukaryota; kingdom Metazoa; phylum Chordata; class Myxini; order Myxiniformes; family Myxinidae; genus Eptatretus; species Eptatretus atami. The sequence continues at coordinate 45,184,385 of CM068956.1, read as the reverse complement.
GTGGGTGGGGGGGCATTATTTTGTGCTCATTTCCCCGAGCACGTACAGTGCCTTCAGAAAGTATTCACATCCCTCGACTTTTGTCACATTTTGTCACAATTTAAAATTGATTATATTAACATTTGTCACCAATCTACACAAAATACCCCGTGATTACAAAGTGAAAATGTGTTTTTAGAAATTTTTACAAATTAAAAATGAAAAGCTAAAATGTCTTGCGTCAATAAGTATTTCAACCCCCTTGCTACGACACTTCAAATTGAGCTCAAGTGCATCCAATTTCCTTTGATCATCCTTGAAATGTCTCAACTTGATTGGAGTCCACATGTGGCCAATTCAATTGATTGGACATGATTTAGAAAGAAACACACCTTTCTATATAAGGATCCACAGTTGACAGTGCATGTCAGAGCAGAAACTCTACCATGAAGTCCAAAGAACTGTCCGTAGGCTCTGAGATAGAATTGTGAGGAGGCATATATCTGGGGAAGGGAGTAAAACTGTTTCTTGAGTGTTAAAAGTTCCCAAGAGCACAGCGAACTCCATTATTATGAAGTAGAAAGAATATGGAACTACCCAGACATCCTATAGCTGGCTGTCCAACCAAACTGGGCAAGGACTTTGGTCAGGGAGGTGACCAAGAACCCAATGACCACTGTGACAGAACTACAGAGTTCCTTGGCTGAGATGAGAGAACCTGCCGGAAGGACAACAGTCTCTGCAGCACTTCACAAAACTAGGCTTTATGGGAGAGTGGCCAGACAGAAGCCACTCTTGAGAAAAAGGCACATGACAGCACACTTGGAGTTTGCAACAAGGCATGTAAAAGACTGAGCATGAGGCAAAAGATTCTGTGGTCTGATAAGATGAAAATTGAACTTTTTGGCCTGAATGCAAAGTGCTATGTCTGGCAGAAACCAAGCACAGCTCATCACGCATCTAACACCATTCTGACCATGAGCATGGTGGTGGCAACATCATGCTATGGGGATGCTTTTCAGTAGCAGGGACTGGGAGACTTGTAAGGATAGAGGGAGCAATGATTGGAGGCAAATCCTTGAGAACCTGCTTCAGAGTGCAAAAAGACCTTACACTGCAGCAGATTTACATTCCAATAGGACAATGACCCCAATAAAAAGCCAAAGCAACACTGGAATGGCTTTGGAAACAAAAATGTGAAATTCCTTGAGTGGCCCAGCCAAAGCCCAGACTTGAGTCCCATTGAGAATCTGTTGAAAGACTTGAAGATTGCTGTTCACCGACACTCCCCATCAAACTTGAGAGAGCTTGAGCAAATCTGCAAGGAAGAATTGGAGAAAATCCCCAAATCTAGATGTGCAAAGCTGATAGACATACCCAAGAAGACTCAAAGCTGTAATCACTGCCAAAGGCGCTTCGACGAAGTATTGATTCAGGGGGTTGAATACTTATTGATGGAAGACATTTCGGCTTTCCATTTTTAATTTGTCAGAATTTCTAAAAACATATTTTCACTTGGTCATTATGGGGTGTTTTGTGTGGATTGGTAACAAATTTTTTTTAACTTTATCCATTTTAAATTCAGTCTATAACACAACAAAATGTGAAAAAGTTGAGGGGTGTAATACTTTCTGAAGGCACCTTATGAAAATCTGGTGGAGACTGGCCCAGGTGTGTGTGTGTGTGTGTGTGTGTGTGTGTGTGTTCGTGTGTTCTCTCCATAACTCCAAGACCATAAAACCTAGCAGCCTGAAACCTAACAACTAAGAAAACTCCAAGGAAGTGCAAGAGTGAAAATTTGGTGTTTGGGTTAATTAAAACACTCCTTTTAAAGATAATTAACGGCCTTATTTAATTATATCCTTCATCAGGTGATCCTTGGCCACCTCGCTCAATGGAGTCTTAAGGCGTTTCCTGGTTAACCTCGCTGGTGTCTGAATCCGCCATGTTTTTTGACCTGCTCAACCTCACTTTGACTTGGAAGTTGCCGTTCATCAAAACTACGAATCCCTGAGTACATTGCAATGCTTATAAACACCCGGAGATGTCAGCGTTCATTGTTTTATTTCATTTCCACATCTGCGTTCGCCACGAGTATCTCTTAAACTAAAACGAATTACAAAATTTAAGCTTCAGAATCGAACTTACAAGCAGTTTTGAATCTGAGAAAAGTGTTCATTTGTCCAATTCGGACATATGTGACATTTTGGGCGTCTGCGGGAGGTGTATTTTTAATATTACGATTCGGTGATTGCCATTTGCATGCCAAGGGAGCAGTTTCATATGGACTGTTTCGTTGGAGTGCTTGCTTGAATGCTTAAGCCACTTGGTGAGTGCTCTCCAAGCTGCTTCGTCGTTTTTTCAATCTCACTGATTAGACTACGTTTCCGCCTTTGTTGGGTCCCAGGTTGCTGTGCCGTGACTCGGGTGTCTTATCCACTGAAAATATGCAAGGATTGCTGTGTGCGATCTCCATTTGTAATCTAACTCTCACTTCGACATCGATACATATTAAAGAAAACAATAAGGTCCATCGACCAGGTGTTCTCCATGTTTGTTCTAAGCTGTGAAGGATAAAGTATGGATCGACATTTTGTGTTCTCTGGCTTGATACATTTTGAATTGCATTTCGCTAATTACCTACTTTAAATCCTCTTTCAAAGACGCGTTTCAAGGTAAATCTTTGTGTTTGTTGTTTTTATATACTTGATGCATGTGTACATTTGCACACGTGTGTATGTACATAAACTATTACCACAATGGCATTTCGTGCGTGCGTTATCTCCATAAGGGTTTCAGAAAGTGGAACAGAGCCTCCCGGTCTCAAAGTATCCACCTCTGTATGCGTGTGCGTTTGTGTATGTGCGCACGTGTGTATACGTGCGAGTTGCTGTTGTCTGCTAGCTCATATTGGGTGGGTTTCAGAGGTGAAACTTAGACTTACCACATCTCAAAGTATACATCCGTGGTTGTGTGTGGTGTGTGTGTGTGGTGTTTGTGTGTGTGTGTGTGTGTGTGTGTGTGTGTGTGCGTCGGATTGGTATCTTCATATGCAATGTCAGAATGTGGAATGGAGTCCTCCACATGGTGGGCTCAAAGTATCCACCGTATTTTCAGTAAGGAGTCACGATTCATGGATCAAGCTGTGAGTTTTCTGTTTCTCAAAGTTTTGTGTCAAGGGCTCTCTCCAAGATTGTTGCTGAACCTGGACAGCTTCCAACTGCAGTTCATTTGTAGTAATATTCCAGGGATGGTTTTTAGTATCTCTGGAGGTTTGTCATCATTCTGAAGCTCATATCACTGGACAACTTTGGCATTCTTAAGCTTCCAGGATCTTTAACTGAATTATTGAGGTCTTGGTGTTGGTCATTTCTTGATTTCTGCATCGTTTAGTCCAAAATCACTGCTATTAACACCTCACTTTGCAATGTTCTCTATTTTTTGTACCAAGTATATATTGGTCACAATGCTTTGTTTTCGATGTTCACACTCGAATGAATCATGAGGTCGTATGTGAGCGGTACTTCCATGTTTTCAGTGATTGCTTTTGGTTCATGTTCCCACAAATTTTGTGGAACTGGGATATCAATATTTTGCAGATGTGCCAGTGGTTAACTTACAAACTCTGTGTGTTCTGTGTACAGCTGTTCTGACATGAGTTTGTTTTTATTTATTTGTGTTCGGTCATTAAGCATACACATACTCTTTGCTAACGCACTCACCCTCACTCATCTTTTTTCCTCCTCCTCCTCCCACCCCCCCCCACCCTCTGTTGTCCCCTCCTCCCTCCCCCCCCCCATGAATATAAATGCAGCACACTCCTCCACACCTGTGTCGCTCTCGCTGTCTGTCGCTCTCTCTCTCGCACCCCTCCGTCCGCAGTGTATAGCAACGTTTTGTGAGGCGTTGCTCCTCTCCACTCCAGCCCTTTCCTCGCTCTTCTCCCCTAGCTAACCTTCAAACCTTGCTTCCCCCTCTCTCCCCTCCATTCATCTCTTCTCCTCCCTCTCTCTTCCTTCGTCCATCGAACATGAGCTCCACTCCCTTATAACCATGACCAGCGAATTGCGACGTGTTGAATTTGCTATAATATATAATTAGTAATATATTACTTTTTTTATTGTAATATTGTTAAACAATAATTAATATTAACGTTTGTAAATGTTAAAATACAGTTTATTTGTTCATACTTGATGTTTGGAAAATTGGTATTTGTCGTAAGACGTTTCTCAATGCCAGCCAGGATCTAAAGCTCGTCATTGGTGCAGAGTAAATGATGTTTTGAGAACGTATTGTACTTTGGTTTTGTTAAGCCTTTGCACTGTTTTCATGAGTAGATGGCTAATGGAGCACAATTATCAGAATTTTTAACTGGAAATGTATTTTCAGCTTTGCAGTTTTCTCAACTCCTGAATCATCTGGAATCAAGCCAGAATGCAATTAGTAATTCTCTACAAAACAACAGCACACTGCTCACTGGGGTACGGCTTTGTATTGACAAATTGAGGTTGCTTTGCCAACCCCCCACCCTCACATAATTATCCTTTTTTTATCGCTTTTTCTGCCTGCATTTGTTCAAAGGCCTTTCTTCCTTCCCAACTACCTAGAGTTTTTAGATTTGCAGACCTAATTTCTGCTCCTCTTTCCATTTATCTTGTACAGCTGCAGAGCACCATGAAGGAGAATGCCATTGCGATCGAAGCCAACTTCACTAGTCTTCAGTCACGAATGAAGAATCTGAGTGTGTGAGGTTTTGTTTTTCATTTATTATTGTTTTTCTTTTAGAGCATGTTTATGGACAGTATGCCCTTTACTCTTCCAATGCACATCTCGTGTGGAGGAGCTCCAGGAGAAAGTGAATTTCAAGGTTTACGTTTATTGTTCCGCAGTGGTTCGTAGAATGGAGATAAATAATTTTTTGAGCAGTCAGTTTGTCGCTTCACATCGCAGCCCTTGTATGAAGGAATTGCTTTACTGCTGTTGGGTGCAAATGGAATGTTTTGCTTTGTATATCTCCCCCAACCACCCACAAAGGAAGTGAGGCAGAGCAACATTGTTTTGCTTTGGATTTATTCTGTAGATGTACAAAATTAAAGTAACAAAGAAGTGGCTTCGCATACAATAATCAGGAACTGCGGTGGGTGGCTGCACTTTTTGCTCTTCATTGAAGAGAAGACCCGTTCCAGTTTGGAAAATGGATTCCCCTCCCCCACAGTGCCTTTATCCTGTTGTGGGAGTGATGCAAGAAAACTTGCATCATCTTACAAAAGGAATGACTCGGCAAGCAACACGTGGTATATTTAAAAAAAAAAAAATAAAACATGCATTTTTAAACTGCAGCACAGCTACATCGAAAGATTTAATCACAAGTCCTCGGCATCCTTTCGGTTCACCCGGAACCGAATGCCGCTGCCTTATGTTTAATTTCATTTTAGCACATGAACTGCGAGTGGTAGCAAAACGGCATCTTGATTTATTACCGAGGGTGATGCGCACCTTGTTCAGGCCACTTTTTAAAAAAGTCTCATGCACTTTATCATTGTCGCATGACTTTTTTATTTTAATTTCCTCCCCACCCCATCATGCACTCCAGCTTTGTTTGAAGTGCCTGGAGAAAGGGAGGGAATGAATGCAAGTCTACCTTTTGTTAAATTTTCTAGAAATGTTCACTTGAAGCCATCACATTTAAAGGTTACCCACAATGTTACAGCACGATTTTTAAAAAGTCGCTTGCTTCGGAAGTGGACACGGGATCAGTGCCGCGTGTGCACTGTTTAATGGTTTAAATCACATGTTTTGAAAAATTTGGACCATCACTGAAAAACATCACAACCACTGGTTTTTAAACAATTTTTTTTTTTGTTTTTTATTTATTTATTTATTTTTACACGTGCTTGGCAAATCTATGGAGCGTACCACCCAAGCAGTATAATCAAAAGGGGGGGGGAATGCAGCATAACATTTAAATAGTTCTAAATCTTTCACATTGAAAATCAAGTGCAAACTCAACAGTAAATATTAGCGTTCAAGTTAACATTGTTGATATAAATAGTTCGTTAAGGTTTTTTTTTTTTTTTTTCCTTAAAAAAAAGTAATCTCATAGCAGCTGTTACAATGTGAGGTTCACCAGTGGAAAAACTGGCATTCAGTCCTCCGTCATACTCTTCCTCCTTCCACCTTCGGTGCCACATGTCCCACAAGCAGGCACAACCTATGTGACCTCCATGGCGACGGGTTTCTTGGTTATCCTATTCACAGGTGTGCCATCAGTCTCTGCTGGTTTGCTGGAAATAGTAACACAAGAACTTTAGAATACTGCAAGATATTCAAATGCTTCCTCACCTCCCCCTCAGCCTTTATGCAGTGAAGTAATTTGAAAAGGGCATAACGGCTTTGACCACAAATACGGTCATGACCGAGTTTTGCAGTTCATTCGTGACGCGGTTCTTCAGGCACGAGCTATGAGCACAGTTGCAGCCCGGTTTTGAGCCATGACGAGACGGCACCTTCGTTACTTGAGTGCTGCTCGCTTTCCGAAGGAGATGGTCTGCATGAAATAGAAGCGATCCTCTTTGGGGTTCAGATCTTAAAGTATAATCCAACAGCAAAAGATTTGGTTCGGCAAGCTCTTACCCTGCTGTGAAAAGATTGCTACCACCACCTCGCACTGTTTTGAATTTGGGTTTTGTGCCATGGTTAAGATAGATAACAGCTTCCAAAAAACGCATTCACAATATCACCTTTCTAGTTCTGACCTTTTCCACTCGTCCAAATTGGCTTTGTACTTAAAATCAAGCAACACGTCCACTTGTGGTATATAGTAAGGATACATCCATAACTATCAGTAAAAAGTGGAATAATTTATAGCAGGTCACACTCTGGGGCAAAAAAAAAAAGCCAAGCTGTTTTTTCCCATATTGGAGCCAAAGATACACATTACATATTCCAGTTTAAATTGAATGATTACTCATGTTACAGTAGCTAAAAGCCCTCCACGTGGTTTACAGCAACTTTTAATTGAAAGAAAGTGTTTTAAGAAGTTTTGCTATAAAAATTACGGGAAAATTTTTTTTATGTATGGATTGTCAAGGATCGTATAAGAGCGACCGCACAGAAAATATTTCCGTATTTTCGCCCTTCATCTTTGAAGGCCGATGTCTCAGGTAAGACAAAATAGATCAAAATTTTACATGAACAGAAAAAAAAAGGGAAGGTAAGACTTTTGAGTTGTTCTGTCACAAAATAATTCAAAAATCTTTTTACTGTTGGAAATACTGTATACTTTAAAAGATCTGCAATGCATTTTTAGGATGTTGTGTTTTTTGCCTGTTTAGTGCCGATGTGTCCGAATTGCTCTAATTTATGACTTGTACAGTTCTGTCGTCCAATGGCAAAACCTAGTATGTCATCTTTTGTTCATTTAGAGAAAACAAAGGAAAACTGTTTTATCAAAGGCCTAATCCGACTGACTTGCTAGGTTTTACCATTGACATTCAAGCATCTAGGATCCACTTCTACAGATTTTGTTATAGTATAAACATGTGACAGAACCTAGTAACTCCAAAAATGACAAAATCTCAACTTTGACCAGAAAGTGACTTACTAGGTTTTGCCATTGGAAGGTAGAGTTAGTGTAGGTCATATTTTTTTTGTTTCAATTTACAAATGCCTCCAAAGAAAAGTTTCATGCTGTTGGGGATATGTGGAAAAAAATCCAAATGCTCATCTTCATCAAGCAGACAAGACACATTCTGAAATCCACAAGCTCCTGAAGGAGAAAATCCCTATTTGTCTGCAGTTCCAGAAATCTGGTTCTACTGGCAGGCTTAGAGCCACTACAAGTAAAGATGATGGGCAACTGAAATTCTTAGTTCTCCAGTAAAGGAAGAAAAGCCTGTGAAAATGTCAGAGGAGTTCAAGACTGTTTCCAGAAGGACCATCAAAAGAAAGTTGATTGATGCTGGTTTTGCCTCAAAAAGATGTGCTGAGAAGCCTCTATTATCTAGGAAAAACATTCAGGACAGATTCCACTTTTTGGCTGAATATGGGAACTGTAATTCAGATTGGTTTCAGAGAGTTCTTTGGAGTGATGAATCAAGATTTGAGCTTGGCGGTGATGCCTCAGAACGCTGCCTTCACAGATCTGATGAGAGATTCAACCCTGAGTGCATTTCAACAACTGTGAAGCATGGAGGAGGTGGAATCATGGGTCTGCGGGGCATTTGCAATTTTCATGTGGTGGATAGATTGGTGAGCTGATGAGATGTGAACAGTCAATTATTGCCAAGGATAAGTACCAGAAAATATTAGAGAAAGGATTACTTCCCAGCTTCCAAAAGTTATTTCCTGGAGGAGAGAAAAGAAAAGAAGTCATTTTCAACAAGATATACCCCTGCCCATACTGAAAAGCCACCAAAGGCCATTCCATGTCAAATCATCAAAGAATCTGCCTCATCTCTCAGATTTTTGTAAAACTTTGGGAACCAATTGGGACCCATGAGAAAACGGCAAAACTCAATATTTTTGCTAACAGCCTTTAATTAGTGAGACAGACTAACGAACTTTGGACTAATTAGCACGACGTCGGCGAATTCAAATGGCCATATCTCTAAAAGTATAACCCTAGAGAGCTGGTTTTGGTGTCATTTTAAAGGTATTTTCATGCCCTATGAATTTGTCTGGGCAACATTTTCCTACCTCCAACCACAAAAGTTATCACAAAATATAAACTTCAATCGTGAATCCCAAAAAATGTATCCTTCAAATTCCTCTAATTCATCCAGAGGTACCTTATGATGTCAAGAAGCTTCCACAAAATTTTGTGATGGGCACTCCAATAGTTTCTGAGATATGAGCAATAATGTACATGTACGTATGGCAATAGGTTCGAAATCAGCATTTGTAATGTATTATACAATCAATAAGTGAGTTCAAGTACACAGTGTTCACTAACCTGACTTAGGCTTTCAATTTCCTCTTCAATGCAGCAACAGCAGCACTTGTTTCTTCCCTCAGGCCCAGTTGAAAATGAAAGTATATGATAATTCAAAGCAATTGATGGTCGTTCCCTGTGTTCCCTGTCATGGCTAGGTTAGAATGATTGTATAATACATTACAAATGCTGATTTTCGAACCTATTGCCATACGTACATGTACATTATTGCTCATATCTCAGAAACTATTGGAGTGCCCATCACAAAACTTATGTGGAAGCTTCTTGACATCATAAGGTACCTCTTGGATGAATTGAGGAAATTTGAAGGATACATTTTTTGGGGATTCACGATTGAAGTTTATATTTGTGATAACTTTTTGTGGTTGGAGGTAGGAAAATGTTGCCCAGACAAATTCATAGGGCATGAAAATACCTTTAAAATGACACCAAAACCAGCTCTCTAGGTGTTATACTTTTAGAGATATGGCCATTGAATTCGCGACGTCGTGCTAATTAGTCCAAAGTTCGTTAGTCTGTATCTCACTAATTAAGAGGCTGTTAGCAAAAATATTTGAGTTCTTGCCGTTTTTCATGGGTCCCAATTGCTTCCCAAAGTTTTACAAAAATCTGAGGATGACGGCAGATTCTTGATGATTTGACATGGAATGACCCCAAAGTCAGGTCAGGTCAGGTATGGGAACATGCGCCAGAGCAGCGCGTCGCTGCGTCACTTTCCAGGGCCTCCGTTGCATCCCCCAGGCAGATGCCTGGCCCATCCCCATCTCCTTGAGATGCCGTCCAAAAAGTGGTGGGAGAAAAGTCCTGAAACTTATGTTCTGGCATGGTCAGAGTCCGATTTGATCCCCACAGAGAATCTTTGGCCTACATTCAGCACAAACTTATTGGAAGGAAATTTTCAAATTCTGATCAACTTTTGGAAGCTGTCAACCATGAATGGGACAATATTGACATTTCCTGGTACAAGAAGCTTTCTGAAAGTTTGACAAAAAGACTGGATATTTTAAAGGAAGTGAAGGGACAAGTTATTCCATACTGATTTGTACAGTTATTTCTGGGTTTTTTTATTTTATGTATGGTAAAATAGTCATGTAAAAAAAATTGACTGCTCATTCTTTTTTCTGCCCTGGAGTGTATAGATAAACCAGAGAGTTTGTGTCAAAGCCACCAATGCTCGCCTGTTTATACATTTATCGTTTTTAAAGACTAGTCTAATAATTAATATTTTTTATAAAGCATTGCAGTGAAGTCTGATCCAATAATTTTTAAGCAATATATGTATTTGTATATTGTAATCAGTAACAAGAGCGCAAGTGAGCACAATATACGCCGAACAAGTAGGTATAACAGAATTGTGCTACTACATGGAAAATAGCATCCTGGTTGTCATGGCAACCACTTTAGATACCGAACGTATGTCACGACACACCGTCTCCACAGTCTGTACTATGTACCAAATAGAAACGTGAAAGTTGAAAACTTTGGGAGTTAGAGTGCGGACAGGAACGGATGGAAAACAGCATCCTGGTTGCCATGGCAACACTTTAGATGACGAACGTATGTCACGACACACCGTCTCCACAGTCTGTACTATGTACCAAATATGAAACGTGAAAGTTGAAAACTTTGGGAGTTAGAGTGGACAGGAACGGATGGAAAACAGCATCCTGGTTGCCATGGCAACCACTTTAGATGACGAACGTATGTCACGACACACCGTCTCCACAGTCTGTACCTATGTCCAAATAGAAACGTGAAAGTTGAAAACTTTGGGAGTTAGAGTGCGGACAGGAACGGACGGACGGGCAGACAGACAGACGACAACCGATATCACATAATACGCCCCGAATATATATATCTGGGTGTATAAAAAATAGTGTGATAGATAAAAACATAGAAAGGAAAAAATAACTTGCACCAAAACTTTAACATTTTCACGCTGACGCTGACGCTCACGCCGGGGGTATCGCTATAGCTTCTGTTCTTCGAAACAGGCGAGCTAAAAATGAAAGTAAGCATTTTGTTTTTAAACTGAGCGATCAAAACCGTTAAACAATTCTGCAAGCCATAATGGTGATGGCAGCAGGGGCAAAAGAGTTATTCACTTGGGGGAAAGCTGCAAAATACACTGCGGATTAAAGATCAGGATCTAAGTATAATCTGATGAATGAAAGCAGAGGTGCTGATTGGGCAGAGTTACTATTAAAGACGACCCTTTTTTTTGTTGACAAAAAATTATGTAAATTGCTTGTGGCATCTGTCGATTCATTTTGATATGCCTCTGATAAAATATCTGGTCTTCTGAGCTCAGGAATAATGATAAACTGCCGATTGTGCTCAAAATGAATGAGACTGCCAATCCTCCAGCAAAACGAGCATCAGTCCATCGTCATAAACAGTAGAGCTTGTGATGACAGACTGATACCTGGTCAGGAAAGATAAATGTACGGATACTTTGTTTACATGTGTAACGGATGATCAAAGGTAAACTCAATCCATATGAAAGCAAACTCACCTGGAAGGTAAGCTGTCTATAGCCAATTCCCTCGGGATTATGGCTACTCTTTCGAGACTGCTTGCCGCTCCCGTCAATTTCAGCCCTGACTGAGCAAGGGAAGCCACGACCGCAGGTGTGACGGGCAGGACAGCTGGCGAGACGGCAGAACCCGGTGGAGCACTGCCAACACTGGGCAAGGTTGGTTGGGTTCTCACTGGGGGAACATGGGGATTCAGTGTCCGCGTGTTCAGCAGGAGCGGTGTGAGGGAACTTCCTGAAGAGAGGGCCATGCCTTGAACTCCATTGAGGGGTGTGGGCTTGCCCCGGGCGTCCAACGTGTAAGGTTGTCCGGGCTGTACAATGGCGGGTGAGGGTAGGGTTGTGTTGCCAGGGTTCCGGTGGCCAAGAAGCTCTATCACAGCACCGGAGGATCGCACCGGACCAGCAGCTACTTTGTAAGTACCTGAAATAATAGGTTAGTTGTAAACAATAAAGCTGTGAAGGAAAGAAAAATGTGGCATCAGGCCAAGAAATGAAGTTCCTAAATCAGAATTCCAAAAATAGATCAGGAAAAAAAAACAAAAACAAACAAACACTTACTTGGCTCACCAATGACCTGGAGAAAAACCTTCGGAAACTGCTTCAGTTTACTTGTGGTTTGAGTTCACATTGTTAGTGCCCTTAGAGTAACACAAGCACTAAAATCTATACATTAAAGTAGGCGGATTTCCATCCTTCCCTCTGTCTGTCACGTTCTTTTCGCTGGGACGTCACTATGGTGTTGCATCGAGCGTGCTGCCTTGACAGACGGCTGTGTCATCCTGACGTCTGTAGGCGACGGCTGAATGCCAGACACTCGGTGTCAGGATGACGATTTAGTAAGTCAAGATGACAAGACGGCGTTCCGTCTGGGGTGGCATTTCATCTCGTGCTGGGCTAGGCCTTTTGGGCAGTGTATTATTCATGTCTGGGAAGCGGTGTGTTATTTCAGAAACCACTGATAACTGCAAACAAGCAGTAACTAATTAGCCTGCGCTTTTTAATTGTTGTGTGGCAACGATTGTCATAACACTATATTCTACATTCTCTGTTGCGACTGCAAAGTTAATCAAGATTATGAGCACCACTGCATGTGACAGCAAAGTCGCCGACTTAAAATCTACTTTTTGTGGTTGTTTTTCTTTTCTTTTTTGAAGTAATAAATATGTAATTTCATCCGCTCATTACACAAGCCCAAAAAGTAAGACATTGTTGCTGAACAACACAACACCAGCAATGATACCATGCCAATTTGAGCATAGCGAGTCATCAAGCGTGTTTTTCTGTCACCATCTCATCAATGTGTGGGTGAACGATGACGGAGATCAACATCAACAGGCATGTGCTGCTGTCATCTGTGCGAGTCACATATACAAGTTATGTTGTTCAACTACCATAAGCAAAGTGAAGGACAAGCCAGTAGGCGACATGGGTGGTTGCTATATAATTGCATACTAGTCATTCAGTTTTTGATGGATCGGGCCTGAAATTTTTGACAAAGAGTGATTATTATAGTGCGCTAAAAGCGCGGAAACCGATTTTTGATTTTCGAAAAAAAAAAAAATATGGCCTGTCACAGCTAATGGGGAGCCACCCTGTTCCAATGCTTGTATTTAAATAACAGTAAATAAACAAAATATGAGTAAACTCGCCTTCTTGAAACCCTCACAGTCAGTTAGAGCATTGAAAAATCTATTTAAAAAGTATACTTTCAGACCGTCAGATGTCAGGATCCTAAGATTCATGTACGTTAAATGCTATCAGCTGAAAAAGCAGTCATATTTCCAGTTTCATTTTTAGATTGCAGATGTTGTTTAATTTATCTGATATTCGTCATTGGAACTTGGTTTTGAAAAGTTTATTTCAACAGAAAGATGAACTTTCCTTTCCAGAACATAAGTTACAGTTTGGAAATCGATCAAAATTGGCTGAGTGGCATGTGAGTAGAGTGAAATTTATCCTAGTTTCACTTTGAATGCCTATTCAGGGATGAAAAAATAAAAGTGCCTGTGCTATTCTGTGAAGTGTGCTGAAAGTGGCTGAGATGAGGCTCATTTTACCAACAATAATCATATTATCTAATTTACAAACATTATAGACATATTTTGATTAAATACCGCTCACTGACCACGCGTTTCAAAATTTCAAATTTGTCCGCCATTACGCGACAATCAATATTATACACAATACAATTTTACCTGAATCATTGAATTTGAAATCTCTTACCCCAAATAATACATTTCTTCATGACCAATTTGCAGGAAAAATACAGGTTTGCCTCAATCTCCCTCAACAGTTAAAGGGAGATTTTTTTCTTGTCCGCCATTACGCGACGATTATGGAATTATTGCTGAAATATTGAGGTGAGTGAATGTTTAAGTATTTGGACATTAAAAGATAAATAGATGAATCAGACTGACTTCACAAGTCTGAGCAATAATGCTCAAATATTTATCTGACAACCTTTGGAGGAAGAAATTTATTTTTATTCTTGTCCATGAGAAATTAGAAAATTTGCCAAAATTTGATACTATCGTGTCGCGACATCCGTAGCCTAACAAGTGAACGGATTGTCATAGTAAGTGTCCATGATATTTAAATTTTATCAGTCTGGTTCCTTTCCTGAGTGATGTTTGTCTGAATTGATAAACTGTTTTTTGCCTTGTTTCCATATATGCTCCAGTTTATGATTTGAATTTATGAAGTTCATTTTGATAATTTCTTGGTTAGTTTTGAAATACACGGTTAAAAAAGTGGAAGAATATAAGTGTGTGATGGCTAAGTGTGCGTGCGATGGAAAAGGAAGTCAAAGAGGAGGTAAGTGGAGCGGTGTCCCACTTAGCTGCGACAGGTCATATATAAATATTTTTCGGATTTTTCAAAAATTTCAAAGTCCCGTTGCTAGGCAACGGTGCTCAAAAGCATACAACTAGATCCTGGTATGAACCAGTCAAGTTTCATCAAAATCGGTGACTCCTCTGGCCTCCAGAGCTGTCCATTACATACAGACAGACGGAAACCTGAGAATAACGGTAGTCTAGCGACCACCCAATTCAAGGGGAGTACCATAAAAAATTCTGTCCATCTCAAATAAGAAAATAAGGATTTTGATCCTTCCTCTCCTCCTCCACCCTCCCCATCTGATGTGAAGAAAATACCGCAGATATACGAAGAGCCAAAGTCCATGTAGAATATTTAAGTCTGCCGTGAATCATTTTATACCAACTCTGCTATTTGTTCTATTCAATCTGTCTCCGTATTATCCTACCGCCAAAGTTAGTTTACCTTAAGCTTTTACTGTAGTTGGCAGAAGTTTGTCTAAATTGGAAAGAGGTTTAATCTTGCGTTGCAACAACATATTTTGTTGTACTCTCTCTGATCTCTTCCAAACATCCCTGGAAGCATGTGGAACAAAGGATTTACTTCACACGACAAAATAAATTTGTTCCCAATTCCGTCACGTTAAGAAAATCAAGGCTGTTTGGGGGAAAAAAAAAATGGTCGTCAATCCAAACTTAATCAAAGCCACTCCCTAGATATAGGCCATCAGCCATGGCTAGAAAGTGCCTGAAATCAGTTTCGTTCCTCTCATCGGGGGGGTAGACAAAACCTTATAATATGATAGTTTATATCCAAATACATACGTATCCAAAAGTTCTCCACTCAAATAGCTGCAGTTATTGTGTATTTTCATCTTGAAAATCGATGCATTCGCCGCGCTCTCTCATTTGAATTTTCTCCACACGGTCACGTAACGCCTCGACAGCCAATAGACGCTCCCCCGTGTATTATTCACCAGGACAATGGAGCAAACGAAGAAGTCAAACATTTTACGTCTAAGATGGGATAAATGGAGAAGAAAGTGTCAACAAATGGCTCGTCTTAGACGTCACGAACGATGTTTAGCCGAGAGTGCCGGCGCGGGAGACTAACTTCGATCATGGCCGATTGTACCCAGAGATGCCGTGTATTAAGATTTCAGCTACCCCCCCCCCTCCCCCTTTCAAGTTACCTCCGGTAATCTGAAATGATTTCAAGTTACCCCGGGGGTAGCTTGAAATCGATTTCATCCTACCCCTACGATTTCATATTACCCCCCTCAAAACATTTATTTATGTCTATTTACAAAAAATAGTAATTAATTGATATTGAAAACTAATTAGGGAAAAACTATTGACCACGTGACCGCCTTTAAAGAGTTTGCAATTAATTTTGATTTATTATGAATGATTTTATTTAATATTGTTATTAATTGAAATCAGTATTTCTCATACAGTTATATTTTTGCCACATTTTTATGAAATCCTTCTTCGATATAGTTAATCCAAATAGACATACTGGTATATCTTGTTAACCAACTCAGACTATACTTACAATTATGGAAACAACGCAATAAAATCAATGTATAAGAAAGGCAATGAAAACAGCTTATTTTTAATTCACAATTTCGTTGTGTGTGGTGGTCGTATGGCAGCTAGCTGCCGGGGTAGCTCTCATTTCTTGAAGCACGACTGTGTCGCTGATGCAGTGCCCCTCTACCAGTACAACACTGGAACTGGTACTCATTTCGCCGACCTCGGAAGGATGACAGGCTGAGTGTGTAGCCTGGTGTTGGCTCAGGTTAGGGTGGGGCTTGGGATCTGGGTCTGATGGTAGTGGTGGTGGGATCCTAGGTCCTGAGTAGTGGTTAGGTGGTGGTTGGGATCCTAGGGTCCTGAGTTCAAGCCCCGTCGGCCGCTGAATTAATGCACCGCGGGTTTGCAGCCTGTCATCCTTCGAGGTCGGCGAAATGAGTACAGTTCCAGTGTGTGTACTGGTAGAGGGGCACTGCATCAGCGCAGGTCGTGCTTCAAAGAATGAGAGCTACCCCGGCAGCTAAGTGCGCCATCACGCACCACCACCACACGAAATTGTGAATTAAAATAAGCTGTTTTCATTCCTTCTTTCATTATAATTGATTTTATTGCGTTGTTTCCATTAATTGTAAGTATAGTCTGAGTTGGTTAAAAAAGATATACCAGTATGTCTATTTGTCTCAACTATATCGAAGAGGATTTCATAAAAATTGGCAAAAACTATAACTGTATGAGAAATACTGATTTCAATTAATAACAATATTAAAATAAAATCATATCAAAATATTAACAAATATTGCAACTCTTTAAAGGCGGTCACGTGGTCAATAGTTTTTCCTAATTAGTTTTCAATATCAATTAAATTACTATTTTTGTAAATAGACATAAATAAATGTTTTGGGGGGGTCATATGAAATCGTAGGGGTAGGATGGAATCGATTTCAAGCTACCCCGGTAACTTGAAATCGATTTAGATTACCGGAGTCTAGAGAGCTTGATCGATTCAGATCGAGGACTGAAAGGGGAGGGGGGGTAGCTTGAAATCTTTACACCGGCACTCGGTACAATCGCCATGATCGAAGTTTGTCCTCCCGCGCCGGCACTCTCGGCTAAACTCGTTCGTGACCGTCAAGACGAGCCATTTGTTGACACTTTCTCTCCATTTATCCCATCTTAGACGATAAACGGTTGACTTCTTCGTTCGCTCCATTGTCCTGGTGAATAATACACGGGGAGCGTCTATTGGCTGTTGAGGCTACGTGATCCGTGTGGAGAAAATTCAAATAGAGAGCGCGGCGAATGCATCGATTTTCAAGTGAAAATACACAATAACTGCAGCTATTTGAGTGGAGAACTTTTGTGATACGTATGTATTTGGATATAAACTATCATATTATCAGGTTTTGTCTACACCCCCCCCCCCCCCCCCCCCCCCCCGATGAGTGGAACGAAATTGCACGATACAGCTTACTGCTGATGGCCTAATATATCGCATGCCTTCGATACGTCTGGCACCCTGCCCTGCTCACCAAACTCTCTTCCTATGTATCCAAGGCCATCTCCATTATGGCTCACAGACTTCCTCTCCTGTCACAGTCAACGTTGGCCTTCAATGGTGTTCTCTCATCCCCTCTTCCTGACCAGGCTGGAGTCCTCAAGGCAGCGTTCTGGGCCCTGTTCTTTTTCTGGTTTTCATCAATGATCTCTCCGACTCTCTGTAAATTCCTCTTTATGTCTTTGCTGATGACTCCAGCCTCTGCCGCACCATCTCCCATCCCTCAGATTAGCAAGCAGCAGCAGTTCTTCACTCTCTGCAGTACTGGATAAAATCACAAGCTGGTCCAACACTTGGAACATGTCTTTCAATCCTCACAAATCTCACACCCTCACTATGTCTCTCTGAAAGGACTGTCTGTAACCTCCCCCCCCCCACCCCATCTGCTTCTCAACATCCTCTTGAAGAAGTGCTTTCTTCAAGCTTCCTGCTCACTATCTCCTTTCCTGGGAAAGCCACATTTCCAAGCTGGCCCCCAAAGCCAGTCTGGGAATCCTCCTCGTGCAAAATCCTTCCTCAGCCCACCTGGCTCCTGACCAATAGAAAGCTTTCATCCGCAGCCTGATGGAGTACAGCTCTTCCCTCTGGCTTGGGCTCCCACTTTCTTGGCTTCATGCCGTGGAAACCAAGGCATTTTTTCATTTTTTTTTTGGTATACATTGTCGAGGCTCGTTTGAGAGCTAAAATCATTGGCATTTAAGATCATTGGTATCTCACACGATGAGGCTGAGTCTTTGGGTCTCACACTCTCTTTGAAGGTAGGTCGGTGGTCTTTCTGTTCTTCTCCTCTCCAGTCCGCCCCCCCCCCCCGCCCACTCTGTCTGGGATTTGTCCCCACAATATTTATGCAGGGTGCTCAAAGTCCACCGCAAGCCCCTTCTGGTAAAACTACCAAAATCATGAATCTCTGCTCGCCTTCACTCTTCATTCCTCTTTTCCCCACCTTTGAACAATCCCACACTCTTCAATCCCATTCTTCCCTCCAGGTCTTCAAAACAGCTGTTCACCACCATCTCCTATCTTCCCCCATCCAAACCATGACCTTTTCTACCCCTGCTAGTCCACCTCCTTCAAATTCTCTGCTTCCTTCCTAAAATCCCTTGGTGTCCATCTTGTTTACCCTATGTACCCCACCCATCCTCTCCCTTCCACAGATCTCATGTCTCTGTTCCCCACTGTCCCCCCCCCCCCTTGTTGTACCGTTCTGTGTATTAGCTCTCATGAGCCTCAACAGTCTACCAAAAAGAAAAAAACCAAAAAACTTCATTTATAATAAATCTCCAAAATCGTTTTCTATTGGTTTTATTGACTTGTGCAAAGTTATTCACAATGCTAATTTTTGAGTATGGTGCAACTCTCTGAAATGAGATCTTGGCCAAAATCACAACTGCAAAACGATTGTGAACAAGAAAAAGAGCAATCAGAGATTGCAGACCCTCGCCAGGACTTGCTTTGTGTGGTGTTTGTGTAATTTTGTGTACTGGTGTCACGTAATTAATAAGACATAATTATAACTACCACTTTAACCTCTGGCAGTGATCGCCAGGTACCAAGATGTCCCGCTTTGATCGGATACCTGAACCTGACCCATGATATTTATTACTATTCAATTGAATTTAGAATGGGATTAAAATAAATTCATTTCAAATCAAATGGAAGACCAAATAGGTGCAGTATGCATTGGAGTAATTAGAAGGAACCCGAACAAGCTAAAAGCAAAGATCAAGTCATCAGGAGGAAACTGGATAGGATTCAGATTTCAGTTGCTGCTCCTCTTCCCTTAAACCCATCCAGGCACAGCCAAGTGAGCCTTATTCAAAAAAAAAAATTCTGACTCCCAGACCAGGTATCCAATCAAGTTGAATTTTAAAACATGTATTCTCATCACCACTCGATTATAACTGAAGTTTCACATCAATTAATTAAGCGGTTCCGAAGAAAACATTTAATATTTTCTTCAATCCAATATGGCTGCCAAACCATGTGACCTATCAATTATTCCTTAACAAACTTGTACAACCCACGGCTTTGGGAACATGTGTGGGAAGTTTCCCCTCGATCTGTCCAGCCGTTCTGGAGAAGATTTTTAGAGGTTTTAAGGTAAATCCAAAATGGCTGCTAAACCATGTAACCTATGACATCATGTGTGAACCGTTTGTTCCTCACGGATAGGTGGTCATATGTGTATTTCGCCTCACTCTGTTCAGCCACTTCAGAGAAGAAGATTTGAAGGTTAAAAA
>CM068956.1:45148496-45160915 GCA_035128595.1 Eptatretus atami | reverse complement strand
TATATATATTTTAAAACGTTGGATACACATTTGAGTTTTGTGGAAGAGGGTCAAATACAATGGAGCTCAGGAATAGGCAAGGAGTGAACGGCCAGATTAGACTGAATAAGGATGCATGGATGGACACGTCGTTACCCTTGTATTCCTCCTTGACTTGCAGGATATCATAACGTTCATTATGTAAAATTATGGTCTTCGAAACTGGAATTGAAAAATAATAAATAAAGTAGAAAGCCCATCCTGACCCCTATTTCAGTCACTGATGCTGAAGTTATTTTTGCAACCTTAAATTAGTTTGTGTACCATGCATACACATGAGCCAACTCAAAAATAAAAATAAAAAATTCAATAAGGGAACAATCGTATTGAAAATTACCAAAGAATTGGTCATCAATTTACACCACCACACCAAGTGACCCAGGTTCATGCATCGCGAACATCAACCCTCAGTTCCTTATGCCAGCATTATGGACAGGAGAAAACCGGTTCCCATCAAAGTACATGTCATAAAGATATATAATATCAAAAAAAAAATGCTCACCATGCGTCGGTAGCACCCCATTAACTGGCATTGATGCTTCATAGTCTTTTGGCTGCTGTACCTTACTGAGGCGCTCACCAACGGTCTCCACGCCACCCAGCACAGCTGAGACGGCAAACTGCACGCTGGCTGGGTCCAAAATCCGTGATAGCTGCATCGCATACAAAACTCCGTGGTGAAGCTGGACTTGTAAAGCAATCACCAGTGGGATAAACAAGTCTTTCAATGTCACTTCAGTCAAACTCAACGTAACCTGGCACCAGTAGCTTATTAGCCTAAAATAGCTTCAAAAAGTGCAGCTTTAAGGCAAGTCGTGAACAGGCCTGCCCAATTGTTTTGTTTATTTAATTTTGAAGTACAAATAATGATCTTGGGGATTTGACGTTTCCTGAAACGACGAATTTCACGGCCATTTTAACACACATGCAATAATAATAAAAAAAAATCCAAATTCATTGGGACCATACTCTGTACAGAGCGTTGGTGCTGCCAAAGCAGTCTCCTGGGCTATTGGGCACAATCCTGGACGGGTCGCCACTCCAATGCAGGATACTCGAATGGCTCAATCATCCCAGCAAGCTGGTACTCGTTTTGCCGACCTCAGTAGGATGACAGGCTGAGTCAACCCCACCTGGTATTAATTCAACAAGAAAGCAGAATTTGAACTCAGAACCCTAGGATCCCAAGTCCACCATCCTAACCATTAAGCCAATACCAGGACGACGAGGAGATTGGGGCCATACTCTGTGCAGAGCGTTGGTGCTGCTTCAGCAATCTCCTTGGCTATTGGGCACACTCCTCGACGGGTCGCCCCTCCGACAGTATACCAGCATGCTGGCACTCATTTTGCCGACCTCGGAAGGATGACAGGCCGAGTTAACCGCACCTGGTATTAATTCAACAGCTGAGTGGGATTTTAACTCGGGACCCTAGGTCCAAAGCCCACCACCCTAACCGTTAAGCCAACACCAGGCATACAATAATAAACATTTACTAAAATTCTTTAAAAGGTATTCGTGACAAAAAAAATATTAAAAGAAAATCCCCTTGGTGAAAGAGGGCAACAGGAAAACTCAGTTGGGCCCATCACCCAAGTGTTGTCACAATTAACATGACGGGACAAGCAACTAAGTCGTCAATAATGACCTTGTTTCGGAAGAGCGGCGTTTTCTCATATTCATGAAGACGATCATTTAAGCCTTAAATCATCTGCCTTTTGACCTGCATCCCGTTCTTTACGTACTCTGTGAAAGATAAGCCGCCAATTCACCTGGATGGAGCCCTGGTTACTGACAGCTGATTGGAGGGCTTCTTCCTGTTGCTTCTGAAGCTGAACTAGGTGGTTCTGATAGTTCTCCAAAGTGAAACCTCAAAGGGAAAACAAAACAACGCAAAAGCAACAGGGTAAGGTATTTGGAAAGTGACATCATGTAAAAGTGAAGGCGAGATGCGTGCCGATTGCCGGGAGGCTTACCAGATTTGCAATGTTGTTGCGTGCTCGCTCCGAGTACTGCCGTATGCCCCACCGCCTCTGCGGGAGCGAGCATGGACAATTGTTGTGCGGACTGGAGGTTCGGTGATCTCGGGCGAAAGTGTCGCCATCGATGGGATCGGACCCCAGCCAAGAGCTCCAGCAACGACAACTGTCCTGAAACGGGACCACAAAAAGTACCGTTACTGATGAGTAGATCAACATACAAGGACAGTTTTTATTGAAGTCATCACTTTATTGGTCACCGTCTGCATGAGTGATTTTTACTTTACCCAAAACGACGACACCACATCCAGTTTACCTTTGATCTTAGGCTGGGCAGTGCCAAGGTTGAAGTCTTTGTGACACGAGGAATCGGAGCATTTGGGACTCATCGGGACAGCATGCTCTGAAGAGAGCTGCTCTGGTTGGAGCCGCTGAAGAAGCTGGTCATGTGGCGTTGACAGTCGATCCAGCAAGACTCTGTTGGAGAGAACATGTGATATTTATCTCCACCACCGAAGGTGAAGGAGGTTATGTTTTCGCTCCTCTGTCTGTCTGTTTGTTACTTAGAGAAAAAAATTTTTTGCCAAGTATGTTGGTCTGTAGTGTTTGTCAGTCTGTCTGTCACACAATTTTTGGCCACAGTTTTCAAGCAATTGTTTTGAATTTTTTTTGTGTGTGTCGGTGACCAGCCAACACTAAATTTTGGTGAAGATCAGAATCCAGATCCGGATCTGAGACTTTTAAAAAGTGATTCTTCACCATTGAGAGGGCCAAAAACGATATATAGCACAGTATCTCAAAAGGTTATGGATGGATTAACATGAAACTTCATGGACAGGTTGGGAGTGCCACTAGGAAAAATCGATTCAATTTTGGTGAAGATTCGAATCTAGACCTGGATACAAGAATTATTTGATTTTTAACTGATTCTTCACCACCGAGAGATGGGGCTAAAAATGATATTGCACGATATCTCAAAAAGTTGAGGACGGATTTGGATGAAACTTTGTGGTCAGGTTGGGTGTGTGAAAAGGACCAATTGTTTTTATTTTGGTGAAGATCTGAATGCAGATCCGGTTTCGAGAATTTTTTTTCAGGTGTTTCTTCACTGTTGAGAAATGGGGCGATAACTATGTATAGCATGTCATTTCAAAGTTGTGGTCGACTTGTGACAAAACCAGGTGGACAAAAACCAAAACCTATCAGTGGCATACAAAATGTAAGATATTCAGCCTGGCGGAGGTATGTTCTCTACGGAGTGCTGTTCCATTTTGCCGAGTTGTCACTGAGTGATTTTTTCATTTGTCTGTCTGTGTGCAGGATAACTCAAAAGTTGTGGACGGATGCAGATTAAATTTGGTGGGCAGGTTGGGTGTGTGACCACGACGAATTGATTCGATTTTGGTGAAGATCCGGATCTAGACACAACAATTATTTAATTTTTAAAGTAATTCTTCACCATTGAGATAGGACCAAAAACGATATATAGCATAATATTTCAAAAATGTATTGGGCCCGATATGTTCTCGTCGATCAGGCATTACGTGGCGGAGGTATGCGCTCTACCTTGTGCCCTTCTAGTTTATTAATGCAATAAACAATTTTCACAAAGGTGCATGAGCATTTGTTTTGGAGAAGGACAGGTTGTGGATTGGGGTCGTGGGATCAGAGATGTAGGGGCTGGGGAAAAGGAAGTACAAAATGAATATGCATTGGTAGTAAATTAAATTATTTCCATCATGACCGTCTCCCAGGACACATCTCGGGCATTCGACAGTCTGGTAGACAAGACCACCTTAATTCCTGGATTTTCGACTTCCTCCACTCGCATGCTACCATCAATGGAACCCTCTGTCCTTGTAGAGACATGAATACTCCAACGCAGTGTTTGTTAAAACAGATACTGCAGCAGAATTTCTTGGAAATAATCCTTGAGAGATGAAACCTGGGTTGAATGCGACATCACTTGTGTGGGTGTTTATATATATATATATGTGTGTGTGTGTGTGTGTGTTCTTTTCTTTGAAGGCTTCATTTTGTTTGCTGTAAACAGAGATGATGTGTTTTACCAAAAACCTTTGATTTGGTCTCATCTGTCCACAGGACATTCTCCCAGAAGGATTTTGGCTTGTTCAGGTGTGTTTAAACTCCTGTCAGGCTTTCTTGTGTCTCTGTCTCTGTCTCTCTCTCAGCAGTGGGGTCCTCCTGTGTTTCTTCCCATAGAACCCCCTTTCATTGAGTTGGCGACGGATGGTGCGAGTTGAAACTGTCGAACCTTGTGTCTGAAGGTCAGCGTGAATCTGTTTGGCAGTTGATCGAGGTGCTTTCTCCACCATTTGAACAATCCTTCGCTGCAATGTTCGATCAAGTTTTCTCTTGTGGCCACGTCCAGGGAGGTTAGCTACAGTGCCGTGGGTCTTAAACTTCCTGATAACATTGCGTACGGTGGACCCAGGAACATCAAGGTCTCTGGAGATGGACTTGTAGCTTTGACATTGTCCATGCTTGGCTGCCTGCAATCTTGTGTCTGACCTACTCAGACAATTCTCTGGTTTTTTTTCTTTTCTCCATGCTCATTGCGGTCCACACAGTCACACAAAACAGCAGAATGACTCCTTTTCTCTATTCAAACTGGTTGAATGAGTGATTTTTATTTTGCAAGCACCTTCAACTCACCATAGGTGAGTTCAATTCTAAAGTAAAGGAGAATCACTTGCTTGAAATCTAATTATTTCGCACAACTTTTAAAACTACTACTACTACTACTACTACACATGCCCTACGCCCATAACTGTCAGTCTTCCGCCTTCTGCCAACATTCACATGGGCTAAGACCAAACCCGTTGGCGCACTGGTGTAACCAAGAAAGTTTTGGGCGTCCTTGAGGACGGCGCCAGGTTGGATCGGGTCGGTGACCATGGTAAAGATTCATGGCAAATTCCAAGAAAATACGAGCCGGTACATGCTCATTTAAACGGCAGATGTGTCCAAACAGAGAATAGCGTCTCCTTGCAATATCGAGTGTGATGGGGCCGAGTCTAGTGATCTCAGGAACAGTCCTGTTTGAAACTTGGCCATACCATCGTACCCTAAGGATGTGACGTTGACATCGCATGTGGAAAGCTTGTAAAGTGTCTTAGTCCTTTTTCAAAAGTCCATGTCTTATAACTATAAAGGAGAACAGGTAGTACGCATGTTCTGTAAATGTGGAGCTTTGATGGTAAGCTAAGCCAGTGCTGTTTCCAGACAGCGTCTAGTTGCCCCATGACAGAGTCCGCCATGCCAATTCGTCTACGCACATCAGGACTACAGTATCCAGATGAATGAGTGTTGGAGCCCAGGTAGGTGAAATGGTCCACTAACTCCACAACTACACCAGGGATAGGTACTGCCAGGGGAGAAGGACCAATGGCACCATTCTGTACATTAGTTTTTTGCCATGAAGGCTTAAAGCCTAGGCTTTTGGAAACCGATTCAAAGCGGTTGAAAACATCCGGCCAGTTAACATGGTCTCTCACAAATAGGGCAGCATCATCTGCATAGAGTAGATCGGTGATGATTTCTCGACTGACAATTCCAAGCTGGTCTGTACACCTTGGCATTGTCCAGTCCATGGCGCAGAGGGAGGAAGCAAGGACGCAACCCTGACGAACTCCAGGACACGTGGGGAAAGGTGATGATAAGTCGGTGTTGTATGTTCATAGGGATTCCGGATCAGGTTGAGAAGTGATGATGGAACTCCATTGCCTCTCAGCATCTACTAGAAGGTGCCAATCATATTGTCCGGGCCATTTTAGGATTTCTTTTTGGAATAAGCTAAGATTTAGTAATTTTTTCAGCTTTTTTATGTTTTGTTCCATTTCAAACCAAAGAAATACATTTGTGGATACCAATTTTTTTTTTTTAATTTCCAACAATTTTCTGGAAGAAATGCTGCATTGTTTGAAAAAAGTGCAAGAGTGCCAATATTTTTGGCTGCGACAGCACATACTACTGGGGTATGCTTACACATTGTAAGCAATAATGAACCGTGCTTTCCCCATTGTCTCAGGTCGCTCACCTGAAGTGAGCACAACAAGGCTGCACTTACTTTTGGACATTTTCATTTACGGATGTTTTCTGACGGTTCTATGATTTTTCCCAGTGTATCGGCTTCAACAAAATGCTCAAGTACATAATGTTACGTTTGTGGGTGGAAGACGTCATTGAATCGAAAGCAGATGAATGTCAATGGTAGCTATTTTGGAGACGAGTGTGGATTGCCATACTGTGTTGAAAGCACAGAAGATAAATCAAGGACACCATCCTTTCCTCTGCAATTAAGAGTTATACTAGCGATGCATACACCTGTGCAAATCAAGCGAACCTACATCATGGGACAGAATTGCTGCTCTTCTGAAGCATATATGCAAGCCCTTGACACCAATTTAGAATAAATATTATTTCCCTGCCCTCTCACCTGGTTCACATTTCTCAGCATTTGACAGTCTTGTCAACACCCAACTACTCCATGCACCATGCTCTACACTGAGTGCCGTTTCTTGATCAGGGTTATATAATCTGAGTGGGTTGCCATTCCGACCCAGGATACTCGGCCGAAGGTGCAGGAATTTCAAATTTGGCCAGGGTGCCGGCGATAACTCGCCAACTCTTCACAAAGGACAACGTGGGATCTTTGACGTCCACCAATGAATGCTGGCAGATGTGACGTCCCGTTTAACGTCCATCCGAGCGAAGGCACACACATTGATGAAACACTGGGATGACAGTTTATAGCTGGGTCGGGATTCAAACCCAGGCGAGACAGCTTAGAGGTGAGTGTGCGTACCTCTAGGCTAACGTGCCAGGCCATCCAACTGTGTGCATAAAATTATTTACACTTACCAATCGACTTTCATTTGTCCAATTGGTGTTGCCATCGTGGTACAAATGTCAAAACGTCTACCTGTATTTCTTCACGCTAGCCTTTTCGTCCATAACTTAAAATCCAATTAAATTAACCTTTCTTGTGCAAACGACTATATTTATACATGGCACACGTGCAAATGCAATTACCCGACTTTGCAACGAAAGTTTATCCATTATGCGCGTCTCAGGAAAACCGGACGATCGAGAAGGAAGAACCAACAACCAAACGATGTGACATCATTGCCAGGCAATGCATCGTGTGCTCTCCGGAAGTCAGGAGAATGAAGTGGTTTACCAAGTGCAGCTGATAAGTCCAAGGAAGCTTGTCTGGTTGGTGGGGGGGGGAGTTCAGGATCCGCCACTTGATATGTACGTGGGTACGATGTACAAACTGTAATGTCGACGTGCCATTTGCATCACGCTGGATCATAGTGGTAATTATGACTAGGCAGATGCATTGTATAGATCCTGGGATACAATTACGATGCGAATGGTACATGTGTTAAGAGGTAAAGAACAGGGTTCACCATATTGCAGGGTTTAGTACATATCACAAGGTAGGATGAATTGTACTTTAATTGCAGCACAGCTCAATTATGCAATGGTTGTACAGCAGCAGCACTTTAGTTTGTTTAGCCAACTACGAACGGGAATTCCAGAGCTGCGTACTCAAAAGAGTGCAAAGGCTACGAGAGTTTGACGACGTTGTAATAAATGAGACACAGAACATTCTCCGTCCTTGTGAGCCACATCAAGAGCCTAACTAGTACAGATGTGCAACCTTCGCTTGATAGTTTCTTTGTGGGCTCACAGTCGTATGTGCGTAAGGGTTTTGGGAAGGTGTAAAGTTGGAGCTCATGTTGCTCGTCTGGATTTGTGCAAGCCAATCAAAAAGAAAAGCATTCGATGAGGCAACATTCTCATTGGGAACAAATGACAGAGAAATGATTCAGACGTTTTAACATTAAAAACCCCGCACAGCACTTTTCAAAAAAAATTTGAAACGGCTTCTGAGTTATTTGGGTCGCCGCTGCTTGCTCACTTATAGCACCTGAACTAACAGGAGCACTTTGTGAAAAAGGTCGCCGTGATAAGTTCAGCATGTCTGCTACATCCGTGCTGTCGATTAACCGACGGGACGACAAAAAGTTTCACACAAACTGAAAGCCGACCGAGGAAGTCTGCAAAGTGATGTCCTTTGAGCACCCAGATCACAGGATCCTTCCCTGTGGATAGTCTGTGGGATTTTTTATTTTGCCGACATAATACACGATGGCCTGAAAGTTGCTTTACCCATCCGCAGGAAAGCATTCGTTCTTAAACTCATTTAACGTTCATGTTTATGAGGGAGGGGTAAAGTGACTTTCAGGCCATCTGGTACATTGATGGATGTAGATGCCATTTGTCAACATTGGCCTTCATTTTTAATGTATACTAGACGACCCGTGAACCTGTTGGGTTCCCGTTGTGACAGCAGTTGATAAAAACAAATCATTTCAAAAAAACAAGAAAAAAAGGGATAGCTCCAGCGAACAATACCGCTGAGGTTGTTTGCATTGATCAAATACTCCCGAAGAGTACATTGACTGAGTCGGGAATTGATTTTTTAATAATTTTTTCATTGCCTGATTTGAACGAAACTTGATACTGCACACCGCAGGCGAATGGTGAGTAAGGTGGCCCTAAAATGTTTGCGCTATCGTGTACCGTTTTGGCTGTATTTCGGGAACATACATACATACATTTTCACAAGATGAGAGTTTTAGTAATATACTAGACGACCCGTGAACCCGTTGGGTTCCCGTGACAGCGGATGATAAAAAACATCATTTCAAGAAAAAACAGATAGCTCCAGCGAACTATACTGCTGAGGTTGTTGCATGTTAAATTCTCCCGAAAAGTACTTGACTGAATCGGGAATTGGTTTTTTTTATACTTTTTTTCGTTGCCCGATTTTAACGAAACTTGATACTGCACACCGCAGGCGAATGGTGAGTAAGGTGCCGAAAATTTTTGCGCTATCGTGTACCGTTTTTTGCTGTATTTCGGGAACATACATACATACATACATTTATACAAGAGTTTTAGTAATATATAGATAGATGTGTTAGTCCAAGAAATGTCGATACATTCGGTCTTTATTAAATTGTGCGACTCTTAGAATTGAAGGGGTACACAATTTTCTTCTTGTCCGAGAAAAAGTAAAATAAAATTCCTGAAACTCCTCAAGCCTTGAGGCACACGTTTCCCGAAAGACAATTCACATTGTCACTGTATTATCGATTAAAAGAATTCCCACCGTGTGGGTGATGGTCATCTCTATATGTTTTTACTATCATAATCGATTAACCGTTGCCAGATATCTCCTAAAATGACAGACGAGATAGGTTTTGAAAATGGCGACTTTCACAACTTTCGTGAACTCGTGACCTTGACCCTGACCTCGAATCCGGGAAAAAAATATGTCGTTGGGTATCACTCATCGACCTCTACCACATACCAAATTCATCAAGATCGGAAGTAAAAGTTTTCTTTGTACCGGAGGTGTTTTTGACCATCTTCCAGGTTACGTGGCGGCAAACGGGACGGAAATTCAAAAATCTGTCCGTTAGATACAAGATAATATTTTACTATCATAATCAATAAACAGTTGCCGAATATCTTGTAGAATGGCAGACTAGATAGGTTTTGAAAATGGCGATTTTTATAACTTACGTGACCTCGTGACCTCGTCCCTGACCTTGAACCCGGACAAAAGTTATATCGTTGTGCAACACTCATCGACCTCTACCCACATACTAAGTTTCATCAGATCGGAAAGAAAAATTGTTGACGACAGTGGCCGGATCGGACATTTGGTCCGGCTTTATTAGGTCATCTCGGTAGAGATGACCTAAAAAGTAAATGATCATGTCATGGAAACCCTTTTCATAAAGTGAAACCAGACACAATTTTCACGAAGGAGGTTGGCCCGTTTAATGTACCCTCCGGAACCGATAGCTCATTCTGCCAGGAACCCAGGTTCACGTCCCATAATACTACATGTTTACCGAGCTGTTTAAATTATTAATACCCTTGTAAATTCATGGATTTATCTACATGTTCCCCCATGAGCCTTAAGACCATATATTCAGAAAATAGTGATATTTAAAAGGTCAAAAATTTTTTTTAAAATGCAGCTTCCTCCAGAAAACAGGAGTCTGTTTTCAAACAAAGTCAAAAATCTTGTGAGCACAACCAACACTCCAAAAGTTTAAATGGTGAGAACACCGCCGTACCTTCCTCCTCGGCCGATTCTGCGCCGTGCCAAACCCAACAGGTGACGGGGTGTGTGCAGTGATATCAGTTGGAATGGGAAGCGCGAAGCTGGAGAGCAAGGGTCATCGGTGGTAATCGGCATGGCGTTAGTGTCTGCCACAGGCCACCGGTAGGCCGCATCATTCCTCTCCCCACACTCCTCGTGTCCTCGACACAACCGAGGCTGCATGCACAGGGCACAAGTTCAATGTTCCTTCCCTCCGAAGAATTATATGCATGACTTCCATGGCAGGGATATGGTGTTGCCAACCGACGTCTTCTATAAAGTACATTTCTTACATCTTGTAAAAAGAGCTTGGTTAGAGCTATTAAGTCTTACAGCATTATGACTCGATGGATAAAATAAACATGGGCATTGACCATTGTGTTTATGGCATCACGAAGCTACCAGAACAGCGCTGCAAATCTTGTGTTCATTACGTGCGTAATCGCCACGACTGACCAGGCAGTAGAGGCAGCCGGGAGCTCTCCGGAAGGTGTAGGATCCATCTTCGGCCTCGTCCTCCGCTTCCGAGGTAGAAGCACTTGCCTATACAAGACAAGCTCTATCAAAAAGACCGAGTGAGGAAAGCCATTTCAGTAGGCCCATCTCTCGTTACCAGCCAAAACCAGCGGCGGAGCACATACTTTACCAGAGAGGCACTGCCCTTTCCCATCAGTAATTATTCATGAAATCAAAAATAAATAAGCGAGATATTTTATGAGACCAGAATACATAAATCTACTGCAGCCCCGGTACACTGCTCCAAGCCTCATTATAGCCCAAAAATACAACCCCAACATTGTCAATGCAATGCGTGCAAAACAACTTTTTCTGGAAATCCTTAAATGTTCTCATGACAGACTCGAACCATTTGGACTTGAAAGTCACCTGAGGAAAAAAGTCATCTTCAGAGCTAGGGAAATCGTATTGGTTGGGGTCCCGCAAGATGCAACCAATGGCTCCTGGACCAAAACCGCGGACCCGGCCTCCACCTGGCACACTCTGCCCAGCCACTAGTGAAGCTTTGTGTTTCCGCTTTTCATACTTGCGTTTAGGCCTCAGGCCTTCAGCACGAGGCCGCTTGCTCAAATCGATCTGCAATCGTAGAAAGGTGCAAGAAAACACCCCAATAAAAAAAAGAAGCAACAATGGCAATTTTTAAAAATCTGAAAAATGGAACAAAACCTCACGCATTGATGTAAGCTTGGTTCCAAAATTTGCATTAAATATGCAGTAAACAAATAAAACAAGAGCGAGAATTGCTTTGCAATGCATGTCCCCTACCGATGTGATGCTTTTCAAGTCCAAAAAAGGGCATGACTGAAAAATTGACGAAATGCCCTGAAACTCGAACTTGTTCTGCAACTTATCATAATAAAGGTGTGTACCAAGTTTAGTTGAATATATTACAGGGTATGAGAAAAAAAAAAGTCTAAAAAAAAAACCCACAGATGGAGGATGGAGAGCGAACCTATAGTCTCCTCCGGTGAAACAGAGAGGGGACTAATAAGGGTAGAGCAGAGCATCCAAGAAAAAATGACCATTGTACACCACACACACACACACACACACACACAACACACACACACACACCTTGCATATTGGGATTCCCATGGGCTTCAATGGAAATTTATTTCTTGCTTCGTGTGCATCCATTACTGCATCCCTTGGTACTTGCATGCATAAAACCCACATGCTGTCATGCCGTGTCCATTTGACTATCGCTTCCTAATGCCCACGTAATTCATGTACAAATCTTCGTACATGCACCAAATGTACAATCTCCCACGAGCCGAATAATTTGACAGAGAAATAGGAAAAGATGAAAACCTAGACTTATGATGTGAACCTTCATCATTGGAAGGGGAAATAATGAGGGGAGAGGAATAGGGGGGGGGGGCATTCTCACCCTGCCAGAAAGAGCGTCCAGGTGTCTGTACTGGCAGCCATTGAACAGAGGTAGAGGGCTGGGGTAGAGGGATTTTGGCGCAGGAGTGTTGGCAAGGACCTCTTTGAAAGCTTCGCCGTCATAATCGCCCATGGTGTGCCTGCGCATGCCACAAGACACGGCTGCAACAATGCCGGACTGTGCGAGGAACTCACCTTTTCAAAACAAGCCCCTGCACGAGCGTTACGTCGCAACAACATGCTACCGATACAGTTTCATCAAAATGGTGCATAAACGACGAAAC
>CM068956.1:45013053-45046759 GCA_035128595.1 Eptatretus atami | reverse complement strand
ACACCAGAACACCCCCACACACCCCAGTAACACACCAGAACACACCCAGCACACCACACCACCGAAAACCACACAACACCCAGTAACACACACCCAGAACACACCCCAGCACACACACACCAGCACACACACCACACACAACGAACACACACCCCAGACAACACACACCAGAACACACCCCAGCACACACCCGCAGAACAGACACACCCAGCACACACACACCAGAACACACCCCCCAGCACACACACACACACCCCAGAACGCACACACCAGCAACACACCCACACACACACACACAGAAACACCCCAGCACACACACCAGAACGCACACACCCCAGCCACCGAAACCATGTCACTGGTTAAGCTACAACCTTAACCAACAGAGCAAACTACACTACGGTAAAGCATGAAGTGGACTCAATGGATACTTTTGGTACGACGACGATCGATAATGGAAGGTCCGCCAAAAAAAAAACAAAAATTTTTTTTTCCCACATTAGCGAAAATGCAGAAAATCTTTCAGACCTCCGAACACATTCTGAGTCGCTTAGCAACCGTGCTGCTTTTTTCTTCCAACGTTTGCTCATGTTAACTTCGCATCATTTCGAGCACGTCGTCCACAACTTCTCCCTCCAGTATTAAACTCCTCGCTGGTAGATGTTATTTAAAGACAATACACACCTCTCTCTTACATTGGTTTGATTAAAACACCAAATGTTAAGTTTATTTTACATTCATTCCCGTCGCTATATTTCATAGCTTGGAATACGGTGCAAAAAACGACCAAACGAAGTCAATTACAAACGAAACCAAACACCGTCTCAAATATTTTCGCCCTCCCTGACACACGCACAGTACAGTATTATGAATGTTGCGAAGTGGACGAAAACAATCATTTTCTGAGAACTGAAACATGTAACGGCTGGCAGTCGAAATAATATATCGATAACAATATTAAAAGAATTTTAATGTGTCTGTAAATATCCCAATAACATGTGACAGGACGCTGACGAGTATACTGCTGCTAACTATGCCGACATGGTTATCGTGACGTTGCACGAATCACATTTTCTACCAGTGTGAACGGAGGGGGCCTGGCGCGTCAAGAGGTACTCGGTCCTTCGCGATGCGGATTCGTTACAAGCACGAGGCAATACGGACGGTTGGTTTTGGTTGGTTTTGTCTTGAGAATCAGAATCGCATTCTTAACTCTAAGAGAATCGGTTTTGGTTTTCTCGTTCCAAAATCATCGGCTTTAAGTGGAGTTGGTCCCCCCCTTTTGCTGCTACAACAGCCTCCACTCTTCTGGGGGAGGATTTCCACAAAATGTTGAACATTGCTGTTGGGATTTGCTTCCAATTCAGCCACAAGAGCATTAGTGAGGTCAGGCACTGATGTTGGGCGATTAGGTTCTGGTTCAGTCGGCGTTCCAATTCATCCAAAGGTTTTCGATGGGGTTGAGGTCAGCCTGTTTGCAGGCCAGTCAGTTCTCCCACACCGATCTGGACAAACCATTTCTGTATGGACCTCGCTTTGTGCACAGGGCGTTTGTGTAACTGAAACAGGAAAGGGCCTTCCCAAACTGTTGCACAAAGTGGGTAAGCACGGAATCATCTAGAATGTCATTGTATGCTGTGGCGTGATGATTTCCCTTCACCGGAATCAGGGGCCTACTAGTCTAGCGATGGGTGCAAATACAGCTAGAATTGCTCAGTAAGTGATAAAAAAAAACATGAGACTTGGCACAATTATTCTTCAACCCATATGATTGATTTCTCAAGGGTGGAGCCGTCGAATACACCATGTTCCTTAGCAACGGTTGCTAGGTAACAAATTTACCTAGCAACGGGCTTTTTAAAGCCTATTTACTACATTCGGAAAGGTTGGTGCTATGTTACAGAACATCAGAACTATCAGTAGACATGTTTTAACGACAATTAGTGTCATCGGAAAACAAAACAACACAATAATTAGTGTCACCACAAAACAAATTAGCATTTGCTTTGTTGCTAGGTAATGGATAAACAATACAACTGTCATGTATATATTTATCTCTATTGTAGATGATGCTTCTACTTCACATTGCCTGATGCCTACAGAAGAGGAATGTTTTGGGTAATAATCTATACAGGTTGTCATAATTTTATCAAAAAGTAACAAAACATTAAATATTTAGTTGCTTAGTAACCTATTTACCATGGCAACCATTCTGAGTACACATAGAAGACTACCTGTGAACACGGGATTCGCTTAACTCATTAACTCACTTAAACATAACAGTCTTGTTATCAATAGAAGACCTCTTCTGGAAATATAATGAAGCAATGCATTTTACACCATACTCAAATGAAAACATTGTTGCTACACAATACATTCACGGTAGCAAACCAGCAACTAGCAACTGTCAATTATGTTGTCACCTTGGACTTTCTTTGGACTTCGCCATAGCTTTAAGCATTGTCACAATCTCTCCTGCATGTGCTGTAAACAGTGCATTGTAAGTCGCTCGTACACATTTGCAGCTTTACACCTGCTCCTACATGCACACTCAGCAGCTCTGGCAGGATGCACTGGCTTCTGGCAAATTTGTCCACAGGGCTTCACTGTTCTGGGCAAGTCCATCCCCACTCAGCAGGAGAGGGTAATGGCGATATGGCATGGTAGTACGCCCCAGTAGTGCCCACCTTGCAAACTACCCTCCTGATATGTTGCTGTAGGGCAGCCTTGGTGGGAGGAAGGGCTGACATCTGACGCCCTTTGATGTGAATAGAAGCTTCCTAACTTCGTTGATTGAGGCACATGTTGATGTCCTGTCATAGAGAAGGATAGTGAATACTCTAGGAAGCTTCTGTCTCTGTCAGATATTTGCTCTGGTGGAATCGTGCAGCTCAAAGAAGGCTCGACTGAACTCATCATATGTTTCCACACTTTCCATGCAGTCTTCTTTCCACTTGGGCAAACTGGGATACAGTGTCGCAGCCTGTGAAGCGAACACCGGAAGTACTAAGGATTTTTGTGCCAAGTGATGACAATCTCATGAGCCGGGATGAAGTGAAAGTCCTTTCCACTACCGAATGCAATCCAGAGTTCTATCCTTCTAGCTGCTGTACAGCCGCTACCGCTAGCACAAACTACATCGGTATCACTGTTCGAACAAGGATCTTGTGAAAGCCCTGCATGACAGCGTCAGCGACATGTACCATATCTGGAATCTGCTTCCTCGTGATTGCAGGAGCAATGTTGGTCGTGTCTCGTGCAGGTACACAGAGTACAGTATCACCATCGGTAACAACAAGCGGCTGCTCTGCTGAGCACTTGCTATCAGTTCATTGTTCATAAGTTTAAACAACTCTATCTTGTTGCTGTTCAAGCGAAGGAACTGCTGCCAGTTCTTTGGTATGGGGCTGGACACTCCACACGTCTCGTTGACTAGGCCGTAGCACGTTTCTCTGGTCTGTGCCTTTAGACTGTTGTCGAAGTATTGATCCCAGACAATATCTACTCGTAGAGCCCGATTTTGCTCTCTTTTGATATGTGGAACAAACACCTTTGCAGCGTACTCGCCAATTGTCTTGCATCCTCCATTTCGAGAATGTTCACGAGTACAGCACCATCCATGATGCTCACGTCTGTGTCTGGCCTTGCATCACGTGTAGACTCTACATGTCTTTCAAGACAATCTATGAGATCGGACTTCTTCCCTGGCAAGCGTAACTGCCCATAGGAAGAAAGAGATGGTGGAAATGTATGATTTTCGTGGCTGAAAAAATTGTCAAGTCACCGTCTCTTGTCTGACATGCAACATACAGCCTTGCGAAGAGAGAGGATTCACTTTTGAGAAGATTGACCTGTGCCCCTGTTTTGTGGACCTTGTTGCTTGTTCATTGAACAGTACTACCTTGTTCCTGGTGATGGTGGCTGTTATTGGCTTTATGTTTGCCCTGAGGCACTCGTCCACAAACTTGCATTACTGCTCTTGACACCTTTGATTGTAAGTGTGTGAGGCACTCAATCGACTGCTGGTCCATTATGTCCTTTGAATGCAGTCTCAGAAGGTCCTGGCTTTCTCCTCAAATGGGCTCCCCATGCCCTCGATTACATTTGCCAGTGTATTCACCTGTTAGCAAGTAGCTTCTGGGTGGCATCAGTTTGCTCATGATGGTTTCTTTGGCTATCACTTTTTCTTTTCCCTACCATGGATGACTCAAATTCAGAAATGATGCGGACAAGTTCCGGCCCTGCTACTGCCCATCGTAAAAGAGCGTCGGCATCCTGTGCAATCCAATTATTCCCCTTCACCTTCATCACGCCGTTATTCTGCTCATGGCCATGGTCAATGGATCAGGGAGAATTTTCGCTGGGACTTGCCATGACGAACTTGCCACGCTGGAATTCCCGGCAACATCAGGATGGGTTCTATCAAGGCTACACATATCTCTCACGTGAACTGACATCCACGCACTGTGGACTTTTATTTCTTCCGCCGTGTGCACCAAAGGCTGAAACTCTCTGGAGGACCTTGTGGTTGGTTGTGAGATACACATCATATGCCTTCTTCAGGAGAATATATAATGCACATGCAGTGACTTGGTGGGCATGTCGGGTACGGTGACATGGGATGCCTTCAGGAACGATTCCACAATGCCAGGAGTGACAAGTTCTGCCTCTTGGAGAGCTTCCACCCAACCACTACCTTCCAACCAATGACCCAAGACTTTGTTGCAGGTCATCTCTGTGTGAAGTCCCCCAAGAAGTATGACAAACTTGTCCTCACCATACATCCTGTCCATAGACCATTGTAGCTGTTTCATTTTGGCAAACAGGGGCTGATCAACAGATATCACTGGAATCTGGCCAGGGTTGACATGTTGCACAGCTGCCTGAATAACTTCAAAACAGTGACGCAACATCGAGGGGGTGCTGGCCTCCTCAGCAAAAAGGGGCAGCATGGCATTGATTGATGGTAAGATGTTCTGGTTCTGCTATTAGACTGGCTGGTATGCTGCCCAAGATATGTTAGATCGGGGGATATTTCATCTGCATGCAGATTCTCAACATGACTCACCAGTCATATTCTTCTCCATCTCTTTACTCAGAGTGTTGCAGGAAGATGTCAGGTTACCAGCAGTGATGGAATATAGACATCGTTTCGATGGCAGACCTGTAGGCTTTATTTACCGTAAGCAATGGGTAAGTCCTTCACCATTCTTTGCCCTTTAAAGTGCTATTGAATGGGTGAAACCACGGTCGGTGTCATCACTCGTGTTACTCTCGTGGTAACATTCGGAACAAGGCCAAACTTGTGCCGTGAAATGATCCGGTGGAGGTAGCTGAGCTTGGATTGTGGTCAATATTGTCCACCGCTGTGGTGATAAACTGACCTTTCTGGATCTGGGGAGGACAGACTGTGCCAATCTGGTGATAATACTTGCAGACATTATTTCCTAATGATGTGATTATATCCATGATACGATCCTATGAGGCTGACACACCAAGGGCAAAGAGGCTATCAACCAACTGCCGTTCCCTGGTTAATGCATGGGCCTTAAGTCCCAAGTAGACTGGTAGTGGCGTCTCCCGATCTTTGCTGTGATAAGCTTGCGGTACTTTCCATAGTCCCGGCGCCTCTTGATGCAGCTGAACACAAACAGCTGAGCAATGGTGAGCACTGGTTGATTGAGGTTGTGTTGCTTGTTTGATCCTTAATATTTGACCCATTGATGAGCATGCTGACTCGTGACAAAAGCGACTGCGGCACTGATTCCACTTGACTGGTCTGGTCAAACGAACCTGAGAATGTCACCTTTTGCGTAAAAATGTCACGTCGGATCGTATCGGCAATTTGAGTCATCATGACACTCTGTTCATCTCGATCAGTCTGATATCCTTGTCGCAGGACAGTCATCATCCTCATAGGCCATGAACACATCCTCCCTTCCTTGTAGGCTTTCATACCTGGGAGATGCATGAAAATTCGGTCTTTAAGGTGCGTATTATTTATTTGTGAGGTAACAGCACACCAAGCTGATCCAGCCTCTCGGTGTATAGCTTGGTAAGATCAGCAAGCCTGAACACCTTAATGTCCTCACCTGTCTCTCTCCTCTATGTAGGATATCAGCTCCGCTAATGTGATGCCTTTGCATGTTTGATCACTTGAGGTACCTGGCTCCTGCGGGACCGTTCCACGTGCTCTGTTGTACAAGTTGGTGAGGCATCTTGTATGATACTTTGCCTCAAGGGCAATAAGGTCTCCTGCACTTAATTTTGCCAGAAGATCCTCATCTTGGAGCTCATGTGCACACTTCTGCACACGGAAATCTACTTGAAATGTGGAGACTTCATGAAGTTTCTCATTTGTTTCCGGTTTGGAACAAAAGAAGCACACAGGGCTTTTGCTGTCTACAGGTATGTACTGTAGGTATGTGCTTCTCAGTACTGCTTCATGTGAAAATCCACTTAGAAGTTGTTGCTTCTTCATTAGATTTGCGCTTCCGCTCCTTGCACGTTCCAGTTTACTTTTACCAAACTTCAAGTAACAGGATTATGCCACTTAAATGTGGACTCCACACCATTTCCATGGTCCAATCGTGTGACATCTATTTGTACTGGCATGCAATGGAGTTCATTAAATTGAAGGATGTTCTCAGCTATGGTTTTATCACCTGCATCAGTGGAACATGTCGATTGTTATTTGCTGTCTACCTGACAAAGGACACATTTAGACCAGTCAGTTGTCAGGGTATCTGAAGGTGAGGGGCTTGCCATTTTTAAGCATGCAGGGGTAGGTTAGTTGACCATTACACATCTT
Source organism: Eptatretus atami (assembly GCA_035128595.1). NCBI lineage: Eukaryota > Metazoa > Chordata > Myxini > Myxiniformes > Myxinidae > Eptatretus > Eptatretus atami. The sequence continues at coordinate 45,039,951 of CM068956.1, read as the reverse complement.
CACCACCAAATAGAAGCTATACATACCTGCACAGCAAAAAAAAACAAAATTCAGGGATATGATTGAATAAATAATCAACAGGAGCATGCATCATTGTTTATTACTATTGTCCTCTACAAATAGGCAAAAATATGCAAGAGGGGAATGCTCAGATGGTGATACAAACAGGGAAATATGTTGCCTAGCAAAGGTTATGAAGCCTTCTGCAGTGAACAATTGCTCCAGAGTAATGTTAGCATAAGGAGTAAAATTTTAGATATTAAAATACATATTGATTGTTTTGAAAAATTAGTATGCAGACATCCTCTATACTGGTTGCTAAGGAAAATATGTTGCCTAGCAACCATTTTAAGCCTTTTGCAGTTGACAATTGCTCTAGAGTCTAGAGTGATGTAAATATGACGGGTAAAGTTATAGATAATAAAATACGTTGTAATTGATAAGTAAAATTGGTCTGCAGGCATCTTTTGTGCTGGTTGCTAAGGAAAATATTGCCTAGCAACTGAAATTAAGCCTTGTGTTGTTGACAATTGCTCCAAATTGATGTTTATATGAAAATTGAAGTTGTAGATATTAAAATACATCATAATCATTTAATAAAATTGGTCCACAGTCATCCTATGTGCTGGTTGCTAAGGAAAATGTTGCCTAGCGACCGTTGCTATGCTATATACAGTTCACATTGGCTCCACCCCTGAAAACGTTTAGAATGTTGTGTTGAACATTTGTGCAAAGTTTCATGCTTTTATCACAATCTGAACAATTTTTCACCCCTCGCCTTGACTATAGCCCAAACATGAAAAACAGCCCCAGACCATTATTCCTCCTTCACCAAACTTTACATGGTGCCTATCAGGCTTGCTGATCTTACCAAGCTATACACCGAGAGGCTGGATCAGCTTGGTGTGGCTGTTACCTCACAAATAAATAATACGCACCTTAAAGACCGAATTTTCATGCATCTCCCAGGTATGAAAGCCTACAAGGAAGGGAGGGATGTGTCAGACTGATCAGAGATGACAAAGTGTCATGAATGACTCAAATTGCTGATACGATCCGAACGTGACATTTTAACATTCTCAGGTTCGTTTGACCAGACCAGTCAAGTGGAATCAGTGCCGCAGTCGCTTTTGTCACGAGTCAGCATGCTCATCAATGGGTCAAATATTAAGGATCAAACAAGCAACACAAACCTCAATCAACCAGTGCTCACCATTGCTCAGCTGTTTGTGTTCAGCTGCATCAAGAGGCGCCGGGACTATGGGAAGTACCTGCAAGCTTATCACAGCAAAAGATCGGCGATGACGCAGCACAAGTCTACTTGGGACTTTAAGGCCAATGCATTAACCAGGGAACGGCAGTTGGTTGATAGCCTCTTTGCCCTTGGTGTGTCAGCCTCATAGGATCGTATCATGGATATAATCACATCATTAGGAAATAATGTCTGCAAGTATTATCACCAGATTGGCACAGTCTGTCCTCCCCAGATCCAGAAAGGTCAGTTTATCACCACAGCGGTGGACAATATTGACCACAATCCAAGCTCAGCTACCTCCACCGGATCATTTCACGGCACAAGTTTGTCCTTGTTCCAGAAGATGTTACCACCCAGAGAGTACACGAGTGATAAGACACAAGGAACCGTGGGAGGTTATTTCAAACCGGGCATGTCCAAATAGCCATTAAAAGGGGCAGAATGGTAATGGGCTTATCGCGTTTCAAGGACTTGATTTAAGTGAAATGAGGAGCGCTTTCAGGTCTGCCATCGAGGGAACGGAGTGTTATATTTCCACTCACTGCTGTAAACTAGCTGACATCTCCTGGAGTAAAGAGATGGAGAAAGAATATGACTGGCTGAGTCATGTTGAGAATCTGCATGCAGATGAAATATCCCCCGAGTCTAACATATCTTGGGCAGCATACCACGCCAGTCTAATAGCAGAACCAGACATCTTACCATCAATCAATGCCATGCTGCCCCTTTTTGCTGAGGAGGCCAGCACCCCCTCGATGTTGCGTCACTGTTTTGAAGTTATTCAGGGCTGCTAGTGCAACATGTCAACCCTGGCCAGATCCAGTGATATCTGTTGATCAGCCCCTGTTGCCAAAATGAAACAGCTACAATGTACTATGACAGGCCATGTATGGTGAGGACAAGTTGTCATACTTCTTGGGACTTCACACAGAATGACCTGCAACAAAGTCTTGGTCATTGGTTGGGAAAGGTAGTGGTGCGGTGAAGCTCTCCAAGAGCAGAACTTGCACTCCTGGCATTGTGAATCGTCCTGAAGGCATCCCATGTCACCCGTACCCACATGCCCACCAATTCACTGCATTGTGCATTATATATTTCCTGAAGAAGCATATGATGTGTATCTCACAACCAACCCACAAGGTCCTCCAGAGATTTCAGCCTTTGTGACCAGCCGCGCGAAGAATAAAAGTCCACCAGTGCTGTGATGTCATTCACGTGAGAGATATGTGTAGCCTTTATAGAACCCATCCTGATGTTGCCCGGGAATTCCACGTGGCAAGTTCGTTCAGTGCCACAATGCCCAGCAAAATTCTCCCTGATCGCCAATTGACCCATGCCATGAGCACAGAATAACGCTCTGATGAAGATGAAGGGAATAATGGATTGACACAGGATGCCGACCTCTTACCGATGGCAGTAGCAGGCCGAACTTGCTCGCATCATTCTTGAATTTGAGCATCCATGTAGGAAAAGAAAAAGTGATAGCCAAAGAAACCATCATGAGCAAACTGATGCCACCAGAAGCTACTTGCTAAACAGGTGAATACACTGGCAAATGTAATCGAGGGCATGGGGAGCCCATTTGAGGAAGAAAGCCAGGACCTTCTGAGACTGCATTCAAAGACATAATGGACCAGCAGTCGATTGAGTCCTCACCACTATACAATCAAAGGTCAAGAGCAGTATTGCAAGTTTTGGACGAGTGCCTCAGGGCAAACATTAAAGCCAATAACAGCCACCATCACCAGGAACAAGTAGTACTGTCAATGAAACAAGCAACAAGTCCACAAAAACAGGGGCACAGCGTCAATCTTCTCAAAAGTGAATCCTCTCTCTTCGCAAGCTGTATGTTGCATGTCAGACAGAGACGGTAGACTTGGACAATTTTTTCACCACGAAAATCATAACATTCCACCATCTCTTTCTTCCTATGGGCAGTTACGCTTGCCAGGAAGAAGTCCGATCTCATAGATTGTCTTGAAAGACATGTAGAGTCTACACGTGATGCAAGCCAGACACAACGTGAGCATCATGGATGTCTGTATCGTGAACATTCTTCGAAATGGAGGATGCAAAGACGAGATTGCGCGAGTGTGTTTGTTCCACATATCAAAAGAGAGCCAAAATCGGCTCTACAGTAGATATTGTCTTGGATCAATACTTCGACAACAGTCTAAAGCACAGACCAGAGGAAAACGTGCTACGGGCCTAGTCAACGGAGACGTGTGGAGGTATCCAGCCCCATACCAAAAACTGGCAGCAGTTCCTTCGCTTGAACAGCAACAAATAGATTGTTTAAACTTATGAACAATGAACTAATAGCAATGCATCAGCAGAGCAGCCCGCTGTTGGTACCGATGTGATACTGTACTCTGTTACCTGCACGAGACACGAACCAACATTGCTCCCTGCAATCACGAGGAAGCAGATTCCAGATTATGGTTACATGTCGCTGACGCTGTCATGCAGGCTTTCACAAGATCCTTGTTCGAACAGGGATACCGATGTAGTTGTGCTAGCGTAGCGGCTGTACAGCACTAGAAGGATAGAACTCTGGATGCATTCGGTAGTGGAAAGGACTTTCACTTCATCCGGCTCATGAATATGTGCATCACTTGGCCAACAAAAATCCTTAGTACTTCCGGTGTTTCCGCTTCTCACAGGCTGCGACACTGTATCCCAGTTTGCCCAAGTGGGAAAGAAGACTGCATGGAAGTGTGGAAACATATGATGAGTCAGTCGAGCCTTCTTGACGCTGCACGATTCACCAGAGCAAATATCTGACAGAGACAGAAGCTTCCTAGAGTATTCACTATCCTTCTCTATGACAGGACATCAACATGTGCCTCAAATCAACGAAGTTAGGAAGCTTCTATTCACACCAAAGGCGTCAGATTCAGCCCTTCCTCCCACAAGGCTGCCCTACAGCAACATATCAGGAGGGTAGTGTTGCAAGCGTGGCACTACTGGGGGCTACTACCATGCCATATCGCCATTACCCTCTCCTGCGCGAGTGGGGATGACTTGCCCAGAAAAGTGAAGCCCCTGTGGACAAATTTCCAGAAGCCAGTGCATCCTGCCCAGAGCTGCTGAAGTGCATGTAGCAGCAGGTGTAAAGACTGCAAATGGTACGAGCGCACTTACAATGCACTGTTTACAGCACATGCAGGAAGATTGTGACAATGCTTAAAGCTATGGCGAAGGTCCAAAAAGTCCAAGTGACAACATAATTGACAGTTGCTAGTGCTGGTTGCTACCGTGAATGTATTGTGTAGCAACAATGTTTTCATTTGTATGTATGGTGTAAAATAGCATTGCTTCATTATATTTCCAGGAAAAGGTCTTCTATTGATAACAAGACTGTTATGTTTAGTTAGTTAATGAGTTAAGCGAATCCCGTGTTCACAAGTAGTCTTCTATGTGTACTCAGATGTTGCCATGTAAATAGTTACAAGCAAACTAAATATTTAATGTTTTTACTTGTATTGATAACAATTATGACAACCTGTATAGATTATACCCAAAACATTCCTCTCATGTAGGCTATTTAGCCAATGTGAAGTAGAAGCATCATCTACAAATAGAGGATAAATATATACATAGACAGTTGGTATTGTTTATCCATTACCTAGCAACAAAGCAAATGCTAATTTGTTTTGTGGTGACACTAATTATTGTGTTGTTTTGTTTTCCGATGACACTAATTGTCTTTAAAACATGTCTACTGATAGTTCTGATGTTCTGTAACACAGCACCAACCTTTCCGAATGTAGTAAATAGGCTTTAAAAAGCCCGTTGCTAGGGTAAATTTGTTACCTAGCAACCGTTGCTAAGGAACATGGTGTATTCGACGGCTCCACCCTTGAGAATAATCAGTATGGGTTGAAGAATAATTGTGCCAAGTCTCATGTTTTTTTTTATCACTTACTGAGCAATCCTAGCTGTATTTTGCACCCATCGCCTAGACTAGTAGGCCCCTGAGTTCCGGTGAAGGGAAATCATCACGCTACAGCATACAATGACATTCTAGATGATTCCATGCTTCCAACTTTGTGGCAACAGTTTGGGAAGGCCCTTTCCTGTTTCAGTACGACAAAGCCCCCGTGCACAAAGCGAGGTCCATACAGAAATGGTTTGTCGAGATCGGTGTGGAAGAACCTGACTGGCCTGCACAGAGCCTGACCTCAACCCCATCGAAAACCTTTGGGATGAATTGGAACGCCGACTGAACCAGACCTAATCGCCCAACATCAGTGCCCGACCTCACTAATGCTCTTGTGGCTGAATTGGAAGCAAATCCCAACAGCAATGTTCCAACATTTTGTGGAAATCCTTCCCAGAAGAGTGGAGGCTGTTGTAGCAGCAAAAGGGGGGGGACCAACTCCACATTAAAGCCGATGATTTTGGAACGAGAAAACCAAAACCGATTCTCTTAGAGTTAAGAATGCGATTCTGATTCTCAAATACAAAACCAACCAAAACCAACCGTCCGTATTGCCTCGTGCTTGTAACGATCCGCATCGCGAGGACCGAGTACCTCTGTGACGCGGCCAGGGCCCCCTCCGTTCACACTGGTAGAAAATGTGATTCGTGCACGTCACGATAACCATGTCGGCATAGTTAGCAGCAGTATACTCGTCAGCGTCTCTGTCACAGGTTATTGGGGAATATTTACGACACATTAAAATTCTTTTAATATTGTTTATCGATATATTATTTCGACTGCCAGCCGTTACATGTTTCAGTTCTCAGAAAATGATTGTTTTCGTCCACTTCGCAACTATTCATAATACTGTACTGTGCGGTGTGTCAGGCGAGGCGAAAATATTTGAGACGGTGTATTGGTTTCGGTTGTAATTGACTTCGTTTGGTCGTTATTTGCACCGTATTCCAAGCTATGAAATATAGCGACGGAGAATGAATGTAAAATAAACTTAACATTTGGTGTTTTAATCAAACCAATGTGAGAGAGAGTGTGTATTTGTCTTTAAATAACATCTACCAGCGAGGAGTTTAATACTGGAGGGAGGAAGTTTGTGGACGACGTGCTCGGAAATGATGCGAAGTTAACATGAGCAAACGTTGGAAGAAGAAGAAGCAGCAGCGGTTGCTAAGCGACTCAGAATGTGTTTCGGAGGTCTGAAAGATTTTCTGCAATTTTCGCTAATGTGGGAAAAAAAAAATTTTTGTTTTTTTTTTGGCGGGAACTTCCATTATCGATCGTCGTCGTACCAAAAGTATCCATTGAGTCCACTTCATGCTTTACCGGTAGTGTAGTTTGGCCTCTGTTGGTTAAGGTTGTAGCTTTACACCAGTGACATGGTTTCGGTGGCTGGGGGTGTGTGCGTTCTGGTGTGTGTGTGCTGGGTGTGTGTGTGTGTGTGTGTGTGATGGGGTGTGTTCTGGTGTGTGCTTCTGGTGTGTGTGTGTTGCTGGGGTGTGTTTGGTGTGTGTGCTGGGTGTGTGTCTGGGTGTGTGCTGGGGGTGTGTTCTGGTGTGTGTGTGCTGGGGTGTGTTCTGGTGTGTGTGTGTTCTGTGTGTGTGTGCTGGGGTGTGTCTGGGGTGTGTGTACTGGGGTGTGTTCTGGTGTGTGTGTGTGGTGTGTGTGTGCTGGGTGTGTTCTGGTGTGTGTGTGCTGGGGTGTGTTCTGGGGTGTGTGTTGGGTGTGTTGTGCTGGGGTGTGTTCTGGTGTGTGTGTGTGCTGGGGTGTGTTCTGGTGTGTGTGCGCTGGGTGTGTGTGTGCTGGGGGTGTGTTCTGGGTGTGTGTTTCTGGTGTGTGTGTGCTGGGGTGTGTTCTGGGGTGTGTGTACTGGGGTGTGTTGTGCTGGGGTGTGTTCTGGTGTGTGTTGCTGGGGTGTGTGCGCTGGGGTGTGTGTGTGCTGGGGGTGTGTTCTGGTGTGTGTGTGCTGGGGGTGTGTTCTGGGGTGTGTGTTGGGGTGTGTGTGCTGGGGTGTGTTTGGTGTGTGTGCTGGGGGTGTGTGCTGTGTTCCATTTCCAGTGAGCTTGTAGAGCGCTCGCCAGGTGGCTTAAGCACTCAAGCAAGAACTCAGTTGAAACGGTTGATGAGGAACGGCTGGCTTGGCAAGCGAGAGCGAGCTTATCGATAAAGGACACACCCTAGGTTTGGCAGGACTGGTACTGACGTCACAGCACGAGGCAATGGGAATCCCTTTACCTGTAAAATAACGCTGTAAGGGAGATGTTATGAGTGCTGGTTAAATCAGCAGGTAGTTCAGTAGTAGTTGATTTCGAACAATACGACACAAACTGCATGTAGATGTGGAATAACTATAACAAGCTCAAATGAGCTAAGATCCTCGTCCTTTTAACGATGACGTCATAAAAACGAATATGAGTCATTGCGATGTATCAGGTTTGCGATAAATTATCTGTGCTAATGCCCGGCTTGATTCCCGCAAACATAATTCAAAAAGCTTGCCTCGTTTCGGAGATAATTTTTAGGCGATTTCCATTAGCGGAGATATTTTGACGTCGTAACTTTTTTTTTCTAGGAGGAATTTTCAAAATCGGAGATGGTTACTGCTGTGCGTGGGCTTTCTGCTATACATGGCAAGTTTCACGAAGATCCGATGAAAACTCTGGTTGTGAAACAAAAAATGTCAGAAAGTAGGAATGACGTCATAAAAATTGATATGACGTCATAGTGATGTATCATATGTACGGTAATTAATCTGTGATATGCCCTGTTCGATTCCGCAAACAGAATTCAAAAAGCTTGCCTAGTTTGAGATAATTTTTTAGTCGATTTCCATTAGCAGAGATATTTTGACGTCGTAACTTTTTTTCTAGGAGGAATTTTCAAAATCGGAGATGGTTACTGTCTGTGCAGGGTATTTTTACATATATATGCCAAGTTCAGGAAGTTTCGATGAAAACTGTAGGCTGTGAAGCAAACTAGTTTCGGACATAATGGTATAGGCGATTTCCATTAGCGGCGATATTATGACGTCAACTTTTTTTCTAGGAAGAATTTCCAAAATCGGAATGGTTACTGCCTGCGCGTGGGCTTTCTGCATATACATGGCAAGTTTCACGAAGATCCGATGAAAACTCTGGGTTGTGAAACAAAAAATGTCAGAAAGTAGGAATGACGTCATAAAAATTGATATGACGTCATAGTGATGTATCATATGTACGGTAATTAATCTGTGCTAATGCCCTGTTCGATTCCCGCAAACAGAATTCAAAAGCTTGCCTAGTTCGAGATAATTTTTTAGTCGATTTCCATTAGCAGAGATATTTTGACGTCATAACTTTTTTTCTAGGAGGAATTTTCAAAATCGGAGATGGTTACTGTCTGCGCAGGTATTTTTACATATATATGCCAAGTTTCAGGAAGTTTCGATGAAAACTGTAGGCTGTGAAACAAACAAGTCCACAAGAAGAAGATGAAGAACAACAACGTGAGTAAGACTTAGAGATCCTCCACGAGGATCTAAAAATTGGGAATCTGCTGACACTGCCAATGAACCGATCATTACACACCAGTCATGATCACATTTGTAGGTGTGTAGTTGTACTGATAACACAGCTAGGTTCTAAATTGTTCAAATTGTATACTTTATAATAATGATTACATTTAAACGCCTGGCATTGTACTTGGTCATCTAATAAGATTGTTGGTTAATTATTGTACATTGATTGCAAAATAGTGTTCATGTATAATAACCATTGTTTGTGTGCAGGTGCAGAAATGTTTGAGAGCACGACTGGGTTCAGGTGTCCTTCCTACGAAGCTGTTGCATGTCGATGAAGAGCACAGGTGTGAAGTTCCTGAATTCGTTAATACGATAGAAAATCGAGTTATTGACTTCTACTCACCGCTCAAGGTTGATGACTTTGTCCAGTCTGAGTGGTGTTCCATAAGCTGTTAAGCTTGAGTGCGGGTGAATGCAGTCACAAGTTGAATAAGAAGCAAGAAATGGCGTATCTCCAGTGGACCAGTTCGGCGTCATGTCAACTAAATAATATGATCCACTCGGTGACTCTGGTGTCATAAATGGTCAGTACCCGTGGGAATAAGCTGCTCACCAAAAGGGGTTCGATGATGGTAGTTCCGCCTGGTGTTGGCTCAGTGGTTAGGGTGGCGGCTTGGGATCCTAGGGTCCTGAGTTCAAGCCCCGTCGGCCGCTGAATTAATACACCAGGAGGTTGACTCAGCCTGTCATCCTTCCGAGGTCGGCGAAATGAGTACCAGTTCTGGTGTGTGTACTGGTAGAGGGGCACTGCATCAGCGACACAGTGGCGCTTCAAGAAATGATAGCTACCCCGGCAGCTAAGCTGCCATACGACCACCATGGTAGTTCCGTGGTTGAATGCAGTGAAAACCCACTGAAGATAGGGCTGTTACTGCGGCACGGGGTACGAAGCTGCAGGTGTAGAGAGCAAAGTGCTGCTGGAGGATAGGGCTACGAACGTGGTTTAACTCAAGTGAACTTTGGTTTAACTCCAGTGAAACTCAAGTCCGTGAGTCATTTCCACGACGGTGTAAATCGAGAGCCGCCAGGCAGGACAGCATCCTCGCACTCCCGTTAAAGACTTCCTCACTGCTTGTCTCTCGAGGGGGAGGTCCAAGAGCCCGATGGTAGTGTGGGGCAAAATTATTGGTTACAAACCAGATTAAAAAAACATGCCTGCACTCCTGCCATTGGTTGGATAAGTAATTCGAACAAAGCTCATGATGTAAATGTACTAACAAGTTGGCACTGATGAAAATTACACAACAATAATTATATCTGCTGCTGAATCCGGAAGGAGGTTATGTTTTCATCCTTGTCCGTCTGTTTGTCTGTGAGCAGGATATCTCAAAAAGGTTTGGACGAAACTTGGTAGACAGGTTGGGTGTGTGACAAGGACGGATTGATTCTGATGCTGGTGAGGATCCAGATGTGGATCCGAATGAGAGAATATTTTGATTAAACGGAAGACCAAATACTGTATTGGAGTCATCAGAAGGGACCCGAGTAAACAAAGAGCAAAGCTGGAGTCGTCAGGAGGAACCTGGATAGGATTTGGGTTTCAGGTGCAACTTCGTCCACCCTCAAACACATCCAGGTGCAGCAAAGTGAGCCTCACAGAAAACTTTGTGCTGGAGTTCTCTTCTCCTCGACGGTGCTGGAGTCTGTGTGTGTGCGCGTGTGTGCGGGCGTGTCCGTCGAGGTGTCTGTCTGGGCCATAACGTTTTTACCACTTGAGTTTTTGTCATCAAATTTTCAACAAAGCTTTATTATGAGATGATGGAGAAGACAAATTAATAATTTTGTCAAAAGGTCAAAGGTCAACATATAAAATTGTCAATTTTCATTCAATTGACCTGAAATTTAAAGAATTTGCATGTTGGGTCACTGAATTGGTTTACCGTTCAAAAGCTAGAAGCCTATTTTTATTTTATTTTATTTATTTATTTTAGATCAAAAGGTCAAAGGTCAAGGTTGCATAAAATCGTCGGTTTACGTCCGATTGACTTGAAACTTGAACAGGGCTTGCATATTGGGTCACTGAATTGGTTCAATCTAATACCAGAAGTGGATTGTTTTGAGGTCAAAGGTCAAGGTCACAATCGTCAATTCAAATCTGACTTGAAATTTGAGCAGGGTTTGCATATTTGGTCACTGAAGCCTATTGCTTTTGACGTCAAAAGGTCAAGGTCGCCTGAAATTGTCATTTTTTTTTTGTAGCTGTTTTTTGTCATGTTTAGCATAAAAAAAAAAGTCTGAATACAAAGAGGATGAGGACAGGCTTCACATTTTCAGATGCTTTCTAGTTTGTATTTGATTTCCCCCCTCCAAAAATATGATCTGACTCCAACCTACCACTCTGTCAGATGACATACTTGAACACTGCAGAACACAAATCCCTTTCTTAAAACTTCAAAAACCTTCTGTTTAGCAGTACTTGGACAAAATTTTACGTCATCTCAACCAATGAAATTTGCCGCTTGCTCTCTCGGCGTTAGGGAATCATGGCTTGTCAGGAATCATCATGGTATCAAGATTCAGACAAAATCATGGCTTCTAGGAAATTTAGATTGTGCTTGGAAATGTAAAGCAAGAGTTTCAAAGATCCTTCCCATGTCCGTTTTTCTCAATACTGTGTCAGGTAAGGTGTTTTATGAATGCTGTAGTGTTATTTTTTTTGTTGTTCACAGGATCTAAGAATTGTAGTGAAGCTCTCACTCAAACATGGGCAAAGAGACAAATACAAGAGACAGAACAAAGGACCTAGACGAGAAAAACACAGCCAATGAGCTTGGGGGAAGTGCAGTTACCTCCCCGGGAACTCTGGATACCAACATCACAACAATGGTGTCACCTTTTTCTCAACACTCAGCAGGACATTTCCCAAGGAGGAATTTCCTCCTCCCAAAAGATGCCAACCTCTGGTCATTTGTTCATGCTCTTATGCATTTAAATGCTGAACATCAAGCAAGGAAGCAGCACATACCTTTTTTGAAGTCTTTGGTATGACTCGGCCAGGGTTCGAACCACCAACATCCCAGACTCTGAGCAGACGCTCTAACCATTACACCACCGAGTCTGGTTTTTATTTTTTGTATACATAGTTGAGGCTCATGGAAGAGCTAGAACTAGTACACTGAATGGATCAGGACGTAACAGGCCAAAAGGAAGATACAGAGAACGGGGAGACACCAACAACAGAGTTGAAGGTCAAGAGAGGGGGAGTTAGACAAACAATGGGTGTGGGAAGGAATGGGGTGCAAGAGAGAATGCATGGGGTGGACAAGATGGATACAGAAGGAAATTCTCAAGAGGGAAAACTGGAAATTTGGAAGGAGGGCTTGGGTGAGGGTGGGTTAATGAGGGTAGAAAATATGGTTTTGGATTGGGGACGACCTGAGGTGGTGGTGGACAGCTGTTTTGAAGATCTGGAGGGAAGAATTAGATTGAAGAGGATGTGGAAAATTGGTCCCATAGGTGGGGAAAAAAGAGGAATGATTGAGTGGAGATGAGCGGTGATACTGGATTTAGGTAGTTTCACCAAAAGGGAGTTGATGGTGGACTGTGTGAGCCCTGCAGAAACCAGGGGAGGAAGGGGGGGGGGAGCAAAGAATGGAAAGATCAGAGGATCAGAGGGTGCAAGACCATAAAGGAGGCGGCAGAAGACAGAGAGACCAGTAACCTGTCTGCAATGGCGAAGTGATAGGCCCATAGACTCGGCTTCATCGCAGGAGATTGCAATAATTTTTAAGGTCTTGGTTTCCACGGTGTCAAGCTGAGCAAGATATGAGACAGGGGAGTCAGCCCAGATGTGAGAGCAGTCAGTACTCCATCAAAATGCGGATGAAGGTGTTGATGGATAGGAGTTCAGATATGCCAAGGAAGGATTTTGTACGATGGAGTTCCCCAGTCGACTCTACAAGAAGGTGGTAGGTAATACTTGGGGTCGTTGAAGTAATAGTTGTAGTAGTGGTAGTCACAGTCATTGTAAACTTAATCTTGGTATTTAAGAAAAATAGCAATTTAAATGCAATTGATTCACTCCCCCAAGCAAATAATTAATCAATTAATTGATTAATCAACAAATGAAAAAATACCCTTCATAGCCAAATGACTTGGTCACTGTCCTGTCCAAATATCAGCTTCCGAGCTCAAAAGGTGCCTGAGATATTGCCCATATGAGAAAGAAAATAAGTAAGTAATAAATCGATAATACTGAAGTAATTAATCAAAAAATAAATAAATACTGTTTTTGCCAAAGCACATCTTCACTTTTGTCCCCAAATTTCAGCTTCCTAGCTCAAAGGATGGCTGAGATATCACCCGGCCAAACAAATAAACAAACAACAAAGCACGAAAGAAAATGAACAATAAAGAAAACAAACGGAGTTAAAACTAAGTACTCCCTTCATTGCCCATCGATGATGTTATGCATTGCCTGGATATGGAATTTGGAAGGAGCGGTGTACAATAGAAAATACTTGTGCGTTTTGCAAGAAATAGAGCATCAGAAGACAGGAATAAACTAGAATAGCACTCGGTAGAGTGATACCTTCACTTGACTGATAAGTGCATGTTATGTATCCCACAGATAGGCCAGATCTGCAACCAAGATCTAATCAGCTTGTTCTTGTCACACACCCAACCTGCCCACCAAGTTTCGTCCAAATCCGTTCACAACTTTTTGAGATTTTTTCACAACTTTGGAGTTCACAACCGACAAGCTGGTGAAACCATAACTTCCTTCCACCTTTGGTGATGGAGGTGATTATACAAACAAACAAATAAGACAAACATAGAAGGGTACTCGGTAGAGTGCATACCTCCACCACGCAATGCCTGATCCAGTAGAACATATCTGGCCCCTTCTCTCAATGGTGAAGAATCACTTTGAAAATTAAAAAAAACTCTAGTATTTGGATCTGCATTCGGATCGTCACCAAAATCAAATTAATTCGTCCTTGTCACACGCCCAACCTTTCCACCAAGTTTTGTCCAAATCCGTCCACAACTTTTAGAGATATGCTATACATAGTTTTTGGCCCCATCTCTCAATGGTGATGAATCACTGAAAAAATTCTCATATTCGGATCCGGATTCGAAACCACCAAAATTTAATGAATTTGTCGTGGTCACACACCCAACATGTCCACTAAGTTTAATCTGAATCCGTCCAAAACTTTTTGAGATATCGTGTAATTTTTTTTTGGCCCCATCTCTCAATGGTGAAGAATCACTTAAAAATTAAAGAAGTCTCTGATCTGAATCCGGATTCGGATCTTCACCAAAATTGAATCGTTTCCTCCTTGTCACACACCCAACATGTCCACCAAGTGTCGGCCGAATCCATCCATAACCTTTTGTGATATTGTGCTAAATACTGTATTTCGCACTATCAATGGTGAGGAATCACTTAAAAAAAATTCTTAGATCTGGATCCGGATTCGGATCTTCAAAATTCAGCGTCACTGTCCTTGGCCGGTCACCTATATACACAGAAAAATTCATAATGATTGCTTGAAAACTGTGGCCAAAAATTGTGTGACTGACAGACAGACAAACGCTACAGACCAACATACTTGGCGAAAAAATTTTTCCGCTAAGTAGTAACGTACGCACGCAACCAACCAATATACTTGAAAAATCTTCTTTTTTCACAAGTAACAGACAGACGGGTGAAAACAGAACCAACTTCCACCTTCCGTGGCAGAGGTAATTAGGAAGGGGAGCTTGAAGGATGGGGAGGGTGCTAAAGCAAAAGATTGGCTGGGAGATTGAGGGGGGATCGAGGGGATGGAGAGAGGAGAGATGGGTGTCTGTTAAGGTAGAAAGCTGGGGGGCAAGAGAGAAGGGAAGACATGTGATTAGGAAGATAAATGGGGAAAGAAGATGAGGGGAGGGGGGATTAGCCATCTCAGGAAAAGGCAGACCAATTCACCTTATTATTATCCTCGCCATTGGAGAGGGTATTGCATTTGGGTTCCGTTTGTAAGTTTATCTGTCCATACGCAATGTGCTAACATAGACCACAAACGCCATCTGGTGGTAGCCAGCATGACATGTGATCTTTTTTTCAACTGAGTACGTGCATAAAGTACGTAAGTTAGAACGCGAGTACGGCTGTAAAGGACGTACGATTACAATGCAACTACGTCTATAACTATAAATGTGTGTTATTAAGAATAAGCCTGGTGTTGGCTTAACGGTGAAGGTCGCTGGCTTAAGATCTTATGGTCTTGAGTTTGAGCCTCTGTCTGCCATTTAGTTAACACCAGGTGGGGTTGACTCAGCCAGTCATCCTTCCGAGGTCGGCAAAATGAGTACCAGTGTACTGGTAATCGAGGGCACTGCATCAGCGGCACAGCCACGCCCCCAGAAAACGATGCAGCCAGCAGCCACAGGCTGCACACGATAGCTAGCTATTAAGAATGTGAGTGCATCGATAAAGTACGAACTGTAAAATTGTTAACGCCAATGTAACACTTGTATCTATAAAATACGTACGTACATAGTCTATAAAATAAACAATTGGAATGCAAATCTATACAATAAAACTGAAAAGGTCTGTTTGTCTGCTGTATGAAAATAAACTGATGTCGTCAATGCATCATCGACACACTACGCAAACATAAACGCACCACAACACAACAAACACAAACACCCCACCACTCAAGAACCACACAAAACAAGTCCCGGCAAGGGTCTGCAATCTCCGATTGCTCTTTCTAGTTTCACACTTTTAGGACTGAAAAGCAATTGCAGAGGAATGACGGGCATTATCCCTCTGAATACTTGTGGATAAATTGTGTGCTTTCTCTTTTGTGTTTCCTTGTTGCATCCTTGATCATACACAGGCAGCTTCTCGATTTGCTGCGGAGGACGGCTTTGCATGGGGAAAGCCACTCGGTGCTCATAGTTGGGCCACGGGGAGCGGGGAAAACGACGGTAAATGCTGCCTTCAAAATGTTGGCTCGGCTGCGTTTGCATTGTTCTTGTTTTCTGTGAAAAGTTTCATTCGTCAAAGTTTCAAGTGATTGCGGTCACCTTTCAAATTTGCACCCACAAATGATTAATGGATATCACATGAAAGCACACGGTGCATTTGCAACAACATTTGTTGGAGCTTTACTTATTCTGTAAGTTTTTGTTGTTGACCAGTTTATTATCTGATAACCACTATGCGAAGCAAGGAGAAGCTGACATTTCAGACGATACACATTCGTAGGAGCAAAAGAAAACTCTCCCAGTTTTCCTCTCGTTTGCTCCGATGAAGGGTTAATGGTCGAAAAGTCACATACTCCTTCCTTCCCATGGAGGTCAGCATACCTCATTTAACATCCTATTGATCTCGTCCATTGTTCTACCTGTCCACCAACGTAGATTGGATCGACACTAGCCTTCACCTGCAAAACGAGTTATTCGTTCCATTGTCTGTTGAGGTGGATTGTGACTGCTTTTATAAAATTGTAGATCCAAACCGTTTCAAAACTGCCAATAAAAATATGTGAATAAAGTCACATGACATAGAAACCCTCTCCTTTTTACCACTCAGCCCAATTGGGCTAAGGGTATTGTCGTCACAGGCGTTGTCCGGGCGTCTGTCAACTTTTGGTTTCCGTCAATTTCGAGGAGAAGCCTTGTCCGATTAAATGCATTTTTGCAGGGTATGTTGGGGTTGAGTAGGAAGGTTCCTTTCGAAAATGGGCGCGCTGCGATTTTCAATGTGGCCACCATGGAGCCATCTTGAAATTGATTTCCGTCAATTTTGAGAACGCCTTGTCCGATTAAATCCATTTTTGCAGGGTATGTTGGGGTGGTAGAGGAAGGTTCCTTTCGAAAATGGCGCGCTGCGATTTTCAATGTGGCCACCATGGCAGCCATCTTGAAATTGATTTCCGTCATTTTGAGAACGCCTTGTCCGATTAAATCCATTTTTGCAGGGTGTGTTGGGCTGGGTAGAGGAAGGTTCCTTTCGATATCAGTGCGATGCGATATCCAATATGGCGGCTAGGGCAGCCATCTTGAATTTGGTTTCCGGACAATAACTTGAGAACGGCTTGACAGATTGATTTTATTTTCATGGGGTATAATGGGGTGCTTAGAGGAAGGTTCCTTTCGATATACAGCGCAAGCCGATATCCAATATGGCGGCTAGGGCAGCCATCTTGAATTTGGTTTCCGGACAATAACTTGAGAACGGCTTACTATTGATTTTATTTTTGTGTGATATAATGGGGGTGTTAGAGGAAGGTTCCTTTCGATATTCAGCGCAATCCGATATCCAATATGGCGGCTAGAGCAGCCATCTTGATTTGGTTTCCGGACAATAACTTGAGAACGGCTTCACACATTGATTTTATTCTGGCGAGGTATAATGGGTTGAGTAGAGGAAGGTTCCTTTCCAAAATGGGCATGCTGCGATTTTCACTGTGGCCGCACGGCAGCCATCTTGAAATTGGTTTCCGTCATTTCGAGGAGAACGCCTTGTCCGATTAAAAATCATTTTTGCCTGGGTGTGTTGGGATTGAGTAGAGGAAGGTTCCTTTCGAAAATGGGCGTGCTGCGATTTTTCAATATCGCCACCATCTTGAAAATTGGTTTGCGTCAAGGGGCTGAGGGGTTACGCCCGCTTTGCGGTGCTATTTATTGTATGATACTGTCGGGATTTATAGCAAAGCGAATCGCAACTATCCCGAGGGTCACCTGGACTTCTGTTCCTTTCCCTACCTCTGAAGATAAATGAGCTCAAATTGGTGGATGTTTGGCTCAGCGTTTTGGTGGTAGAGCAGGGCACTAGTGGATGTGGCTAGTACGGTCTTATCGAGGTTCACTTCAGGAATATGTAAAGAATGTTGATTGGTCCTACTGTGACTTTCCACTGGGGGGATGAAGCGAATAAATTTTGGGAGGCTTAGGGCCAGCCCTGTCATGATCTCCATCAGCCCACATATTTTGCGAAAGTCAGACTAAATTGGTAGGCTCTAAGGCTTAGGGTTTGGTTGTTCTGTCTTCTTCGATTCTTCTTCTTCAAAGTATTTTGCGATCGCCATTGTGAGACCAATCAAGGAGGAGGGTGGGAAGGCGGGATTTACCAAAAAGCTTGGATAATGTGAGGGTCTTAATGACCACTACCTTTTTTGTGTATACATGATCGAGGCTCGTGGAAGCACGAGAGCAGAATTGAAGGGAACAAAGCGGAAAGGGAGAAACACCAACAGCAGAGTAGAAGTGAGAGTGAGACCAAGGGGATGGGGAGAAGGACACATGGGGGTGAAATAGAAAAGGAACAAAGCAACCAACAACTAACAAACAAAAAGAGGTGAGGGAGAGGGGGGAAATCACAATAATCTGGAAAAAGCATGTGGTCACAATTAATATTTTAATCACAATTAAAAGCATGTGGTCATCACTGTTTTGCTGTGTAAAACAAAACTACCAATTTTTTGCAGCTTTTAAAAAGTGTTCTGGCAGAGGTGCAAGGAGAAAAAGCTGTCCGAGAAAATCTTATCGAAGTCCATCTTAATGGTGAGGTTTTGCATGGGATGAAGCAACTTGAACCATCACATCCGTGTTACATTCCCATTTCAACGCCTCTGTAAAGTAAAGGTTAGGCCCTTAGAGTAAATGATTTCACCAAACCAAACCTAATTGGGAAAAATGTGAATATTTCAAACTTACAAACGTCAGCATTTCCTTTGGCGATACTGCATTATTGAAACATTGTTGGGTTAGAAGTGGCTTAGCTTTTTGTCGAGGCAAGTACCATGTCCTTCCCATGAATCCCTGCATTGTGATTTTTGGTTTTACGTGTGGTTCCACAGGCTGGATGCAAACAGATGACCGCATTGCTCTGAAGGAAATTGCCCTGCAACTGCAACTCGACAATGTGGTCCGGGATAAAGTGTTTGTGAGTAACATCGAAGTTGTGGATTACAGGGGGGAAATAGATTACAAGTTTGATGTGAGAGAGAGGGAGAGGATAGATAGATAAATAGATAGATAAATATAAAGATAGAGGGGAGATAGATAGATAGATAAAAAGGTATGAATACAGATGTAGAGAGAGAGAAAGAGGGGCTATGTATATATATATATTATATTATATATATATATATATAATATATATATATATATATATATATATATATAGAAGAAATAGATGGACAGATGTATTGAGAGAGGGGGGGAGATCGATATACGTATAGAGAGGGGGGGGAGATCGATATACCTATAGAGGGGGGGGGGAGATCGATATACGAATAGAGAGAGGGGGGGAGATCGATATGCATATAAGAGAGGGGGGGGGAGATCGATATATGTAAGAGGGGGAGATCGATATACGTATAGAGAGAGGGGGGAGATGATATACGTATAAGAGAGAGAGGGAGATCGATATACGTATAGAGAGAGGGCGAGATCGATATACGTATAGAGAGGGGGGAGATCGATATACGTATAGAGAGAGGGGGAGATCGATATACGTATAGAGAGGGGGGGAGATCGATATACGTATAGAGAGAGAGGGGAGATCGATATACTATAGAGAGAGAGGGGGAGATCAATATACGTATAGGAGAGAGGGGGAGATCAATATACGTTTCGAGAGAGAGGGGGAGATCGAATACATTTCGAGAAGAGAGGGGGGAGATCGATATACGTTTCGAGAGAGGGGGAGATCGATATACATTTAGAGAGAGAGGGGGAGATCGATTATACATATAGAAAGAGAGGGGGAGATTGATATATGAATGGAGAGAGGAGGGGGAGACCGATTTACGTATTGAGAGAGGAAGGAGATAGATCGGAGAGATAGAGAGAGTGGGGAGAGGGAGGGAGAGAAATAGAGAGAGTGGGGAGAGGAGGGAGAGAAAGAGAGAAGAGAGAGAGAGAGTGGGGAGAGGGAGGGAGAGAAAGAGAGAGTGGGAGAGGAGAGAAAGGAAATTGAGAGGTAAAGAGAGAGAGAGAGAGAGAGAGAGAGAGAGAGAGAGAGAGAGAGAGAGAGAGAGAGAGAGAGAGAGAGAGAGCAGGAGAGGGAAGAGGGAGAGGGAGAGAGAGATGGAGAGAGATAGAGCAGAGAGGGATAGAGAGATAGAGGAGGGATAGAGATAGAGGATAGAGGAGGAGAGGGATAGAGATAGAGGAGGAGAGGGATAGAGGAGGGAGAGGGATAGAGATAGAGTGGAGGGAGAGAGATAGAGATAGAGGAGGGAGAGGGATAGAGATCGAGGAGGGAGAGGGATAGAGATAGAGATAGAGTGGAGGGAGAGAGATGGATTGATAGAGGGGAGATGGATTGAGACACACACAGACGCGCGCACACAGACCGACACCGTGTTTTCTGGTGTTAAGTTGATAAACAAAAGGAAATGAATGCAGTGCAAATTCAAGGCCAAGCTTTAAATTTGAAAAACCCCCAAAAAGGTATGAATACAGTTTGAAACACAAACTGATTCAAAACAAAACATCACTTCTCAGTATCAGTGATGTTTCGTTTTGAATTGGTTGTAGCTTGTACAATGTACATGTTGCTGCGTTTGAGCCTGGGAAGTAACTGCTGAAATCTATCAATTCGGATTCTTCCCGACATCTTTTTTCTTTGTTCGTTTCACATTTCTTTCCGGATTTTTTTTTCACAATTCTCTTTATTCATTATAATTCTTGCTTTCTCTTTCACCTTATACTCTTTATTCCTCTCTTTCATTATCCATCTCTCGAAGGAGAAGTGAATTTTTGCAGAATTTTTTCTGTAAGGCCCACTTGGCTGCACCTGGATGGGGTTTGAAGGTTGTGGAGTAGCGGCTGAAACCCAAATCCTATCCAGGTTCCTCCTGATGACTCCATCTTTGCTCTTTGCTTCTTCGGGTTCCTTCTTGGTTTTCTATTTCATTGTGTGTATTGATCCAAACGGCATATGTGTGAGATTTGTGCAACACCTCCTCGATGAGCCTCACATCATGAAAAAAGAAAAAATAGAAAAAATAAAAAATAAAGGTAAGAGAAGACCGACAGACAGACAGACAGACAGACAGACAGACAGCATGACTATCTGTATTTCTGGTTCTCAAATAAATGTACGTTGCATTGGATTCTTTTGCACGTCAGGCGTACTTTAAAGAAGGCTCCTTCTACAATGTATAGCCTTGAAGGACGATATGTGTTTCCGAAATAATTATCTGGAATACATACCGTGTTTGATTCTCTTTCTTTTTCAGGGAAGTTTTTCCGAGAATTTGACGTTTTTGCTGGAGGCACTCAAAAGTGGTACGATTTGCTTTCGAATAGGGCCCTTATACATGGGCCTACGAGTTATTGCTTTGTGGTGTTCTCTTTAAAGGAGAAAACTTGGTGCCTGAAAACTGTCTGAAAGGAGGTTTGGGATCTTGCAAGTCAGAAGTTTATTCTTTATGAGCATTAAATTTGAAACCTGACTTTGGCTCACAATCTTATTTGTGATGGCAAAATTAGTTCATTCCATCGTGTGGTTTGAAAGCTTGTGCAAATGATGTTTTTCTCGCTTTGTGTATCACCTGTATTACAAAAATTAAGTTTGGGTGAGCTCTCTATGACTTGTATATAAATGTTGAATTTGTAGTGGGGCATGGCCTGTTGGGGGAGGGGATCAGGAAAATCCCCCCCCCACCCCTTATTCATGAGCAGTGGATTGTATTGGGAGCAGAGTCGAGGCTCGTGCAGAGCTACAAAGATGTTGTGAGCTCGGAAGAACTTTTCCATACATTTTGACGAGAGAGAAAAGCTTGCACCATAAATGTATTGAATTCACAAAATTGTACATTTTTGCATTCTCATTGGCACTAACTCACATATCGTATGCTGACTTTGCAAGGAAGGCTTTGGGTCTTTAATTTTTCTAAAAATAGTCAACCTTAATTAGCTTTAAAAAATTTCATTATGCTTTTTTTTTTCCTACTTGTAAGAAGATGCTGCAGAATAATATTACATCTATCTTTGTTTCCTGAAAGGTGAGCGCTCCAAAACACGGCCTGTACTCTTCGTGCTCGAGGAGTTTGACCTGTTCGCACAGCACAAGAACCAAACACTGCTGTACAACTTGTTCGATATTTCTCAATCTGCTCAGACACCCATTGCTGTTGTGGGTCTCACATGCCGCCTGGTATGACCTTTGTGTCGGTTGAGGAGAGTCT
Source organism: Eptatretus atami (assembly GCA_035128595.1). Classification (NCBI taxonomy): domain Eukaryota; kingdom Metazoa; phylum Chordata; class Myxini; order Myxiniformes; family Myxinidae; genus Eptatretus; species Eptatretus atami. Next base: position 45,018,055 of record CM068956.1, on the reverse strand, counting down.
TGGGTGAAATCTGCACCAGAGGGCTAATGACTATTATACAGTAAACCCTTGCTATTCGTGGGAGTTACCTTCCTGAAACTGGCCGAGCATAGCAAAACCATGAATACAAAGATAAATGACATATGGGAAAAAGGGGGTTAGGTGCATATCTCATGCGGAAGAAGAAACAATTACTGAAAAAACATATTACACACTGTTTTACTGACTTCCTGATGATGATGATGATGATTATATTGATGTGATGTTCAAAGACATCACTTTTTATCTGCCTCGTTGCTCTCGGTTCAATAACACCACTGGCTTTCAGCTTGGAGGCCATGATTAAGGACAATAAAGTAGCACAAGATGACAGTACCGAGGGGCTGAGTGCAGCAAGTTGTTCGTGGTACGGAAGACAAATGCAGAGAGGGAGGCGTAGGATAGGGCCCTCGCCGTTGCACACCTGCCTCGCACTACCCCAGCTAACACAGATGTTGGGTTAACATTGGCTCAACATCAACATCACCGTTGGCCCAACCTAATTCTGTCCATTTGCCAAATGTTAGCCCTTGTCCCATCGCTTTTATGCCATGTGGCTGCTGGTGTACCAACGTTGGATGAGCGTTGATAAATAGGCATCGCTTTTCCCAACCACTTTGGGAACAAACCGTTGTTGGGCTAGCTGACACCTTGTTTTTTTTTTTTGCAACCGCGACTAGCCTCGGGCCATGGGCCACGAGTGGTAAATCGTATGACAGGAAATTCACCACCAATAGTCAAAATGGCGAGTGGTAAACTTGTGAATAGAGAGGGTTTACGTGTCAATTTTTTTTTTAATCAAATAAAAGGCATGACGTTTTAAAAAGGATTTGTTAGTCTTAATGGTGGTTCAAACTTGGACAGGTTTAATGTGTTTAGTGTTTGTAGCCAAGGCCCAAAATCGCACATTTTCTACTTTGGTGCAAGTGTTAAAAATTAAGATGGCCGAAAGTGAGAACAAGGAGAGTGGGACGGCAAATAATAATACAATTTCTGGTTGGGAAGAACATCAAGCGGTTGAAATTTGCAGATTATTAACTAACTTAGTGCGGGGGTGATTGCCCGTCAAAGACATCCACAATAAAGAGTACCTTGGAGGTAATATTTTATTGTTATTGAAGTTGTTAAGAATGATTGCCTGCACTGGGTATGTACACATTCTAAAGCATACTACGCTGGAGGCATGTGAAAGCTTCTGCTCCAGTTGGACGTTTCCGAAGATAACTTGGAAAGGTGTAATGCAATACTTTTGCAATATGCATTCAAGCTTAAGGGTGTAAACAAAAAGTCCAAGTATAATTTAAAATACCATCGTATGAAGATGTAGTAATTGTCATCGTTATTCCAAACCTACAGTCACCCTTACCCTTGGACATGTTCCTTCTCCAGGATATACTTGAACTCCTTGAAAAAAGGGTGAAGTCTCGCTTTTCTCATCGCCAGATCATCCTCTTCCCGAATACGACGTTTGCCCACTTTCTCGAGTGTACAAGTCGATGCCTCACGCTTCCCGACACTTTCCCAGATCCCAAATTTGCCTGCGGGTGGAACAAAAACGTGCAGGTTTCTTACACCTTACCCGAATAGATTATTGATTTGTCTTTGTAATGCTTTAATTTTTACATTTTTTATATTCCATGTCGAGGCTCGTATAAGAGCTAACACACAGAACGTGTAACAAAGGGAGCAGGAGACAAGAGGGGCAGGAGAGGGAAGCACAAAACAGTGGGGAGCAGAGACATGAGGAGACCTGTGTAAGGGAGAGGGATGGGGTGTGGTACACAGTGTAAGGGAGATGGTACTACAGGGACTTTCAGAAAGGAAAACAGGGAATTTGAAGGAGGTGGGTTTGTGGTGGATTTACGGGGGTAGAAAAGATCAAGATTTTGGATGGGAGAAGATGAGAGGTGGTGGTGAACAGCTGTTTTGAAGACCTCGAGGGAGGAGTGGGATTGAAGAGAGTGTAGGAGTTTGTTCCAGAAGTGGGAAAAAAAAAGAGGAATGAAAGAGTGAAGGTGAGCAGTGATTCTTGATTTTGGTAGTTTCACCAGAAGGGTTTTTTTAGCGGACCTTGAGCACCCTGAGGAAATATAGGGGGGACAGATCAGACAGAGCAGGGGGGCAAGGCCGGAGAGGAGATGGAAGAAGACAAACACTACCGACCTGCAGAGACAGAGACAGAGACAGAGACAGACACACACCGAGACCCAAAGACTCAGCTTCATCGCGGGAGATACCAATGATCCGAAAGAAACCTTGGTTTCCACAGTGTGAAGCCGAGCTCGGTGTGAGGCAGGATCACCGCTCCAGAGGGAAGAGCAGTGTTCCATCAGGCGGTGGATGAAAGCTTTGTAAGTGGTTAGAAGCTCAGGTGTGCCAAAGAAGGACTTTGCACGACGTAGGATGCCCAGTCGGCGACTGGCTTTGGAGGCCAGCTCGGAGAAGTGGCTTTCCCAGGAAAGATCATGGCAGATAGCGAGACCCAAAAGCTTGAATGAAAGGACTTCTTCAAGGAGATTGTTGAGAAAGTATATGGGGGGTGGGGTGGGGGTTCCAGACTGTCCTTTCAGAGAGACATGGTGAGGGTGTGAGATTTGTCAATATTGAAAGACATATTCCAAGTGTATGACCAGCTTATGATTTTATACAGGTCTGCAGAGTGAAGAAGCTGCTGCCCGACGATCAGAGGGATGAGAGATGGTACCGCAGAGGGTGGAGTCATCAGCAAAGAAATAAAGAGTATTTTCCAGAGCTGGATATATCATTAATGAAAACCAGAAAAAGTACAGGGCCAAGAACAATGCCTTGAGGAGCTCCAGCCTGGACATGAGGAGATGAGGGAGAGCCATTAAGAGCCATGCGTTGACGGACAGGAGAGGAAGTCTGCAAGCCATAATCCAAAAGGATTCATTGTGTCCTTTTGGATTACAAAAACGTTAAGTTTGTTACAAAATTCCATGGTTGGCCTTAAATTTGAAACATTTTTAGTGCCATGTGTTAGGATGTGGAATGGTAGAGAAAAATTGCGTTATTATTTATGCCTTTGTTTTCCTCGCTTCAATGCCATATTGTATTGACATCTTGGGGTGAAAGGTGGTTGGGAGGGAGATGCAGGGGGGCTTGTTGTTGAGGAGGTAGTTTGACTTTGGCAAGCTGATCTTTAAAGATTTGGGATGTCCATCTCCTTAGAAACTTTGTGAGCATGATGCGGCTGCCAGCGCAGTTTTCCGATTGCAGTTTACGTTCAGCAGAGACTTCAATTCACTCAATGCACTGTTGGTGAGCTCATTTTTCCACAATGCATTTCAAATGGCCACGGTATTTTCAGCAAAGCAGATATATATTGCTGTTGCTCCTCCTGCAGATGCTTGCATTGTGCCAGTTGAATGCTAGCGAATCCAATCTGACGGCATCGATGCTTGAAGTTGCAGAAAAGCAACTTGCTGCCGATTCCCAGACGGGCATGCTGAATGGTGAGTGAGGTTGGGCTAGGGAAAACTTAACTCTGTTTCAACTTGCTTTTCATAATTGAACCGATGGAGCAAATTAAGCCTTCTCCTATATTGCCTGTAGAATAGGGGGAGTTAAGTTTTGTAGGGTTTATTTTTTACCTGTTGTAGGGTTTATTTTTACAATTACTGTCCCCAATTTTTAATTGTACCACAGAGTTTCTTAGACCCCAAAGAGTACTAAACCACCATTTCGGTATTTTTATGCCTCTGTTGAAGAAGTCACTGGAGGTGTGACGTTTTCAGGTCGTCCACCCAGCTGTCCGTCCGTGAAAGCTTATGGCAAACCACCAAGCATAACGCTTGCTGAGAAACTGCTTCGGTAGCACGGACGCTCTGTAACAGAGTATGCTACATCAGAATCAGGATGTTTGAGCCATCATAACTTGTTAAAGTGTGTGTCATACAAGTTAGACTCTGATGGCTAACAATGTGCTTATCCAGCTTTAATAAATATCTAACCTCTGTGATCTTATGTGGCAGTTTAAATTGTGTCCAACATCTCTTGCCTCACCTTTTCTCGGCCTTGCGTTCTCGGCACGAGGTGCTGTTTATAACTGTTATTTGTTCCGACTGCCATTTAGCTTGACATGTTGTTCCATTTTCACAATGCAGGTGTTTCCATGTTGGAGCTGTGCCTAATTATTGCCACAAAGCACGTTAATGACATTTATAATGGCACACCGTTTAACTTCCAGATGGTGTACAATGGTGAGTTTATATTTCCTGTTTTCTTTGATTCAAGTATCCCACCCGGGCAAAAAATGAAACATCGCTTGCATTTTTTTTTAAACTCGACATTAAAACAATTATTTGATGGTCTCTAACTGTTTTCGTGTTCATTTTCAGATTATCAACAATTTATGCAAAGGAAGTCATTTTCAGTGTTAAGCTTTGAAAAACCAGTTGTGATGAAGGTAGGTTGATCTTTTTCTTGGATAAAGCACTTTAGATGAGGTGTTGGGGAAAGCATCCGTCTTCCAAAACATAATTATTTTTGGTTCAACATGAAATTCATCTCATTTTCCAAATTAATCGAGCCTCCATCATGTTTAAGTACTGTATGTGTATCATCATGTCCTGCTGTGTTCTGTGTTCCAGCTCTTGCACGAGCCATGACTTTGTTTACAAAAAAGTACATTTCGGACAAAGACAGTGTACTTTATAGTGAATTGCAAGGACGTTAGTACACAAGCACCAAATGTGATTTGAATGTAGTACAAACACTCCCTTTCTACCTCCCCACCTCTCCCCTTCCCCAATACCAAGTAGAGTTTCTCTATAAAAGGTTATTTAGTTGTCAATAGAATGCAGATAAAGAAATTAAAGGTCACTTGGAAAATGAAAGGTCATGAAAGAGTGCGACAGAGAAAAGACAAATACGTAAAAGAGAACATAAGATGCTTCTAACTTGAGTTAGGGTCTGTAAAACGATTTTCATTGGGCAAATGGCCTTTGACCTGTTCAAATTAAAA
>CM068956.1:44999560-45013043 GCA_035128595.1 Eptatretus atami | reverse complement strand
TTAAAATTGAATCAGTTTATCTTTGTATTATAGTCTATACATGGGTCAAGTATGGTTGAAATATTTTGAGCATTTCATGAGTTATTACAGTAGGAGATTCTAAATTGGAAGGGCATTCGGTAGAGCGCATGCCTCCACCAGGCTGAGCAGTTTACGTTTTGTATCCCACTGATAGGCTGAATCTGAATCCGGACCTGAACCAAAATCGAATTGGCTTGTTCTTATCACCTACCTATCTCATCCATCAAGTTTTGTCCGAATCCATCCACGTTTTCAAATACGAGCTGCGATCAAAAATTTCGGTGAATGTGAGAATAATATCATTTTATTAAACACTAGCAAATACATCAGGTCGCTTCGCTGACAGGAATATTAAGTGGTGGGGAGGGGGAGGGTGGAGTAAGAAGGGGGCGAGAGAGGAGGGGTGTGGAAAGGGAAGGCAGCATGAGGGGAGGGTAAGGGAAGGCAGCGGGAGGGTAAGGGAAGGCAGCATTGATGGGAGGGTAAGGGAAGGCAGCCATGATGGAAGGGTAAGGAAGGCAGCATGAGGAGGTAAGGAAGGAGCATGAGGAGGAGCGGTAGGGAAAGGGGAAGCATGAGGGAGGGTAAGGGAAGGCAGGCATGACGGGGGGGTTAAGGCAAGGCAGCATGATCGGAGGGTAAGGCAAGGCAGCATGATGGGAGGGTAAGGGGAGGCAGCATGAGGGGAGGGTAAGGGAAGGCAGCATGAAGGAAGGGTAAGGGAAGGTAGCATGAGGGGAGGGTAAGGGAAGGTAGCATTAGGGGAGGGTAAGGGAAGGTAGCATGATGGGAGGGTCTGTCCGGACATAACCACCATCCGGACGTCAGGTATACGAAGGATGGAGGGAGAAAAAGATGGGTGGAGGAGAGAGGAGGTAGGGAGACTGAGGAGAGATGGGGGAGCGAGGAAGGGCAAAAAAGCCGTAAACAATGCGTAAATAAAACATATTGTTGTGGGCCTGGCATTGCAGTGGAACCACAAAGGAGGGGCTGCCTCGGGTTACTCGTTGGACTCACCGGAATTGCAGGCCGTCGCACACAAATAACTTCGTGACGTTGCTAATCGACTGCCGATGCCATTAACTCGACCACGTGACTTAGGGTCCTCTGTCTAACAAACCATTTACCTAAGGGTCATGTGACCTCCTTACCAGGGAACACGCCTTCGGTACGTATTTGTATTAACCAGATGACTTAATGGATGAGGTGCACCCGAGCGGAACTGCCAAGTATGGACCGGCTACGAAGCGAATCTTTGGGGAATAATGTCGTGGCTAAGCTAGGGTGCAGGCCATGCTGGATCAATGAAGGAAAAGACAAAAACAAGCTGGAAACATTTCTAAACAGCACATTTATTTACAACCAGAATGTGAGGAAAGCTATGTGGAACAGTAAATGGGATTTATGGGTATTTACAGCAGGGAAAGAAAGAAATTTGTGGGGTGCGGCAAACGGGAAAGCAATCTTACAAAAGCAGACACAGAGCAGAGTTATCCCGTATATCTTCTACAATCTTAACTTGTGCGAGGACAGGCACCATCTCACGCACACGCACACACACACAATTAGATATATCCCAGAGAGAAAGAAAACAGGTGAGGGTTAACAACCTCCCAATACCTGGTGCGGTCGGCAGACCATCGCAACCTAGAATGCAAAGGGAGAGGTGGGTGGGAGGAATACTGGTTGTGTCTAAGATGTGAGTGGGAGGTGTGGTGTAGTGCACCGTGGAGGGGGTGCGGCGTTGTGCGAGAGGAAAGATGTGAAATGCGAGTCAGTTCGTTTCGCTCCTTCAGGTTCTGCCGTTAAAAGAACAGTCGGGCATTGCCCGTGTTACTGCTCTTTCTTTTGTGTGGAGAGAGAGAGAGAGAGAGAGAGAGAGAGAGAGAGAGAGAGAGAGAAAAGATGCGTTAGAAGAAAGGCCCTATCCTATCTGTGTAGGAATTGTTTGTGTAAATGTTTGCACTTAACGAGGATCGCTCAAACTGAGCGGCCCCTCTTCTTGGCAGTAGTGTGCGACCTCCCCTCATTCTTCCCCCTCCCCCCCCCCCCCGCTTGGTCACGAAGACTTGACGTGCCCCTTCGCTTTGCGCCGATGATTCACCGACTTGCTGACCGCCTGCTTGCCAATTCCGTTTGGCTCCGTGTTCCTTCTGCAGCAGCAGCGAACAGCCCGAGCACAAAAAGCGAGCAGCAGCAGCGACCAGTGAGCAGGGCGAACAGGCTGACAGAGTGACCCATGAGCTGGCTCAGAGACGAAAATAAGAAAGAGGAACAGGGCGAAGAGAAAGAACTGGCTCAGCTCTGCCCTCTTTATGGGGCCGGATGAAGGGAGGGGCCGAGAACTGGATCACAACAAGCTGCAGGCAAAATCCCCCTCGATTGGGCCACAGCGGCCTTAGCCACGCCCCGCCAGACCTCGGAGATGAAAAATGGGCCAGTTCCTCGCTGACCTTGACACGGGTCGGAGCTCCGAACTTGACATGGGGCCGCGGTCTCCGGCCCTGAACGTGTGCTGATCCTGACTTCAACATGGAATTGTCGAGAAATCCCTGTGCTACCCATAGGTCCCTTCACAAGTCGCAGCGCACGTTTGTGCATTGGGGCATTCCATGTCAAGTGTACACACCCTCCCGACACTAATACCTCATTTTCTCCCCATATGTTGGTCACTGTTATTCACTTGGTGAAAAAACTCAAAATACCAACTTTTAGACCTGTGGGCCCATTTTAGGGGCCCCAAATTTGGGCGCCCCCGGCTGCCCCACAATCTTCAGAGGCCATATCACAGGTTGTAGTGGTCCGATTTGGCTGATCTTGGTATCAAAATGCTCGTAAAACGAGATCTTTCAATCGCGTAAAGTAAAATCACTCGAAACAGTAATTCAAAAAGTTATTTTGGGGCGCCCTTTGATGGGCCCCCGTCCCCAGCCAAACCGATGGTCCCGATTTTTTCGTGTGAGAATACCCCCTTCATATATTCCAACACCTCAGCATAAATGAAAATGGGATCTCAATGGGTTCAAGTGTGATGATGGTTTTATTGTTCGGGGACTCGGGTGCTGGACACACAATAGCCACAATACATAGCACAATATTGAAACACAAGATTTCCAATACACTATATCAGTATATTGTACATAAATTTTCCACATGCACATGCAAAAGGACCCCGGGCTGGCAATATTTGTTCGACCATTGTGGCTTCTGCTTTGCAGGCATTTGAGCGGCTTCAGCAGCTCAACTTCATCCAGCCAGTCGAGGGAGCAGCTGGTCGCGGACAGAGAGAGTTTCAGCTCATGCGATTCTTGTTGAACGACTTGCAGATTCAAGAAGCACTCCAGAACTTCCCCCAATGTCCAACTGACCTACGCCTTTGGGCTTCTTCATCTCTGAACTAGCTTGAGCCTGTTTATAAATAATTGGAGCATTCTGGGGCTTAATCATTTGTGATTATATTCTACCATCTTTGTCTATGACAAAGATCATGAAGAACAGATATTTCACACTCGATGAGCAAAATTGTCGCTGCTCTTTTAACCCCTCGAATTATCAAGATAAAATAAAGTGTTTTTCCAACTTTTTTTGATTTTTTTAAACTGTATTACAAGGTCGTACTTCATAAGACTTATTTGCAGTACTTGTACGAGAAAGTTGTTTTTTGGTGCAAATTAAGGGATCAGAAGTCTTTTTAAAGGAGTAGGAAGAGATAAGCAGAAGGCATCCATAATCCAGGATGACTTCAAAACAAAGTGCACAAAACTATTTTCTATACTTGATCTGCTGCTGCTGTTTTTTTTCCTGAAATAAAGTCTTGGGTTTATTAAAAAAAAATTACCAAAAGCAGATTCCATGGGAAAGAAATGTGCTGGTCATGGCTCCATTATGTTTTTGTTGTTGTGTCGCCTGGAACCAAGTTCCCGGGAGCTTATGGGATGAGCGTCGTTCGTTCGTCTGTCCGCAAATACTTGCAACTTCTCAGAAACTACACACACAATTCGATGAAACTTCACAACAACCTTCATCATCCGTGATGTACCAAAGTTTGTCCCGCTATTAAAAAAGGGGGGGGGGGTCAAAGGGAATTTATCCGGGTGGGTGGAGTTGCCCCCCCCAAATCGGTATTTGCTGTGACATTGGTTCATGAGTACATTTGCTGATTCTGTCCCACGTTGACTTCCTCCTCAGTATCATTCTACCAGGGGTATTGCCCTTATTTTTAATATAGTCAAGGCTTGTGGAGCAGCTGGAACAGAGGACGGACCGTTATGTAACAGAAGGAAAATAACAGTGGAAAGAAGAGAGAAACATACCAAAAGCAGATGGAGGAAGATGGGTTATGGGGAAGGAAGGGGAGAGAGAGAGAGACAGGCAGACAGAGAGAGACTGAAGTGAACAAGCTGAATACAGGGAAAATGGTGGGTGGGGAGGGATGTGGTCTGGTTGTGGCCCACCCATACACCAAACAGGTGGGTTGAGAGGATGGCGTAGAGGTACGCACACTCACCTCTAAGCTGTCTAGCTTGGGTTTGAATCCCGATGCAGTAAAACTCTCATCCCAGTGTTTCACAGGTAGGTGATTCATCATTGCGTGCTGTCCCTTGGATGGATGTTAAACGGGAGTCCTGTTTGTCGGCAGTAGTTGGTTGACGTAAAATATCCCACGTGAAGAGGAGGCTATCACTGGCACAATGGCCTAACCAGCAGAGATAATTACATCAGTGGCAAAGCTGCACTTTCAGCCAATGATGCTACCCCGCATCATCATTGTACTGCATACGAAAGAAGAAAACCAAACAGGTATCTACAACACAACTCAAGCATACCAGTGATCCATTAAGGAGACGTTTATCAGTGAGTGACATTATATAGAGGAATATATCACCTCGAGGTACATCCATTATATTTGGTTTTAACTATCATGGATTTAAGCATTGTTTTGTACCAACTCATACAAACAACTCTTGAGAAAGATTCACCATGAGCAGAAAGAGTGAAAGCAAAAAATGATGTGAAGAGAAAAACAAGAGGTATTTATCAACTACAATCACAACCAATGGGAAGTAGCCTGGTGTTGGCTCAGTGGTTTGGGTGGCGGCTTGGGATCCTAGGGTCCTGAGTTCAAGCCCCGTCGGCCGCTGAATTAATACACCAGGGGGTTGACTCAGCCTGTCATCCTTCTGAGGTTGGTGAAATGAGTACCAGTTCCAGTGTGTGTACTGGTAGAGGGGCACTGCAATAAATTGTCGCTGCTTGCCGATATCTTCTAGCCTGAGACCAGAAAAGCGACAATCAGCGACACAGTCGCGCTTCAAGAAATGATAGCTACCCCAGCAGCTAAGCTGCCATACAACCACAACCAATGGGACGTGTGAGTGATGTACTGCAGGGTTAGCACCCGGTTGGTGTCGGGGATTTTCAAGCACGACCTTGCTGGTAATTTCAGGTGCTGGGAAACGTGACAAACATCTCACCACTCAAACCACTTATCCTGGTCGTGTCCAAGCATTGCAGAATTTGGTAACCAGAGAAAAAGAGCACTTCCTTGATTCGAAAATCACATGGCAGACCGGTAGAGCGAAGTTCCTGCCGTGAAGGTAGTCTGGATAGACACTTCCACGGCACGCACTCCGCCCAGCCTTTGCGGCTCAATGTATATTGGGAACCAGGTCAGAGGACCCCGTTGAAGAGTTATGTGCTTATGCTTTAATTAATTTTACCTCCACCAGTATGTCAAGATACAAAAACATGAGTGGAAGCAAATCTATTTGTTTATTATTCCTCAATGCCTGAAAACGATCATATAAAGACAAGTGGTCAAATGATCAGATCATCTGTGTGTTCATGTACAATTCTCACCAAGACATCGGTCAGAAATACGTTCCAGTTTCACAGCAATTTCCGCAGTCGTTTCATCAACTCCTTGAATTTATCCCCGTTCACTGGGATTGAAGTTCAGTTCATACGATTGAGACATTCGATAAACTGTGCTCTGGTGTTGTAAACCGAATCGTGAAACTGAAAGAATCGGTCTTCTGTCTTCGTGACTTAAGGCTTTGTTACCCTGCGCTCATGAAGCGAAAGGCGGAGTGAAGGGATCAGTCGTGTCCGTATGCCGTGTGTATGTAGTCTGCATTTTAAAAATTCATTTTCTCAGGAACAGTTAGTCTGATTGACACGAAATTTTCCAAATAGGTGCACCTCCTCCTGAAGAATTTTTTTAGTCATAATTATGACGTCATAGGTCATGCGGTACAGGTGCCATCTTGGAAAAACTGAAAAACAAGCACCTCAATTTATCTGAAACCGCTCCATGAAAAAAAATTGAAACATGGCTCATTGTCAAGTACTCCACATGCGGAATAAGATATGTTAATAATGATGTCATCGGTGCCTTCATTATGACATCATAATTTGACAAGTGCAATGCTTGATCCGGTCAGTATGGAAAGAAATTTCTCTGCAATTGCTGAAACCGCTAACCAATCAATGCAAAACTTTAACTAACTGATCAACTACCCATGGGAAATATCGTTTGATAAAAGTGACATCATCGGTCACTGGTTTGGCACCATGTTGGATTAGAGAAAAACCTTTAAAAAAACATAGGGGTTTGCTTGCACCAACTCCTCAAGACTGCACAGGGTAAGCATTCTATGAATACCATCTAGTTCATGAACTTTAACCATGAAGAGAGTTGTTATTTGAGCTTCAGGAAAGAAGAAACAGAAAAAGTTCAGAAAGTTTAACTTCCTGTCGACAGTAGTATAAATGGGGGAAATGTGTGATAATCTCAATATTTGGGGAAAGAGGAAAAGGGCAGATTGAAGAGGTAAACTTTCTCTTTCTATTAGAAACTTCAAGATTAATTGTTATGGTTGCTGGAGAGAGGCATTGTTTTTGGTCTTGGTCTTGGTCTCAGCAAACTGAGAACAACAACAAAAAGAAGTTATGGTGTCCCGCTTTTTTTTTGAAAAAAAACAAAAGGTTGTTTTCATTATGAGGCATAATTTCAAGCACTACAAATTAGTTAATATTACAAGTTGGCTATACCAGGAACCCTCAGCGATCTCTGATCACAACCCTCTGGTTTGTATGATGAAATTGAAGCTCGTGGGAGTTGATGAAGAGTTAAAAGGCCACAGCTGGGTATAACGAGAAAAATAATGAACAAAAGAAGATCGACTTACTCGTAGGTAGGGTTAATGGGGGTAAAAAAAAATGCAGGATGACATGGTGGTGTACTGCTTCCTTGAAGTCCTGAAATGAAGAGTGGGATTGAACAGCCTTTGGAAGACAATTCCTCAAATGGCAGAGGAACAAAGAGTAGGAATATGTGGAAAGCCTAGATTTTGAGAGTTGAACCAGTAGGGGGATTACTGGAAGAACGTGAGAATTCTGGAGGACATAGGAAGTCAGAGGGCTGAGAGAGCAGAAGGAGATAGACTGGAACAGAAGCGGTTAAAAAAAAAAAAAATAAACCCACCGACCTGTTTGTGATGTCAGAGCAATAGGCTTTAGTTGAAAAGAAGTTTGAAATGCGTACAAATTTCATTTTTATCCGCACGCTTTTTGGAAAAAAACGGTCTACGTGTCTGTCCATCTGTCTGTCCTTCACGCGATCTCCTTCTAAACAGTTGTACAGATATTTACCACACTTTATAGGTATGATCACCACAGGGCATAAAGTTGCAAGAGCAGCATCATTTTTGGCCAAACCCCCTGGGATGGGGTCAAAAGGTCAAATACCAAAACAATGCAATTACGGGCACATTTTTCATATGAAACTTTGTATATGCAATCAACATTGGAGGACGCATGGAATATGTCATGATTTTTTGGATTTGACCTCCAGTTCGTGCCGCAGAGAGCCGGGACAAAGTGTTACAGGGGTCAAAACGGGGGAAAAAAAATTCAACTCCAAATTTGATATTGGGTCATTCCTGGTGGAACTTTTTGCCATCTTTCATCTTTGCTTCAAGTGGAAAGCGTGGGGATCTGCGATGGTGTGCCATTGACTTCTCACTAGTTATCTCCGCCACCGAAGGTGGCCGGAGGTTATGTTTTCAGCCATCTGAGGTTCCTGGAGGAAGGCTTGTCTGTTTGTCTGTCTGTGAACGGGATATCTCAAAAAGTTATAGATGGATTCGGCCGAAATTTGTGGAGTGGTTGGGGTGTGTGATAAGGTCGAAATAATCGGATTGTGGTGAAAAATCCGGATCATGATGTTAGAATATTTAGAGTGATTCTTCACCATTGAGAGATCGAGCCAAAAACGATATACAGCACAATATCTCAAAAAGTTATGGACGGATTCGGCTGAAACTTGGTGGACAGGTTGGGAGTGTGACAAGGAAGAATCGACTGGACATTGGTGACGATCTGAATCTGGATAAGATGTTTTATTTTTTTTTAAATAATTCCAGGTGATTCTTCACCATTGAGATATGGGGCCAAAAACAATATGTATCATATTTCAAAAAGTTGTGGATGAGCTATGACAAAATGATGTGGATGCGTTGGTTAGATGACAAGAACAAGCTGATTCGATTTTGGTTCAGGTTTACAGTAATCTTACAAATAAACAGGAATGTTGTGTAACCAAGGTGAAACTGAGAACAAGTACAACCAAGTTTAATTATGGCAGTCTTAAATACAAAAGTTTATTGTTCCGTTCTAAAAGAAAGTACATTCATGAGAGTTAGGAAATCACACCCTTGTCCGATAGAGAAAAACAGCAATTACACATCCCTCGATCGTTTTTGTACTGACATGAAAAGTTTAAAAAAAAAAAAAGGTTAATTTTCTTTACACATTTGGCATGATTTTACAGTTGTACAAAATAACACTTGTGTTGAAACAAAATGAAACCTTTGAAGCATATACATGACAAAATTTAGCTCTTTTGTTGGCTTAATCAAATTTTGTTGCTGTCCTCTTGTTTATAAACATTTCTTGTACCTGTAACAATTCGACATCCACATGAAGACCAAGAAGGATGGATCCATCAAACTGATTCCATGTTTTATAAACCAAAACGAATGTTATGGCAAGACAGCAAAAATTACTTTATAAAAAAAAACTTTTCCGAAATTTTTGTGCAAAATCTCCATTCAAATGTACAAACGAAGTTCTCACCTGGCTAGTTCAGATGAGACCAGATGTAAGAAGAAAAGCGACGTCAGTTTCACGTACACTTCTTTTGAAATGATGGGACAAACACCACTTCAGTTTCCTTGCACAAAATGTCTAAGGCAAGAATTAAGCTGACATACAATTTGGAGAATGTACAGTTGCTCCAAAAGAGCTGGGGTATGAGAATTGGACAAAGATGGCTTAATAAATGAGGTTAATTCATGCAATTTGACAGTAACAAAGGGGTTAATGTTAACGTACTCAAATTGTTTGTGGAAACATGACGACGAGTGTTCAAAACAAAATTGTCGATCTGATGCAAGAACCGATGTAAATACTTACACGGTATCCGACGTCCTTCGCTTACAAACGGGGCTACGTGTGACGTAATTAAAACAACAGTCACACCAAGCACTTGCAGAAGATTTGGACATTTAACCGCAGTATTTACCGCCTTGTTTAGTAACCCCAATTAGAACAACAAATACCCCTATACAATGCTGCAGACACATTCCAACTCACACACTGCCCGACTACTTACTCGACTAAAGGTTTAACCGTATGCAACACCAACCTGGAGCATCAGTAGCACAATTTGTTTTTGCAAAAAAGAACAAGTCCATTATCAGACGACGACATGTCGGAAAACTACAACAGCAAATATGAGGTATTACGAGAACTGAAAAGACAATGCTTGAACATTGTTCCAGGGCAGAGGTATTTTCTTTTTCTTTTTGAAACCACAGACTGTTTAAAACTGCATTTGCTAAAGGTTTACCAAGCACGTGGGAATGAGGAAAATGCGCTTGTTGACAAATTCCTGACCTGTTTGCAGGTTGTCCAGTGTGGACTTGATGGCTCCTGTCCTTTAAAATTTGCGTACGAGAAGCATAAGAAATGCAGCGGAGGAAGAAGACGGGAAGTGAGGGCAACGAGTCTCTTTAAAAGTCAACAACAGACCTCAATCCATCAGGGCACTATGCAATGGCCATGCACGATTGCAAATGCTCAACTCGCCAACAGGTATCAACAGTCTCCAGCTGTGAAGCCTTTTCAAAATGACAAACAATTTACCTAAGACTACAGTAATCCAGGGCCAGATTCCAACTCATTAGGCAGGAATCAAAGTGACATCAGTATACAAACATATATGCACCTGCCAAGAGGGAAAAGGGGAAATACACGCACCTCATAATCATACGCAGGTATAAACAGAAGATACAACACAGGGGTTAAACAAAAGCTAAACGAATAGCAGCATACGCGTATGCAAATGCAATGACCACATCAACTTCCTGGTGTAACAAAAAGAGGAGTTGGTGTGAAAGAAACCGAGAATTGCCGCAACTATTGATGATCCGATCGACAAATCCGATCGACAGTCAATTGCAGAAAGATGCAACTGCACAGTGCACACTTTTGCAAACAAATAATAAATAGAACCACATCCAGTAAAACTTACCGAAAAGGTGAATGATGAGACCTTTCACCAACCTTTTGCTTTTCTTAAAGTCTGACATTGTTCCATGAACTACACTTTATTTAGTTTTTCAACACTCCGGAAAACTCATCAACTGATAACGGTACTTCAACACTAGCATGAAGAAATGTCGAAGTATTTCAATTAATCCAGAATCCTGACTTAGAAGCTCAGATTGATAGGCATTCGATGTGTCTGACTCGGCTTAAATTTCCCTCCGCAAATTCCTCTGAGAAAAAAGGTGCACAGACACGAAACAAAGATCCAACAATGGCATGAACACCAGGCATTCGCTTAAAATAGGGTGCTAAGATAAAACTGGCAATGGCAAACCTTCGCAAGAAGGTAAATACTGTGTACACAAAGCGAAGCAATGTGCTGTGCAAGTATTTCCAGAGTGTCCGTTCACGTGACATTGCGAGCTGTGCACTCTGCGGAAGATGACAAAAAGCCATGCCCCAAACTTTCTATGAACGTTGCTGAAGATTACGGGTTACCATACGGTAATAACCAACCTTGCGGAGGTCAAATGCCACATTCTATGTGAGCACACACATGGGTACAATAATTTAACATGTTTGCTGTCCTTTAGCAATCCTAAGTTAAACTTACCAGGGGTTGGGGGTGGGGAGAGGGGGCATTCACAAATATTCCAATGACAATAGAAAAACAATTTCTTAATTAAATACAAATATTCCAATGAAAATGAGGTATTTGTGGTTGACTGAAGGTGAAGGCAACCTATGCAGTCCAACAACCTTCATGGCATTCTGGAAAGTCCTGCAGATGTTGTATGAGAAGCAGCATTCCGGTGACTCGGTGGAATTGTTGCTTTGTTCCAAAAATGAAAATAAAAATAAATCAATAAAAATCTCACAAGTGCTATGCCAAAAATCCAAAAAGGGGAAAAAAAAATCTCCCTGAAGGTTTGTCCCCCTTGCTTTGCTTGCCATACCCGACGTGGCTGTACGACCTATCACTACCTTGTTACCTTGTTCAATCAGGTGAACAAGCATCGAGGAGACACCCGTAGCCTTTGCTTGGCATTCTATGTCCAGTCGGGTGAGTGAATCGCAGATGTCGCCATCAAATCTGTGTGCTCAAGTTCCAATTTGCAAAAAGGCTGTAGAGTTTTGAACAACACAGAATTTAAAAAACAATTAAATAACCGGGCTTTTTTTTTTACGACCATACATTGGAGAATTAGTATTCGAGTGTGACGTAGAGAAAAGCCATGTTTTGGAAAGCCCAGTTATGATTTGATTGCAAGATACAAATTTGCAAAAGCCAGGTCTCCGATTATCCCCCTAACATACTGAATATGCACATTTGTTTCGTCGTTGAGGCACTGGGTCAAAATATACACAGGCTGTAGAGATCCCGCAGAGGGGAGTCCGCTGAGACGTTCACAAAAACAAATTACTTTCATGCTCGTCATTCTCAGAAGTTTTGCGTTAAAAAAGTGAACAAATAAAGTTTGACAAGAAGTGTAACACAACTTCCAGGTGAGAGTATTTCACAGTTTAGAGTTAAAATGGTGAAATTCAGCTAATAATAAAAAGACAACCATCCATCAGTGTTCATCTGCCTACATTAGTTGTTGACGACATGGCGCCTGCAGCTGAAATGTGAGAAGTCACCTGCTTTGAGTCAGCAAGCTTTTCACAAGGGACCTTATTGCACATGCTGGGTTTGAGGGAGGTCAGAGACATCAAAGAGAGTCTTCTAACAGCACCGGCATAAGCCAGGAAGCTGAAGATTTGAGAACCAATGACCAGCTGCAACTTAGAAGAGGCTTCCAAAAGCCAGGCCTGTCAGGCCCAGATAAAGAAGAATGTGGGAAAAGTAATGTGAGAGAGCATTCCCAGTGTGTTCAACAGTCTGTAACATTGGCCGAAGATCTTGATGGGATGCAGGCAGCATCATGTAAAAACGGTCAACGCACCACCCAAATGGTGGATCAGGCTTGAGATTTACGCGCTCGACTCGAGAGGTGCGATGGGTAGCTGATTTCCCTCTGGAGAAACAGTGATGGAGATGTCAGTCGAGGAGAGTTCAGCGAGGCGGAAGGCGAGTGTGACTCGTTCGGCCACACAACCCGATGACAGGCGCGCTTCTGCATCGTGGTCCCAGCACTCTTCCACTGTCTCACAGATTTGTGCTAACCCCTGGTAAAACAAACCCAACCACACAACTGGTCAATACCATCAGGATGTCGGAAAACGTGTTCTGCTATTGCCAGACATACAAGGTCAGGTCAGGTCAGGTCAGTTATGAGAGCATGTGCCAGGGCAGCATGTCGCTGCGTCCAAGGAGTCCGTCTGGCCATCCCCCAGGCAGATGCCTGGCCCATTCCCATGTCCTTGAGATATGCTGATCAACCTGCTGCAACGAGGCAAGTGGTCAGCCCATTCGCTCCTCCACTCACGAGGCTCCCTCGCTGAGAGAATATGGTGAGCAAGATCCACGTCAGGAAAACGAGCCACATGTCCATACAACTGCAGCTGACGCTCACAGACTATGCAGGTAACAAATTTAATGAGTCTCTCTCAGCAACCGCTCGTTGGACACAAAGTCCGACCAGTGATAGCCAAGGATTCTCCGAAGAAACCTGGTTCCATAGGAATTAAGTCTCCGTCTCAGATCGCTGGTCAGAGTCCAAGTCTCACACAGAAGAGCAAGACTGGAAGCACCAAGGACCTGAAGACTCGGACTTTGTCCTCCTGCATAGGCAACGACAGCACCACACCCCATGATCCAGTGAATCCACGACTCCCCAGGCCCGACCCAGATGTCTATTGACCTCTAACTCACAGCCAGCAGTGACATGAATATCACTGCCAAGGT
>CM068956.1:44979031-44998978 GCA_035128595.1 Eptatretus atami | reverse complement strand
CTTTGGTGTAAAGCCTGACTGCTCTGGACGCTGGTGCTCAAGCAGATGGTGGCGAAACCTATCAATAAATGATCCGAGCAAATACCTTGCCTGGCACTGAGAGCAGCGTCACCCCTCAGTGGTTGTTGCAGTCCTGGCGATCACCCTTCCCCATCCAGAGAGGGACAACAAGGCCCCTCTTCTAGTCAGTTGAGATGATGCCTGTGTTCCAGGCAGAGAACAGAACTGCATGCAACAACATTAGTGCAGCATGTTCACAAGCCTTGAGAAGTTCAGCATGGATGCCACAGACCCCAGGAGCTTTACCCCCATTTTAACCGCTTCACCGCAGCCTGTTTCCACAAACGAAGGTGGATCACAGTTGATTGGAGGGTCAGCAATTGGGATAGTAACACCCCTGATATCCAACTCAACAGCTGGTTGATCAACCTTGTACAGCCGCTCAAAGTAACTGGCCCAGCGGGCCTTCACTTCGGACTCCTCTGTCAAGAGTCCAGCGAGGGATGAGCTTGGAGGAATGCAATGCACGAATTCCCTCGTAAGTCGGACGAGAATCACTTGACCACAGGTGATGCTATACCCCCTCACAGATTCCTTGCTCATCGGCCTCCTTGTCCACCCTCAGCTCATGTACACTTTTACGCCTCAACTCCCTGAACAGCTCAACTCTGCCATTAAGCCTGTCCCTGTGACTCTGGTCAATGGTATCCAGCGTCTCTTGAGAGACAAAATTCTTCCTCGCCCGACGGTGAGTTCCAAGACATTCACTGGCAACATTAAGGATGGTGGTCTTGAAGGCACTCCACAACTCTTCAGGATTCCCCAAAGCACCCAAACCCCCCAAATCAACACATAGCCTGTTTGCAAACTCCTCAGCTACCCTCTCATCCTTGAGCTTGGCAACATCCAGCTAAGGCTGGGATGGTACCATTCTCCTGGATTTAAGCTGCAACTTCAGAGATGCTACAACAAGCCTGTGGTCAGTTTTGAGGAACTGAGCACTCCGGTAGACCCTGCACTTCTAGATCATCTTCCAGTGACCATTAACAAGCACATGATTAATCTCCTTTGCCACACTACCAGCATTGGAATACCAAGTCCAGCGAGGAGCCTGTGGGTGCTGAAACCATGAACCAGCCACCCTAAGTCCATGACTTCTTGCAAAGTCAAGGAACTTTGTGCTATTCTGGTTCACAGTTCCAGACCCCTGGGGACCAACACACGTCTCATAACCATCCCTATCAGTTCCAGTTGATGCATTGAAATCGCCCAAGATGAGAAAAGTATCTCGCCTGGGGCACTCATCAACCACAGACTCGAGCGTGGCATAGACTATGTCCTTCACGGTGAGATCACTCGCCTCGGTCGGAGCATATACAGAGACCAGGGAAACGACACCCAAGGAGTAATGAATCCTTTGTCTCATAATACGCTCATTGACTGGCGTTAGCTCAATTATCATTGGAGTCAGCTTATTGGACACAGCGACAGCAACTCCTTGGGCATGGTAACCATCAGAGCGACCAGACCAATAGTGGGTGTAACCACCCACCATGATCTCGCCGCAATCCGGTCTCCGAGTCTCAGAGAGTGCTGCAATACTGCTCCTCAATCGGTTGAGCTCAGATGATAACAGAGACAGGTGATCATCCTCTCTTCGGGATAGGACATTCCAGGCACCCACGCGAAGGGACCGCCTCAGGTTAACCCAAGGAGACCGCCGTCTGGTGGACGACACCTCAGCACCACCCTGGCGCACACAAGACCAAATCAAAAATGAAGAGGGAATGTTTCCAGAAAACAGTTAACTGCTCAAGTTGCTTATAAATAAGAGAAAGGCTCTGCTTACCACGTGTTTGTGCCAACAGTCACGCAATACTGGTCTTTGCTTCTTGTTCACCACCACCTCCTGCATGTCTTCAAGACCAGGGTGTTGGCCCACCTCTTCTTCGAATGGCGTCCGATATTCACCGACTGGGCCTGGTGCATGAACACAAGTAATGACAATAAGTTTCACAAACTGGTGTCGTCAACAGTCAGACGACGACTACACCGAATAAATGGTTAAGAATGCGTGGATAATGTTTGTGCCAACTTCACATATTGAATCAAGTCTCTGTACAAATAATGGAAAAGTTTAATGTTTAACTGGTTCATTATTTATTTATTTACACCAACTCGTTTTGTCTGGAGTTCCAAATGGAAATGATCAAGTAAAAGCATTTGGAACTAGAATGGAACTCGAAGAGTGCAGAGTCCTGCCTCGTGCATTCATTCTGAATAAAAATACCATCGTTAAATGAACACGCTGCGATTACGACTTTACCATAACATACGCTGCTGCAATGAACATACCCGAATCATCCACGCATCCTTTTATGTCAGGTAGTTTCTTGGCAGTGGTTATGAACATCATAAATGTAATTGTTCACTCACATTGGGTCATAGATCAGATATACAGTGTATGATTTCAGATTTTTCAGGTAAGAATTTCAATTCAACCAATTATGGCTGGAATATCACTTCTCCAATGACGTCATCGTTTCACCTATATATACCCCATGGGTAGTTGATGACAGGACATTTCAATTTTTATTAGATCCTCGTGGAGGATCTCTAATCTTACTCACGTTGTTGTTCTTCATCTTCTTCTTGTGGACTTTTTTGTTTCACAGCCTACAGTTTTCATTGAAAATTCCTGAAACTTGGCATATATATATGTAAAAATAACCTGCACAGCCAGTAACCATCTCCGATTTTGAAAATTCCTCCTAGAAAAAAAGTTTGACGTCAAAATATCTCCGCTAAGGAAATCGCCTATACCATTATCTCTGAAACTAGGCAAGCTGTTTGAATTTTGTTTGCGGGAATCAAGCCGGGCATTAGCACAGATAATTATTTATCGGCAAAACCTGATACATCACAATGACGTCATATTCGTTTTTATGACGTCATCATGAAGAGGACGAGGATCTTAGCTCAATTGAGCTGGTTTACAGTTGAGTGGTTTTGGAGAAAATGATGTCGAAATTTGTTCCTTTAATCTAATACGGCTGCTCTACCATGTGACCCATAATGTCAGAGTTAACAATAAAATATTCTCAATGTTTAAATGAAGAGCCCCACAGATAGACAGACAGACAGGGTCATTGTAATAGTCTCGTATCCCCTTTGGGGTGAGACAAACGAAAACGGCACTCAGCAGAGGGCATACCTCCGTCAGGCTGAAGGAGTTTACGTTTTGTATCCCACTGATGAGCCGGATCTGGATCCAGACCTTAACAAAAATCGAATCGGCTTCTTGTCAACTAACCAACTCATCCACCTAGTTTTGTCATAACTCGTCCACAAATCTTTGAGATATCGTGCTACACCGTCGGACCCTGACAATAGCGGTTCCTCCATTCGTGGAAACCCACCTATTCGCGGTTCATAAAATGTGACATGCATCTACATTCTTGGTCCTATGCTTCATGTATTCGCAGTTTTTCTGCAGTCATATTCACAATTTTTTGCAGGTGTATTCACAGTTTTTTCACGGGATTTTTGATTTTCCCTTATGAATCACGAACCTATCGACATGTCGGATTCGACATTTGCGGAATTTTTCAGGAACGTATTTCCCCGCGAATGTCGGGGTCTGACTATATCGTTTTTGACGCCATCTCTCAATGGTGAAGGATCACTTAAAAATTTTCGGATCTAGATCTTCACCAAAAATCGTATCAATTCGTCCTCGTCACAAACCCAACCAACTTATCTACCAAATGGCGTCCATAACTTCAGAGACATGGGTTAAAACGTAACCTCAGTCCACCTTCGGTGACAGAGGTAATGACAGGAGGAGAGGAGGAGATTGGGACCATACTCTGTGCAGGGCGTTGGTGCTGCTTAAGCAGTCTCCTTGGCTATTGGGCACAATCCTGGACTCCGACTCCGACACAGGATACCAGCATGCTGGCACTCATTTTGCCGACCTCGGAAGGATGACAGGCCGAGTTAACCCCACCTGGTATTAATTCAACAACTGAGCGGGACTTGAACTCAGGACCCTAGAATCTAAAGCCCACCACCCTAACCATTAAGCCAACACCAGGCATAATGACAGGGAAATCTTAATATCATGGGGCTTATCCGCTAATGCATATATATTGTGACGGCTTTGGGAAACGCACCCCAGGGAAGAGCATACATGGACATGTATGAGACACGAGGGTGAGTTATTTCATGTGTAATGGTTTGGGGTGACATGCGTTGAGGTTAGTTTGGGTATCCCCGATGTGATGTCTTACACCCCCCACCCCCGCCACCCCTACCCCTTCTGATCGTTTCAATCCTTCTTTCAGTACCACATCGGTCCATTCCAGACCCTCTGCTACTTTCAATCCTTCCAATCCACCATCGGTCTGTTCCAGCAATCCCCCCACCGCTGCCTTTCTCAATCCACAAATAATCACCTTCACCAAACATAAATTCAATAACACCCCTTTCCTCCCGTCAGTCTTTCTTCCAACCCCGCAAGTTTATTCTGGTCCTTTGGTGTGTGTCTTCCTCACCGCTCAAATTCACCCATTCTCTTATTATTTACCACCAACAACCCATCACTCCCCGTAAACAACTAATCTGGACCGGCACCGAATTACTTTCCCACATTCTTCCTTCCCTGTGCTTCCTTTTTCTTCCTTCTTGCATTTCCATGTTTGTGGCACAAAGCACAATGCTTGTTGCATTTGAAATAAAGCACAACGCTTTCCCCATATGCAATAAAGTGTGGTGCTTCTTGCATGCGAACAGTATGTACAGCACGGTGGACTTTTTGCGCACACAGGGAGGAGTTGAGGGTGACGTCCACGTCTTTCGTGCATGAGGAGTAGGGTGAAGGCTCTCTCAGGGACAGCAGGATTTTCCACAAGCTGGATCATGGACCCACTCCCATCAGATGCGCACCAATTAGAGGCTCGCACAAGAGGGATGGGGAAAGCGATATCCTGAGAGGAGAAGAAAGCCCAGAGTGTAGATGGAACATAGTTGCCTCACAGCTTGGCTGGCGAGGAGTAGAAAGGAACGCAGAGTGTGGAGGAGAGCAAGAAGTAAGCCCAGAACACGTCTAGGTTCATGTGGAGATGCTTGTCCCGGGTGCACAGCAGAATCGGAGCGACGTGCCGATGACATATCTGTGATGCCGGAGAGGACTTTCCTACTGGTACTGGAGCCCTGAGAAACGTGGATGCACATCCTGTCACACCGCATCGTCACTCCACCACTAATCGGAACGAGTCGATCCGACACTCCGTTCTTTTCTTTCTTCTCAGTTCTTGTCTTCTTCCCGGATTGAATGATGGCCATATGTCGTTTGTCTCATCAATTTAACATGTTCGAGTTAAGTCTGTTCTCCTGTGCCTTTTGCCTGCAAATACTAACTTTAATGATCGCTTGCTTAGTGAATAAAGAGCCGTAAATAATGTGCTTTTCAGAATTGTGTGTGTGTACATAAATTGCTGTTGGTTGTTCTCTCAAATCTTTCCTTCATTGGTCTGACACAGTGTACAAGCACCGTCAGACGAGAAGTTGTGCCCTATTAAAAGGCTCCGGATGTAGCCCGAATGTACTTTACAATTTTCGCTCGGCTGTACATACGTAATCAGGTAAATAGACAAAGTACGTACGGAGGGTACGTGACCCCAATTGACCCCGCCAATCCATCGGAAAGGTAACGTATTTGTAAAGGTGATAGAGTCATTATACCTCAGAGTATGACAAACGACATTCTGCAGAAACTCCACTCAGGCCATTTTGGGCACGAGAAAACCAAACTGCTGGCTAAGGACACTGTGTACTGGTATAATATTAACAAGGACATTGATCGGCTTGTGGACTGCCGTCCTACCTGCCAGTGACACCGGATATCTCAGCCGCCTGAACCACTGCAGCAACATAACATTCCGCTCAGACCATGGAGTGAAGTCGGATTTGACCTCTTCTACTTGGATGCAACTCAGTGGCTTGTCATCGCACAATATTATTCAAAATTTCCTGTTGTCCGCAAATTACCCGAGTCCGCCCCAAGCCGCACGATTATTGCGACCTTGGGACAGATATTTTCTGAGTTTGGAATTCCTGATACGTTTATGAGTGATAATGATCCTTATTTCTCAAGTGTGGAATTTCGTTCATTTGCTGGGAAATGGAATTTTGACTACATCACGTCATCCCCACAATACCCAAAATCTAATGGATTCATTGAGCGCCAGGTCGAGACAGTGAAATCCATCCTCCGCAAATCAAAAAGTGTGGGAAACGATTTTCATCTTGCACTGCCAGCTTGGATTTCCACCCCAGTGAGCTACAACTTGACAAGTCCTGCTCAACTGCTAATGGGCAGAAAAGTAAAATCGCTAGTACCAACCAGAATCGCCAACACACGTGATGATGACAACCTCATCCACGAGGAGCTGGAGAAGCACTGCTACTCACAAAAACTTTACCATGATAAGTATGCTTGGGCACATTAAATGTCCTGCCTATACCCTGGACAACGAGTTCGCGTTCAGAACCACAACACTCATTGTTGGGAGCCAGCCACGGTTATCTCCATGCGTGAAGAGCCACGGTCATATTTGCTTGCATCACCAAATAATCAAACACTCCGACACAACAGGATTCACATTCAGGAACTCACAATGAGTCTTGCGGTGCCCCCATCAATCTACGAGCCAAAACAAGTTTTCTGAACCTACATTGAGCGGGAACAGTGAACCATCTGCAAGGTGTGGTGTTGAACCTGTGAACCATGATGATGACGTCACTCACACTACGAGAGCAGAAATAGTTCGTCAATCTCCCTGCAGCACTTTGCCAGTTATAGTCACATGTTTCCTCCCTCACAGAACCTGACAACCGTCCATACGAGGTCTGGCCGAACTATGAAAACACCATGCCGTCTTGATCTATAAACACTTTGTTTATGTGATGTTTGCATTTATACACTTCAATGCTTATCTGGTCTTAACTGATTTGGATGACTGTATTAGTGTTATTAATGATCTAATGACACATTGCAGAGATGTAATTGTATTACTTTAGTTGCTGTTTTTACTTTATTACTTTTCTTCTTGTGGGAAAGGGAGATGTAATAGTATTACATTGATTTGCGTTTGCTTTGGGATATGAAGTGGGAGTTCCAGGGGTACAGGGCATTATGGATATGCGGTCGCAGGAGCACGATGCCATGATAATTCGGGTGCCTGAATAAACAATCGTTCTCTTCAAACATTGCCTCTTTATATATCTTTTACATCAGAACTTTACACCCCCACCCCCTTTTCTGTCCCCCCCCCCTATTTTTCTCCCCCTTCTTTTTCTCCCCTCCCCCCTTTAATATTCCATTCAGCGAAGTGACAGGCGGTATTTGCTCGTAAACTAATAAATGTCAATGGTGTGTGTCTCCTCCATAACTCAAAAACCATGAAACCTAGCAGCCTGAAATGTTGTAGGCATATTAAGGGAACTCCATGGAAGTGCATGACTAAAAATTGGGTGTGTTGGTTAAATTAAACACACCCTTTGAAGATAATAACGGTCTTATTTAATTATATCCTTTATCAGGTGCACCCTCGGCCACCTCGCTCTCTGGGTACTGAAGGCATGTCCTGGGTTACCTTGCTGGGTCAGAGCCGCCATGTTTTTGGCCTGCTCAACCATGCCTCGACTTGGAACAGGCTGCAATGATTTCTTAATGATAAAGATTTATTTTTTTCACTTTCCTCACTCATATTATCGAATGCTTGTTCATCATAGCGACAAGTCGCTGGGTACATTGCAATGCTTATAAACGCCCGGAGACGCCAGCATTCGTGGCTTTATTTCATTTCCATACATTCCATAACCTCAAAAATCCTTAAAATAAGCCAATTTACACCAATTTAAGCTCCAGAATTGAACAGCAACAGTTCCGACGACTAAAAAAAAAAGTGTTCATTTGTCTAATTCGGACATCGTTTGGACATTCGGACACAGCTATCACTTGCCAAGTATTGAATTGGAGTGCTTGCTTGAGTGCTTAAGCCACTTGTCGAGCGCCACACAGTGGATGGCGGTACAGTTCGTGTCCTGATCGGGATTTAGTCGGCAGTTGCTCCAAGGTGGAAGTACATATATAGGTATATTTGGATTTGAAATTTAGGGACTCTTTGCGGGTGTGTGTATGCCTGCATGCTTTGTGACACGGTTCCGTGGTTGCAAAGTTTCATCCCGTATCTTGGAGGTTTAAACTTTAAACCTCAGCAGCGTATGAGCGATCACAGTTTCCTTTGTCCTTGTGACTGTTTCTAAAACAATTGGTTGTTCCATATGACTTGGTTCAATGCTTTACAAAGCTGATGTGGTTTCTCTTTGTGAGCTTCAAAGAAAAATACATTTGATAACACCTGATATCCGAGCTGTATTAACATGCTTTCTCAATTGGAGCCAAAATTTTTTCCACCCATCACACGATGATTGTGTGTGTGCGTGCGTGCGTGCTGTTCAAAAGACATACATATTCATCTACAATCCATCTCTCTCTCTCTCTCTCTCTCTTCTCTCTTCTCTCTCTCTCTCTCTCTCTCCTCTCTCTCTCTCTCTAAACAATGGTTATGCCTGGATGGTGTTATCTCCGCACATATCCGGACGGTGGTTATGTCCGATGCCCTCTCCTCACGCTGTCTTCCCTTGCCCTTCCCTCACGAAACATCCCTTACCTCCTTCACGCTACCTCCCCTCCCTCCCCTAACGCTACCCTCCCTCCTCCACGCTGCCTTTTTGTGCAATTTTATAGCACAAAAAAAATTACAGTGTGGTTCAGCAAAGCCAAAATATGGTTACAGTATATCTCAATTTTTTTGAAGAAGGTACATTTGCTCCACAATAAAGTATCACTTTATGGAATATCACCACTCTAAATTTCCCACCTGCGTCGGATGGTGACACGTCCAGGATTGTGCCCAATAGCCCAGGAACTGCTTCGGCAGCATTGACGCTCTGTACAGAGTATGGTTCCAATGGAATGGAATGGAAAATTGCCCACCCGTAGGTGGGCCGAGATGGCATTCCGCGCCGGATAAGGGACTGTCGGGCCAGTCAGTATGACGACAGGGAAATAGGTAGATTGGCAGGAATATAGTGTAGCACGTGAAAGAAGAGCGATGGGAAGTTGGAGCGATGTGAAGGTGAAGCGATGGGTCGGTTAAAGGGACCAAAATTTTAATGTTGTAGTTGAAGGACACTTTAATTTGCCAAGAAGCAAATTTAAGGCAATTCCAATTTTTGTCATTTTCATCTACCCAAGAATTGAGGAGGTATTCACTTTAACAAAACAATACTGCCATTACTTGAAAAGTTCAGATTTTAGCTCAATTGTGGTTATCTCGCAATTATAAAAAAAAATTGTAAAAGTTGCGATAGTCAACTGTGCTTGAAGGTAAAGATTTTTGTTAAAAATAACAGCATTCTGGCAAGGTGATGGTGGAAAAAACAAATGAAAGGATGCTTTGTGTGATGTACTTCGTACCATCAGCAGCAGTGCAACGAGAAAGCAGCTCCCACAGTACGAGTCCCGGCGTACATGTCAATACGCAGGAAGGCATCACGCTGAAGTTAATGGCCCTTCCAGTACCTCAGGTGCCATGTACCTCCGTTGCCCACCTAAAAACAGAAAAGAAGAAGAAAAATGTTGTTCAGGAGTGTGAAATAAAGAGCAAAAGGTCAAGTTACATATGTATCAGCAAAAACTGAGTCTGCCGTCATATGTATATGTATATATATATATATATATATATATTATATAATATATATATATATATTTATTATATTTACCAACACACTAAATAAATATATATTACAACATTATATATTACACATATACATAAATACATATACATAAATTACATAATACGTATAATCATTACACATATATAAATATATATATAATAATTACTATATATATACATATGTATATAATGACTACATAATATACAATTTTATATTATATATATTATATTATATTATATATATATATATATATATATACATATACATCATTCGCCGCATTACGACGTTCCGGTCAACGACGGACCGCATAACGAGGTGGTCCCATAAGATTATTAATGGAGCTGAAAAATTCCTATCACCTAGTGATGTCGTAGCCGTCGTAGCGCTGCCGTATATAAAAGTACAGGATAGCACATACAATTATGTACAGTACATAATACTTCATAATGATAATAAACAACGACAGTGTGGCCCCGTTATAAGCGATTGTGAGGTCCATAAAATGTCATCGCGAAAAAAGCGGGTCGCGCTAAATCGGGATTCAAGAAAATCGGCGTTCAACTGAACCAATGTTTGCACGTTTACTTCTAGCAAGTAATTACCTTTGAATTAAGAATTCCGCGAATAAATCGTTGTTGTTACAGTCGAAAAACATATTTATTTTAGTGAAGCTTTTTATGTTGTTAAAACATTCGCACTGTTCCGAAATATATCACACAATTGACAGGTGCTCGTTTCTTCATTTGTAAATTATAACATCGATGCAATGATTATGTATTATAAAATCCAAACGCTATTTATTCACCTTTCCATATCGATGGAGAGAGATTGAAGCAGCCGCTAACAACACACATGCCCTCGCATGAACAGCACAAGGTAAAACTAACGCGTCTCGCTCTCTTGATGCGTGTTACAATTGCCGAAAGTATTCAGTACAGTAACATGCTGTACAGGCTGTAGCCGAGAGCAATAGGCTACACCATCTACTGGTGTGTAGTAGGCTATACCATCTCGGTTTGTGTTTACAAGTACACGATGATGTTCGCACAATGACGATATCGCTTAGGCCTAAGTCACATTTGCCACGGCGGCCGTGGGGTCTCCAAAATCTACGGCCACTAGCAATTTACGGCGGCCGCAGTATTTCCACGGTCACACAATGTAGCAGTCACATATTTATATTTTTCGGTAGCCGCACGGCTATTTATAAATATGGAGACCGAAAACGTGGGGTTGCCTTTGATTTGATATCGTACGTGACTTTGATTTGATTGATTTGATATGATTTGATTTGTGTGGTTTTCATGAGAAAACGTCTTTGATTTGATGTCGCACGGTGACCTTAGGGCGTTTCCTGCGGCGGACATAGAATTTTCAAGGCAGACGCAAGATGCCCACAAGGCGACCGCAGGGGCCTATGCGAACGTGTGCAGCCAGGACGTAACGAGTGGGTCTTTTATTTTTTTTACCAGTTCTTTTGTTTCGGCTTGTCGAATTGCTACGGGAACGTAGAAATGAAAAAAGTTATAACTCCGCGCTATTAATCCACGGCGACCCCTACGGCCTGTAAAATATAGCCAACAGCGTAGGGCCACCCTGAGGCCACCGCAGAAACTCCGCGGCCGCCGCACGCTTCTGTCAATCAGGGCATACGTCCGCCTTAGAGCAAATGTGACTTAGCCTTAGCGACACATTCTCAGAACGTATCCCCGTCGTTAATTGCCGCATGACTGTTCCATATATTTTATATATATTGTTACGGCTGTGGAAATTCGCAAACCACCATCCAGGTCCCTAGGGGGTATCTCTTAAGTACTGTGTAGTTAGCCCCAAACCGGTTGTTTAGAGGAATTAATGTGATTCATTCAGGCTGCGACGCTTTGAGTCCAGTCGTTTTCTTTTTCTATCTTTTATTTCAAACAAAAACCAACAAGGACGCTCGGTGGGCTTTTCCCGCCTGTTTTTCGCGCATTCTTCTCCGCGCTTGGTTGTGAGGAGGAGAAGCGGTGGGGCAGCTGCGCGCCCGATTGGTGGATGCGCTGTTGTGACGCGGCCAGGAGGAGGACGCCCCTCTTCGAGACCTTTCTCGAAGCGCCTCGAAGGGGGGTGGAGCAAAAACGAGCGAACAGGCGGAGCTCCGGGATATAAAAGTCGGGACACGGCGGACGATTTGTGGTTGCTCTTGCTCTCTTCCTGTTCTTTCGGCTCGCTCGTCCTCTTCTCTTGCTGGTGTCCGCTGGCCTG
Source organism: Eptatretus atami (assembly GCA_035128595.1). Classification (NCBI taxonomy): domain Eukaryota; kingdom Metazoa; phylum Chordata; class Myxini; order Myxiniformes; family Myxinidae; genus Eptatretus; species Eptatretus atami. The sequence continues at coordinate 44,986,927 of CM068956.1, read as the reverse complement.
TCTGCTGTGGTGCGTTTTCCAGGACCCGCTGACGGGAAGGAGCGTCCGCCATTCCCCTCTTCCGACCTCGGGCATCCACGTTTCCCCCCCTCTATCCGCGCTGGGATAGCGCCGAAAACTCCGTCCGTGGCGTCGAGCGGCCAACACGTGCCAGCGCGAGGCACGCAGGAGAGGACTCGCCTCCACGCCAGGGCACGGAGTCGGGCCAGGCGGACCACGTCGACGGACGTCGAAGGGACTCGACCGGCCAAAAAGGGAAGTCACCTTTTTCTTTTCGAGGTTTGTTTTTGTATGGATCTTGTGGCCGCCGTGCTTGTAAAGTAGAACTTGTATAAGTATTGCCGTGTGCGGTCTTAGTCGGTGTGTAGCTCTCGTCGTCGTTGCTTTTATTGTTTCTTCTTGCATTTGCTTTATATTAGGGTTAGGGTTAGGTAGGTATTGTAGGCTGAAATACGTGCCTTCCTGCTGGGTCTGTGTGTGTGTGAATAAATGTGCTTTGTGTTGAACTGTTTTCCCGTTTCGCTCATCTTTTCTTAATTGAATCTCCATCCTGCTTCACGTAAAGGTTGTAGGTGGCTAATACGCCCGATAATTAATCGGAACCGTCGAGGCGACGATCACACCTCGGTTATCCCGATAGTACGAACGGGCCGCCCAAGCGGCTCGCGTCCGGAGTCGACCTGCGCGAGGTGCGATCGCACGTTTACCATCCGCGTGGTACTTAGTAGGTCGAGTTTGCGAACAACCTATCCCACGCGGGTGGCGATTGGCACGATCGTGTGAGGCCGAAAGGCCCACCGTGACTAGCTCCCGCGTTAGTCCGAGAGGTCACGAACAGAATTGTCCGTCTGGGTGGCGACTCGCGCGATTCGAGTCACGTGGCCGTTCGCACGCCGGCGGGCGCGAATTTCCAACACTGGTGTCCTGGAGTGGAAACGAACTCTCGGTCTCCAAGCTAAATTCGACGGAATCGGCTCAGGGTGAGAGGACGACCCCATATCCCTCCAATTACGAGCGATTTAATTACCGTTACAGAAATAATGATGAGTCTCAAGAGCGAGCTTGTTGTGCCGGTGGATTAGGTAGGTGAGTAATATATTAGATATCTCAGGCCCGGTAGGTACCTTGTAATTATAATCTACGGGGAGCTCAAACCCCGATTACTGAGCACGGACTTGCGGCAACTGCGGTCGCATAATGCCGGCAGCGATCGCCCTCAGCGCAGCCACGAGCCGAGCGCTATTTATGGCCGGCGAATACGCAAACACGAGCGAGCCCCCACAGCCATCCGCTTCAGCCACGTGGTTACTGGCAGGTGAAGCAGGCGACATACGGGCTCAAAACAATTGGAGGCAAGAATGGAAAACAAAACCAAGAGGACGGAAAACGAATAAAGTGGGACATTGAGCAACTGCATGGGTGATGGTAGAAGAGGCAATCGGGACAGAAAAAAGTTGAAGAGGTACAAAGAGAACAGAATATTCAAAACATGGAAAGAAGCCAAATCAATGTCGGTATGTTGCGGAGATGAGACGAATTAGAATAAAAAGCTCGAGGTTTACGGAAACACCGAATCAAAGAGACGTAATACAAAACGAGTGAGATCGTGAGAGAAGAAGAACACGACGGAGAATGTAACGTTAAGTAACCACGTACGTTGTAACAGCTCAGCAAGCGTAGCCAATTAAAGACTATGAGAACAGAAAGAGTACTGAAAGACAGATGAGACCAGGAGAAGGACATTAGTCAATTGAAGAAACACTGAACTCTGCAGATGAGCGAGCAAGAAAGACAATGGATAGAAAAAAAAGAAGACGTAATGAACAGGAAGAGAAATGGTCAATTGTAAGGAAATCACAAGACTTGCCAGAGTGCGAACACAGAGAGCAATGGATAAAACAAAAACATTGAAGCTGGGTTGACCAATGAAAAAGCGAGGCTGGAGTCGAGGAGATAGACAAGAACAGCGAATGAAAAACACATGGAGAGGAGAAAACCACGGAAATGGAGAGGAATATACAGGAGAGAAACAAGGAGAAGAGTATGTGAGAGAAACCAGCAAATGAAACAAAAGGAGGATTAACCAAATAAGCAAACCATAAATGTGAGAAGGAAGGACCGGAGGAGAAACAAGGCAAGTAATAGTGAAAGAGAACATCAATAAATCCAATGAGGAAATTAGCAATTGAAAGAACAAGAATATGAAAATGAAGCAGCCGGCAGAACAGTGGGAGAGAAACCAACTAAGCTATACTGAGTGTGTGAAATTGAACAACTAAAGACGGAGATAAAATTTGGGTCCAGAGAGATGGAAAAACTCCAGAAAAAACAGAACCAATAAATGTACGAGACATGGGAGATAAGGTGATTGGACGTGTTGCTAAAGACGCACAACACACACGATGTTAGTGGAGGACGATGAGGTAGCTCCGGAGCGTTGGAACCCGATGCGACAGCTGATGGCCTCCTCCAACTGAGGAGCTATTTGCCCCCTTGATGCCGACTCACGACCAGTGGTTCGGGTCTGCTTGCGGTCGAGTATGATTGCTGTGGACAGGTGCACATGCGCTTGGGGTATAGAGCCCGGAACCCCTTTGTTGTGCGCGCGAAGTCCGGTTTGTAATGTCCCAGTGTGTCTGTCCCTGTTGGTATGGTGAAAGCGTTTGGATGTGCGGCCCCCCTGTTGTGGAAGCGCTCCCGATGTGTGGTGCGCCCCGTGTGTGGAAAGTGATGGTTCCAGTGTGCACGGAGTCGTGCTTCCCAGCATGCGTGTGTTGAAAGGGGCACCGCAGTGGAAGATGGCCGCTGTGTAAGTGACGGCCAGTACTGAAGTGGAGCATACGTTGAGTGGAGCCGCGTGTGTGCAGAACGGCACCGTGTGCGACAAGCGTGTGGAGTGCAGCACGGTTTCGTGAGTGAACCGCGGGCAAGTGGGCCCCGCGTGTGTTGAGTGGTTAGATTTTGCGAGGAACTGGCACGAGTGACTGGTGAGCGGCGGGTGAGTGACGGTCCGAGTGAGAGAGACTGCGTGTGTGAGAGAGCGGCTTATGTGAGTGAGATGGACGCTGCATGTGCGAACATGCAGCCGCGTTTCCCTTGTGTAATGTGTGGAGTGGAGTGTGTGCTTTGACACGCAGGAGTGCTTGGTTGATGGAGACGACAACCGGCGGACGAGGGACAAAGCCGGTACCCCTAGCGATTTTGCGCACCGCACCGTTTGCACGCGGCGAGCGCGAGGGTCCGTCTGCTGCAACGCACGAGCGCCACCTGCTCGCTTCGGCGGATGTAAACCCGGTCCGGAAACCGCCGCGTGTGGATGTTGGCCAATCCCGCGGACTGACAAAGTTTAGGCAGGACCACGATTTGGACTCGCACGGGTTCTCCACGCGAGCCGTGTGTAAGCTCCACGGGCAGAGCACATGTCTTCGCCTGGGGAGCCCTCGGAGTGCGAGTGTTTCTTTTTGGTGCGCTCACGGTGCGTCATGTCTGCAGTGGATGGATCGGCAGGGTGTGATTTCCCTGCGGATGTACCGTTCAGAGGACGGTACGTGCAGCTTGCATGAGTCCGGGCAGGTGCATAGCAGCGCAGGCGCGAGTTGCCCGCGGGGGGATGCGTGCTGCGCATATTGGAAAAAAATTAACAAAGCAACCTCGCTTTGGTGTGATACAGGATTCCCGGTAATGGGTGGAAGCCCCTGGTGCCTGGGACCAGGATGAAACTAGCTAGGGAAGGTTAGTTTAGTAGACGCTCCATGGGGAGAGGTAAATCTCTCATGGGCCCGCTGGAATGATTAGTAGAGAGATTTAATAGCTCAGGTCGTGAATAATTATTTGACGCTCTTGAGCAGTGAAGATTTGGATGTGATAGCGGAGTAGCTTAGCTACTGTGTTAAAGAGGACGTGCTGTTAGTGTAAGGTACGAATGGGAGCACGCAGTTAGTTTACGGAGGTAGTTAGAAGGAGGCAGAGTTCACATGTGTGAGTTGTGAGAAATGAATGCGGAGACGTTAGTGATCGGAGGCCATCGGGTCTGAGTGTTTATGAGCGAATGTGAATGCATTGGGTGCGATGAGTGATTGGGGAGTGATTCCGGCCCAAGGACCCCGGGATAGTGTTTAGAGTAAGTTAGTGGGTATTCCATTGAAAATGAGAGGTCGTTTTGTTGTTGGTCGGATGTAGCGCGGGAAACCCATTGGAGGGCTTGCAGTAGCCCTGTGTCGCTGGGAGCTGGCTGCGGAAGGGAGTTATTCGCTGATGTGCTTACCCGCGTGACGGTAGTCGGCGCGGGTAGGCAGGGCCCATGGGGGCGGTGTTGCGTTAGTGGGCACGGTGCCCCCGCATGGTGCGGGCCGGCAGCGCCATTACGCGATGGCAGTCTCTCGTGTCAGAGGTGCACCCTCGGAAAGGCCGAGGCCAGCTGGCCACGTGAGCGTTTCAGGGAGGCTCGCCAGAGAGGCACTCCCCAGGTATTTGGAGTTCGTAGGTCGGATGCAGTGTCGTTGCCACGTGTCCATACTAGGAGATCGCAGAGGTCGTGTTCCTGCCAAGAGCCACGCGTCCACAGCCTGAGACGTGTGAGGCACGGGAAGAAAAAGGGGGGGGGGCGGGCCGAAGAATTGAAAGGACCACCAACACAGCGACGTGGAATCTTGTTTTAGAACGTAGTTTAAGCGAGAATGCTCCTGTTGAAGCCCCGGGTAGTTAAGGTTTAATGGTTTTTAGGGGTGCTTAGGAAGTGTACCCTCCGCCCATCCATCCCTTCGCTCGTTGTGGGCCGCTGATCCCACTTTGGGTTAGATCGCTGACCTGGGGAGCATTCCTGAGTTCGTTGGGCCTCGACCAGGACGCTGGCTCTCCCTTATTCCCTCCTGGCAAGGAATGTAGGGTTGGGAGTAGCTACGTGAAGGATCAGTTAGCCGAACAAAGACAGTAAAGGGGTTCGGACGAATTTATTACTGGGAAAGTAAGATGAAATAAAAACAACAACAATCAATAAAAATAAGTTGGTGCAAGTTTTACAATTAAAGGGAGGTTAGTTAGACTTGCAGGCAAGCGATAGGTGGGAGGGACGACCGTTAGGTAGGTCCGGCAGCCCGACTTCCGAGTGCGCCAGGCACCACCGCACTCCTCCACCCAACCTCACGCAGGCAAAGGCTCCGGCCCACTCATCGGCAACTGTGTTTTAGCTGCAAGGCCGTGTGCCGGCGTCATATTGCAGCTGCTGTGCTTCAAGGCTCTGTGCGCCCGTTCATCTAGCGGCTGTTTTTACCTGGCAAGCTTGCCGGTCCAGTTCGTGCGGCTGCTGTTGCCTCAACGAGTTGTTCTGCAGGCGGTGTTGCCGCTACCTTTGCATTGCAATGCCTTCTACCCACGGTTCTTTTTCCCCTGTCTTGTTCCGATTTCCCCGCCCACTTGTTCGATTTCCTATGCGCGCCAGTGATCCCGAGCAACATTTGCAAGGTTGCAAGAACTTCCTGTTGGCAGCTACAACAGCGGCCTTTCTTTTACGAGTAGCGGCCGACGCGGTTTTCTTGACCTATTTCGGCTGCAGAGTCATTATCCATGGGCCAAAGTTTAGTGTAAATTTTAAGGTTAGATTGTACTGTACATAATGTGCGCCCCGCATGTCTGTCTAGCCCGGGAATCTTTATTTAAGTCGTGCTGTAGTGGCGTTGTGTTAGTTACCTCAGCCTTCAGTTATTTACATTTTGGGAGACGAATACCGAATGTCGCACTCAGGCATCCAAGAAACGTTCTCGGTGGAACTACACATGATGGCACATCGAAAAAATTTAATCGGACGGTCTTAAAAAACGGAGTGTTACGCTGTAAATTCCCAACCCCATTCCAGTCCCGTAGTGAGTTATCTTTTAATACAGTTAGTTAGCCCCAAACCGTTGTTTATGAGATTTAATGTGATTCATTCGGCGCACGCTTTGAAGTCAGTCAGTTTCTTTTTCTATTCTTTTATTTAAAACAAAAAACAACAAGGCGCTCGGGGTGGGTTTTCCGCCCTGTTTATCGCGCCATTCTTCCTCCCTGCTTGGTGTGAGGAGAAACGGTGTGCGGCAGCTGGCCCCGATTGTGGATATCGCGATTGTGACGCGGCCAGGCTGAGACCGCCCCTCTTCGGACCTTTTCGAAGCGCCTCGTAAGGGGGTGGAGCATAAGAACGGGGCGTGATGCGAACAGCGGAGCTCCGATATAAAAGTTTCGGATCAGGGCGAGAGCGGTATTGTGGTTGCTTCTTGCTCTCTTCTGTCTTCCGGCTCTCGCTCGCCTCTTCTCTTGCTGGTGCCATGGCGCTGTTGCTATGTGCGGGTCCAAACCCCGCTGGCGAAGAGCTGTCCCTTCCCCTCCTCCCACCTGTGCCATCCACGTTTTTTGTTCCCCCCCCCCCTCTATCGCGCTGATTAGCCGAATACTCACGTCGCGTGGCGTCGAGCGGCCACAAACACGTGCCGCCTGCGAGGCACACAGGAGAGACTCGCCTCTGCCACACCAGAGCACGAGTACGCGCCAGCTGAGACCACGTCGACGGAGTCGAGAGACTCGACAGCCCAAAAAGGATGAAGTCACCTTTTTCTTTTCAGGTTGTTTTTTATGCATCTCTGTGGTCGCCGTGTCTGTAAAGTAGAACTGTACAGTGTGACCGTGTCGTCTGTGCTTATTCGTTTGTAGCTCATGCGTCTGTCGTTAGCTTTATTGTTGTTCTCTTGCATGCACTTATGTGCATTCTGATCTGTTTGGCTTGATTGTGCATTTTATTATCTGTATGCTTGTAAATTACTGCTTTCCGGTGTCTGTTGTCTGTGTGTGTTGGCTGGTAATGAAATGTTGCTTTTGATTGAACTGTTTCCCCGTGTCGCTGCGTCCTTTCTCTGTTGATTATCTCCATCTCTGCCTTCCGAGTAAGGTCGGCAGTGGTACTAGCGCCCGATAATTAAATCGTGAACGTCAGAGTCCGATCGATAACCCGCCGGTTATCCGAAGCACGGAACGGGCTTAAGCCAGGCTCGTGTCACGAGTCGACCTGTGGCGATGGCAAACTCGCCGTTATTACTCCGTGCGAGTACTTCAGGTAGGTACGACTTCGGCGATACACCCTACTCGCACGGAGGCATTGGAGCGGACTGCGATGTGGGACGCGTAAACCCGCCACCCGTGACTAGCTCCCCGGCGTTAGTCTCGAGAGGGCACGATAGAATTGTCCGTCCGGTGGCGGCGTTGCCCGATTCGTGTCACGTGGCCATTGGCACGCCGGCCTGGGCGCGAATTCGCACAATCATTATATAATATATATATATTTACATTAATATAATATATTAATCCTATACACATAGTACATAATTATAGTATACTATACATATACAGTAACCCCGTTTCTCCGGGGGTTACGTTCCAAACCCTACACCGTAATAAAATCCAGCGTATGATATGACGCCGTCCACAAAATTTTAAACACATTTTAATCTCAAATTAACACATTTTGAAAACATTTTGAAGCAGTAATCTTACTGTACTCAAATCAGTTTGCAAAAACATTTGATCGGGCAGTTGCTGGCGTCTGTCTTCATTCATCTGTAGAGAGTTTTATATTTCCATTCCCATCAATCAGGTCTTGAATTGCAACGCCCAACCATTAGAGATCCCATGGCTTCGCCATCCCTAGCAAATTCCTTTGGCCGTTTTCGCCATTGTTTCTAACGTTCAAGATACTTCGTCGTCGTGTCTCGATGCGATCAGATGTTCCTCTCCTCCTCGCATGCAGACTTCGTAAAGCTCAGCCAAACCTCCGTCGTTAATGGTCGAGTTGGTTTTCGATGGGTCATTCACTCCGTGTGCTCATGTCGGTTGATCCTTCTCCCTGTCTTCGCGCCTTTACCCTATCTCTCT
>CM068956.1:44926640-44952603 GCA_035128595.1 Eptatretus atami | reverse complement strand
CCCTCCCTCCCCGTAGACCCCTCAATGAGCGCAGATTTTGATGCAGTTAATAAACCTTCGTTAGGCATCAGATATGAAGCTTGTGCCCAAGTTTCATCAAAATCGTGTGTTTGGTTCAAGCGATAATGACTGGAAGTGTTTACGGACTGACTGACTGACTCACTCATTCATCACTCACTCACCTACAGACACTGCTCGATCGCATAAGCTCACTGGACTGGAGTCCAGGTGAGCTAATAATTAATTATATTCGTGAAATGACTGCAGAGGGTAAACAGAGCAAGGTGGATAACACAGAACTGGCATGTGTGAAGCCAGAGGAAAGAGTTAACAGTCCAAACCAAGCTGGGGTGAATGAAAACAGAAAGAACAAAAAACACCATCTGCGCTGCTAACCTGTCCATGCATGTCCCCGGGTGGCCTTCCTGGTTCAAAGCTCACAGCCAGTCCAAGATCTCCGATGCAGGCTGTCATGTCATTTTTCAATAGCACGTTCTTGCTTTTGAAATCTCTGAAATGTGTCAAACAGCAGGATTTGAACAACAATTGATGCAATTAATCTGCACATTCTACCCCTTTAACATGCTTACAATCCCATGCACTGGTGAGTAAATAGTATGTAATTTGGAGATATATTAGATACAGCAGACCCTCTAATTTTATCAAAAACATTTCTTTGAATTCGAATCTAACATATTGTCGTGGATCCGGGGTTCGAGGCTCACCACGAGAGGAAACACTTGGGTCCCTCCGAAAGCCCAGTCCTGAGGCTGCCAGGCACAGATAACTCTGCATGCTGGAGGGTTGTGAGGCAACCATGAATGCTGATTGGAACTTCCAATCCTGGCAGGGTTACACTACTTCATGTGATACCTTGCCTGTGGACAGCTGCACAAAAGGGTGTTGCATGCCCACAGCGCACACCAAGATTACTGCTGAGTGATACAGTGATTTGGCGCTGGCTAACAAGAGCAAATCATGTGGGGTAGAACTTCCTGGGTGACACTAGCATGCGGACTTTGCTGGAATAATGGAGGAAAAGACAGGATGAGCTGGGTACATTTACAACAAAACCAATTTATTACAATAAATAAGGCAAAGAGCAGGCATATATTTACAGACCAAAGACATAAGCAGACTTAAAGTGATAATAACTTCGACATCTTATTCACACTATCATGACAGGTGCCATAGACACAACCCTGAGGAAAGTTAGAGTGGGGGGGGGGGGGGGGGGGGGGGGGGGAGAGAGAGAGAGAGAGAGAGAGAGAGAGAGAGAGAGAGAGAGAGAGAAAGAAAGTACGAGGTGTTGACGACCTCAATGGTACCTGGGCACGGCGACGGGCCCATGCTTCCCAGTTGCTTCGGAGAGGGAGGAGGTAAGAAAACTGGGGGTGTCCAAGGTACGTGATTTTAGGAGGTACAAATGAGGTGCAATGAAATGCAGATTGGGTGCAGAGAAGGAAAAATGGGAAGAGGTGCGTGTCTGTGGGGACGCTCTTCAGCTCTTTTACGTCCTTCGCAGACGAGACAGAAAATATGAGACAGAACGTGTAAGAAGATAGCTTAACAATGACATGTGAGAAAGTCTGTAAATGTATCTCTAACCGTTGGATAACTGTGATCGGTCTGGCACTCAGTTCGCTCGTCCACCAAACGCTCTGCTCCACCGGCTCCGTTCCGCCTATCAAGCCAGAACTCTCTTCTATTCACTCAGCACCCAGAACTAAAGACTCAGACCCGCTACAATTCCTTTGCAGGGTAGACGTCTAGCGAGAGAGGAGCCCGACGTTGGACCAGGATGGTCAGAAGGCATTTTCCAGTGCTCCCATTGGTGGACGGATGTTTTTCCAAGAAATAGCACCGCCCCTTGCTAGGACCCGATGCCGAAAATGGCTTAATTTGCCCCCAAACTTGGTCACGCGGCAGAGCTCTGAGATTAACATGGGGCGCGGGCTTCTGGGAGTGCTCTCCGGCCATGAACATACACTGGACACCAAATGGGAGTCGAGATTGAGCGGAGCACCAGGGCTATCCAGGCGATGTTGAACGGATTCCAGTGCATACTTGCGCTTTGAGCTGCATGCCAAATCGTTCCGAACACTAGCATCTGCAATGGTAGGTAGTGTCCATAGTTCCCCAATATCCTCAAAGGACAATGGCGGGCATCCGGGGTGATGACTGTGGATGCTGCATTCATTGCAGTTGTGTTTATGTGGTTGAAGCATTGTGGCAGTTATGGTGAGGTGGTTGAAGCATTTGTAGCAGTTTTGGTGAGGTGAGCGAGCTTAGGTTGTTGTGGGGATTTTTAGGAAGGCATTGTGGTGGTCGTATGAAGGTTATATCGTTGTGGTTCGAGTACGGAGAAGGTTGACATGAAGTGTCCGTTGGGGAATGGCACGTGGTTTGAACGGGGTTTTGGCAGCATATGCAAATTAAGCAAGCTGTCTGTTACTATGCGTGCATGCTTGCGTGAAAGAATGTTCGGTGTGCAGCAAAGTAAATAAAATAGATAAAGGAGAGAATGAAGACCTACCTAAAGCCCACATAATGCATTATATCCGACATACCCACGAGACAAGAGGGAAGGACGATCTAAAACGAATACTAATGAAATAATTGCCTCAGGACCGCTATGTTGTATGCCATAGCCGAGGAGAAATGCCAGCTTCGCAGGACCGCAACACTAACCCCCTCATTTTCACCACACTCGTCCTGAGTCGCCAAGCCATCGTATAGCATGTACATTGCCTGTAGAAAGTCTACACCTCCTTTCAAAATTTTCACCTTTTGTTGCCTTAAAGGCTGGAATTAAATTGCATTAAATCAGACTTTTTCCACCTTTATTTACAGGGTTACACTACTTCATGTGATAGAAAGTCGACACATTGTAACCCACAACTTCCGAGTGAAAAACAAATTCTGGCAGTGAGAGAGAGAGAGAGAGAGAGAGAGAGAGAGAGAGAGAGAGAGAGAGAGAGAGAGAGGCAGTGCCGGCCGTTCCGCAGGTGGGTTCAGCCATAATCCCATGGTCTATACCTGTCATTGTCCATACCCCCCTTGCTCCCCTAGTAAGTTCTACAATTTTTTTTTCTATTCCGATCACCCCTAATGTCATTGTCCGTCCCTACCTTTATTTAAATTCCTGGTCCCTGGCCGAATTCCTAATCCCATCCCCCTAACGTCCCTTCAAGAGGAGAGACAAGTAAACCTGTCTAGAGCCACAATGCAGCCTCAGGCCAACTCCTACAGGTCCTCAGAATTCTCAATGGGCAAGTCCAGTGGCCTGCAATCAGTGAAGAGGTGGATGGTGCGAAGGGGTACACATATTCCAATCTATCCTATCCTTAATGAACTTTTAAACTATCTCTGGGGCTTTCCAATATGCCTTTCTCTTTAAACTATGGATTCTAACAACCATGATTTCCATCGTCTGCATTGGTGCTCGTAACAAGTTTGGGCCTGGCCTGCAAATTTTCCTTAGTGCCCTCACACAATTTCATGGCTGGATAGTGAGGCTGGCTCCCCTGGCAGGTCTGTCCATCTGCGAAACTCGCCCGATGGCAGCCCCGGGATGCTAAGGCCGCCTCCGAGCTTACCTGCTCCCTCCCTGACTCTACCCCCCGATGCCCACCATGGCATCTGGCGCGCCGGCCCCCTTCCCTCGGGTACCCGTGCCCACTACACACACTAACGGTTTCCTGGACCCGTGGCCTACTCTCCCCCAACACCCAAGGTGCCCTTCATTAACAATACTCACCTTTCATGAGCCATACTCCCAGCTGGTCAATCATCTCTTGCACCCGGCCAAATGATTCTATTTCTACATTCAGCACCAACCACAAAACAACATCCATTTGTAACTTTGACCAAACCACTAAATTCACACCAAACACACCAGAACCGCTGACCTGCATTCATTCAATTTCTTTTTTAATTATTTTATTTATGTTGATTTTTCACTCATACTGACACTTCTAACGAACTACGCTCCCCTAACTAGCTTGTGCTCCCCATCATCCTTTCAACGAGTGCCCATTCCTTTAAACTCTACGTAGCTAAACCACCTACGTCCCCACTACATGTTCAATGTCTGTCCTTGTCTTCATCGACCAAACTAATCTAAACTAATTCCCCCTCCCTCTAAATAATGTTCCTGGGCCCCGATGGAGGGCCACTTCTATGTATGCCCCCATGGGGCTGACTTATGTCAGTACTATCCTCGAGGAATGTTCTACTTAATTCCACTGCCGTTAAGTAATCTACAAATATTTGATTTGTTAAGATCTAACCACTCATTTACTATTTGTTGTGGTGTGTCTGTAACTGGACATTTACATCCATAATTATGTACTCTGTGTCTCCAACAGTCTTGTGGTAAGGTTTTAAAAACAGAGGCGATTATATTTTGGCCATTATGTTGTATGTATGCATCATTAATCATTTCAATTAATCTTATAAAGGATAAGCAGTTCTTAATTCTTTAATCCAGAAAAGTTATTTACGCTTACGTAGTTACCCCCCCCCACCACCCCCAAAATAGGCATTTGCTCTCCTCTCCAAAACTACATTCACTATTTTGAGGAAACGTGACCAAAACCTTCATCACTTGTAATGTACCAAAGTCTATCGACGCATCAAAATCTGCGCTCATTAAAGGGGTCTACAGGGGGTTTTTACCCCCCCCCCCCAAAAAAAATTGGTATTTGCTCTCTCTTCCGAAATTACATGCACAATTTTGATAAAGTTGACCACAACCTTCATCACCAATGACGTAACCAAAGTGTATCAACCGCATCAAAAAACTGCGCTCATTGAGGAGTCTACGGGGTTGGGTTTTGACCCCTAAAATTGGTATTCGCTGTCTTCTCCAAAACTACACCAATTAGTTTGATGAAACTTGACCACAACCTTCATCACCTGTGATGTACCTAAGTTTGTTCATGGCATCAAAAAATTCAGGGTCTATTGAGGTCTGCGGGGGGTTTGAGTGACTGTTGCTCCTGATCCTGGTTCAGCTTCAGGAGAGGCAGTCCTATTTTTTATTTTTTTTAAATCTGGGTTTCTTGTGCCGCCCGTGTGCATTCATTATTACATTACATCTCTGCATTGTTTCACCTACATATTGCATGCCACACTTGCTACAAATCAACAAGTAAACTGTGTTTGAGGTTTTACATGTAATTAATTCTTTGGTTTCTTTGAACTTGTAAGATCAAGATGTTACTGCAAAATTAATTATATTGTTTGTGGAAAATATAAGACAACTTTTGCAATTGCAAATCAGACATTTACACAATTTGCATTCGGATTAGTGTTCCCTCTTGGCTCACCCAGAATGGCGACCTCCTACAGTCAGGATATTTAACTGCAGCATTACCTTGTCGTGGAACACAAATCCTCTGAGGAGGGTTAGTCCCTAGGGAGGATAGTTCAGCTGGGGGCTGCCCTGCTTTACCTTTCATTTTGTTTAGTTGTATCATTTTCATAGTTTGAAATGTAGTTTTCACAAATACACAATAATGAGATAAATACATAAGAAACAGTATCATGGATTTTACGCATGCACGGATGGACGCACACACACACACACACACACACACACACACACTCCCCCCTCCCTCAATCTCACTCTCCCACCCCTACTTCACTCTCTCCCCTCTCCCTCCACCTCATCTTCCCATACTTCTCTCAATCTCCCCATTTCTCTCCTCTCTCCCCTACTCCTACCCCTCCCCATATCGTGCCTGACCAGAAACGGCTATCAAAATGCATTTTGCCTTTTAAAACATCAATATTTGTCTGATTTTTTTTTGCAACCGAGTCTTAAACAATCTTAGTGACTATAAAAAAAATGAAATTAGACATTGAATGAGAGCAAAGATAAAGCAGTGAGGGAGTTAGAAAGCGTGAGCCTTACAAAAGAGGTCTACGAAACCTCAGACCAATACGGAGTATAGAAATCGTGGATGAAGTCAGGAGAACTGTCCACCCAATGGGTGGAACAAGCACGCACGGCTTATTTTATAATATAGATTACGTCCACCTGCAATTTTTGTCCCATGCCCCTCCGACAAGGTCGGAGACGGGGGACATTAAAATGAGCTCCGTCCGACCGACCTATCATCTGTCCATAACCGATCCTCTGTCCATGTACTTTTGTGTTCGCGATATTTCAAAAACCGTTGAACATTTAGCTTTCTTATTGCTGGTATCCATTTCTCACGACATTATCGCAACCTGATTAGATCACGGCTGTGATTGACTGAATTCTGTTGCCATGGCTACCATCTTAATAACTATGCTTGTGTGCAAGATATTTCAAAAAACATTCAACATTAAGCTTTCATATTACACAGATCTATTCCTCATACCACCCAAAAGGCAGGGGACTGAGAGTATTAGCTCCTTGTATGTCCTTAAAAATGGAACATTTTGATGGAAATGTATTCGACTGTCCATATCTGAAATCACAGCGCAGTATTTTTTTTTTTTGTTCCAAAATCAAATTTCCTTTATAGTCACGAATTAATTATTTTTAAGCTTGTTTCCCCCCTACCCTAGGTCTACCAATCATTTTATCCTTTTTACCAGAAAGGGTGAAATATTTTTGCCTGAACTCATCCCGAACACAAAAATGTCCTTTTTTTGTATCCGAAAACGGCCATTCACATGTGATACGTAAACAACCTGGGAAAGTCAATTTGTTTTGAGTGGAGAAGTTGTGACTCAGACAACAACACTCTGAGATGACGAGCAGTGAAACCCGATAAAAAGAGACATCCAAGAAAGCCAGACGACTTGTTACTCAACGTTTACATAGGAATTTGAAATTCATTCAAGATGCCGGTGAAAACTTGCCTAATCTTTTCCAAGGAATACACCATGTGATCTTTAAAATCCACCAACGAACAGTGCTGGCAGACGGGTTCCTCACCCACTTAACGTCTTTCCAATGGGTGGCATGCGGCACACATTCTGATGCCTGACCATGCAGTTTATAACTGGGTCAAGATTCTAACCCAGGTAACACAGTTCAAAGGTGAGCACGCATACTTCTCAGTTATTCTGGCAGCACAAAATAATCGGAAATGAATCAATAAAACAAACTTGAGTGCGACCACCTCAGCCAGGAAGGGGCACCACAGTGAACTGTCACCATTGCTGCACTATCAAGCATCAATTAAAAACGCATGATAAGCGAAAATTATTTATTTATTTTTAATCCGAGAGGAATGAAAGTGTTTAAGAGTGCTTACACAATTCATTGTACTACACATCTATATAATTGAACCAGGATTTGCCGTTAAAGGCAAAAATCTCATGTGACAGATCAAAAAGAATATAGATTAATGATCTCTTGTTCGCCGCCAATGCTACCCGGAACGTCGACGCAGGAGTCCACACATAGAGCGGATGCTGCAAACATCAAAATTCAAAACACCACCCCCGTGTAAATCAAAAGGCATCTGTTGCATACAGTTAATGATTCTCCTTGTAAACAGGAATGGTTTAATCACAGCTTTTATTTGCAAGTCATCACAGCACGATCTTATTACCTCAAATGCCGTCGCTCTCGAAGCACTGCCCACACAGACGAACCAACCGTCACTTCTGTTCCCGATGACGTCACTGCCGTTTACCAAATGTGCAAATTCTAAACATAACGTCGCCACCATGTGATTGAAAAAAACATCCCCCACTGTGTAATTCAAAATAATTGCAATTCGACATGAATGTATTGTCGTGTCCAGGGGGTCAAGAGCAACCTGGACGGATAGCCGAACGGTTCTACCTTGGAGGCGAACACGTGATCCTTGGAGATTATAATACACATGGGACAGGGGCGGCAAAGCACGTAGCAGACGCGTTCAACAGGACGGAGGACAAGGGTTTATATTCGAACCCACAATGAACAGACAAACACAGGGAATCTTAATGAATAGGGGTTTAATGGACATAAATAAAGTATTCCGAAGAGGAATAAATCAAAACGTAATCATGAAAATAAATCAAAGCATGAGGTAATGAAACGTGAGGTAATCTACAGGCTAAAGTCGAGGCGCCTTTACGCACAGTTACAAAAATGGACAAGGGGAAATATAAAACAAAAGAAAAATCCCTCTCTTTATTCTGGCACTTAGCTTTGTCCAGAGATGGTCTTTTAGAACTTGACGATCGAACCGCGTCGTCTGCGCGGGAAGCTCGCAAGACGGCACCAAGCTGCTCTGTTAGCGGGAAACGTACAGGAGGCAATTCGGGCGGTGATTTTCAACACCAGGGCTCAGAAACTGCCGTGCAGCTTCTTTTCACGAGCGAATATGCCGACCGTTCCTCTCTTGCACCAGGTCTGTTCACCACGATCGTCCACCTTCCTCCTCGACCACAAGACGAGATGATTTCTGAGGCCCCGTGATAAGGCCATGAGGCACGCTCTTCCTCCCTCCTCAGAAACGTACACTCTTCACGACTCAGCTGAACAGTAATGGCTAGCGTCAGCACGTGAACAAACTCACCTCAGCACAAACACGAGAATCATGCAGCCTTCTTCGCCGTGTCGAGGGGAAGCCAGCGAGCTAGATCATTTTGCCTCCAATCACGTACTTCACACAACTATCCTCTCCCCCGAACCTTCTGACCTCACGCCCATCCATCATCCACTCCAGGGGCGTGGTTTGCTAGTTGTCATTCCTGGAGGTGGGGTTTTTTTGCCTGCTTAGAATGTTTGGCTCGGTTGTTGATGTTTCAAGGAGGTGATTCCTTTTTTATCGCCGGTTTTGTAAATGCAAAAACGTAGGAAAAGGTCACAGGGGGGCAATCACATACTGGGGGAAATTATCCTTAAACCCTACCCAATTAACACAGCACCGAGAGAGAGAGAAAGAGAGAGAAAGAAAAAGAGAGAGAGAAAAAGAGAGAGAGAAAAAGAGAGAAAGAGAATATCAGATGCTTCTAACTCCAGTTATGATCTGCAAAATGATTTTGAAAGGGCACACAACCTTTGACCTGTTGAACCCAAAATTGAATCGGTTCATCTTTGTATCACAGTCCATACTTGTGTCAAGTTTGGTTGAAATCCATTCTTTGGTTCACCTGTTATTGTGGCAATAAAATTTTCAATTAAAAATCATATGACCATGGACCTTTGACCTTTTGAATGCAAAATCGAACAAATTCATCTTTGCATCATCATACATACTTATACCATGGTTGGTCAAAGTACCTTCATTGAATCAGAAGTTATCACAGTAATGAAAATTTGTTACGAACACATGCATGGATGGACAGACAACCCGAAAACAATGCCTCCGGCACGTTCGGCTGCGGAGGCATAAATATAAATTAGTGGGTCATCCTTGGGTCAAAAGATTCGAGATGCGATGCATCCCGTTTTTCGGTTGTCAGGCCATTTAGGTCAACTTTTAGTGAAATAGCTTTTGATGTGCATCTGGGAAACATCAAGCACAATGTAATCGAGCACAATGGACGTCTGCACACCCAAAATGCATCACAAGAAATGACATCTGAAACAATAAAATTTATTCCAAAGTAAATACCTTTCCAAAACGTTTTGGGAATAAAGCTTTTGCATGGCAAATGGCTAGTCCATTACCTGCACGGCCCACGTGGAATTATGTGGTACTAGTGCGTGCCTGTACGTGCAAAAAAAAAAACTTTCAAACCGTGTGCCAGAAACAACAACCACACAAGCCCGTTCCTTCGCTCTCGCATGCCCGTACGTGCGTGGCCGTACATGCAAAAAAAAAAAAAAAAAGCTTTCAAACAACCACACAGGCCGTTCCTTCACTCTCGTAAACGACGACTGGATTGGGCATTGTGTTTATCTATAAATGTGCATAAGAAATCGAGAAATTATTAGAATACAGTAAGTCATCACTATCCGGAAGTCCTACGTTGTAACCCGTAATGGGAACGCGCTCTAACTTGGCCATAACTTGGGAACCACTTATCCGATTAATTTCAAACCTTTGAAAGGCAAACAAACAGAGATTGCTGGAATTATAGATAGAAGATAGATACTGTGGGTGCAAAACGCCAAGCAACGTGTCCTGTCATTGGTAACTAAGGATCTCTTCCCCATCGGCCACGCCTACGCAACAACGTGTCCTGTCATTGGTTTGGTAAATAAATGGCCATAACTTGGGAACCACTTGTCCGATTAATATCAAACCTTGAAAAGCACATACTCGGAGCCCAGCAATATACTGTCAAGTTTCAATTAGATCGACCAGTGGTTGTCGAGAAACAGCGGTCACACACACACACACACACACACCACACACACAACACACAAACACACACACACACACACACACACAACACACAAACACACACAACACACACACACACACACACTGCTGGAATTATAGATAGATGGCAAAAGCTGACAAGCTCTGCACATTGTATTTTCAGGTTTGGCTTTGTGCCCAAATCAAAAAGAAAATCCATCCCACATTCACACATTATCATATCAATTGGATGACAAGGTAAATCAATACAGCAGGCATGCAGTTCATGCAGCATCAAGCACAGATACAATCTGTTGCATTTTCACCAAAAACAATGTCTCCGTTTTTTCCTAGTTTCAGAGATGGCACTTGGATAACAAAGCACTAACCTGTGGGCAATGGCAGGCTTTAAGTCTGGACCCTCCTCGTGCAAGAAAGACAGTCCCCTTGCCATGCTCTCTGCAATGCGGCACAATTCTACCCAGCTCAGTACGTTTCCTTTGAGAAAATCTGTGATGGAGCCCTACAGTGAGACAACAAACCATGCACATATCCCACAGTGATCAAGTGAATAGCATGGGATCTTAGACACGATGCTGAAAAAGTATTGAATGATACCAACTTCAAGGCCACAACTCTTCGGATTCTGTGTCAGATACTAGGCCTGTAATACTCAAAGCAGACATCAACTCAATTCGGATTTAAGTGGCATTTTATTAACGACTCCAGACTACACCTGAGATTTGGGAGGCTTAAGGGTCGTACACAAAGTATGTGATGCTTTGGTGCGGGTGGGTGTTTTCCCGGAGCATCAAAGACTCACAGTAGGGGGGAGGGTGCTACGGTCATATGGTGCCATCAAGCAACAGCATCCAATATGAAACTCCCATTTACATTTGGAAAGATCGAGAAGCATTGATTCTGGGGGAACATCCGAGTCTCAACTGCACTTGATCCATATTTTGTTCGCCGTATCTGCAGTCAAAAATGGCTTTCATTCGGAATAAATATTATTCATTGTTAACATTTCATAATTGTCTTGTACCTTAACCAGATATCAGGATTGTGCACTGAATGAATCAGTTAAGAGATGTTTTGCATCATTTTGAGAGGGAAGGCTATTCCAGAGAGCGGTATTTTGGAGGAGGGGTGGAGTGTATTTCGTTGGAGTCACGTATTATTTAGGGGGCCATATGAAGCGTCATCAGGTGTCACAGGGGGAACAGATGGATGAGGTGAAGGGGGAATGGGGGTCAAAAGAAAGAGTTGCGTATTTTGTGTACAACCCTGAACACTTAACATGATATGGGACTTAAACTTTTAGAACCGAGTATATACATTTGTGATTTGATAAAGGTCATATTTGAGTAGCTGGAAATTTAACTGCACATATTGGGTATTTGGTTCTTTTTCTGCAACATTTTGTGGCGAGAAAGAGAGATAATAGTAAAGAAGAAAGGGAGGAGGGTCGGGGGAGGAAATGAAAGGAAACTCATGAGGCAGGGTCACATATGAGAATTAAAAACAAAAAAATTACACAACTTGGCACTCAGCTCCAGGTCTGTCAGATACTAATCCCATTGGCACATGCATGGAAATACTTTGTCTTCATTTGCAGAACAAACAAACAAACTTGTATTCATTCTCACAAACCTTTTCATGGTACACGGTGATGAGCCACAGTTCAGTGTCGAGGCCCGAGCCACGCCGCTCCCCGGCAAGAAACTGTAACAGGTGGTCATGCTTCATGCCAGGTGTACTGAAAATATCCATCTCGTTCTGCCATGAATTCTTGTTCTGTGTTGATCCAGAGAAAAGTGTTCGTACAAAAAAGTGCCAGGAGAATATGATGGATTGGCCAATATCACCAGTGAAATGGTGTATTATTTGTCACCATTATGAAATGATAGCACACAGATTAGACTGGAGATGCTCTCAATGCCTTTAAAACATAAAGCAAATTGAGAGAATGGACCGGCTGGCGACCATTCCCAGGAACCCCGGTTTATCGCATGCTACAGGGCACCGAGGTCACAGCTGCCGCTGTATTAAATGGGCCCAGAATGACAGGGAAATTCTCACGTCAGCTGTTGCATGTAAAAACACCTGCCACACAACATTACAACGGCAGATTCAAGGCCAACAAGAACGATGCATGGCGGTCACTGTTGCTGTACTCATTTGGCAGAAATAAAAGCAAATTTGAGCACTCCTTAAAACGACAACGATGTACAGAGCACACATTTGCAAAGGTCCGATTTAAACAAAGTAAAACATTCAAACGTCTTTATTGAGCAATAGCTCACTATGCTTTCATGTGTTGATAAGAAGAAAAAACAACAAATGCAGATACAGTTGTTATCATTATTTATAAAGGTCATGGCTTGCTCGAAATCCATTTTGAAGAAAAAACTGAATTCATCACTCGTAGCTAATACAAAGAAAAAAAAGAATAGAATTCTTACACAATCAAAAACAGCAGTGTGTACAGAACAAAACGTTGAAAGTTAAAGGCCAATTCATACCTATTTCAATCTTTCTACAGAGACATCGCAATCAATTTCACTTAAACACAGTTAAAACCTCCATCATGTGGTACATCAATTACGCGGTCGTCTTCCTTATGTGGACAATTTTCCCTCTATAAACCATTTCCGAGATTAGAATGACCTTGATTGCACATTCAGATGCTTTACACTACCATCGGTCTCTTGTAGAAAGCCATTGTTTCATGTTGAAAGGCCACTGATACTGCAACCATTTTGGAGACTGGAACCATTAAGCTTTGTAAGCATAGAAGCTGTGAGTAAACAATGTATTGCCTTCCATAAGTGAGTCATTGTCATCAATTTTACAATGCACAACTTGGATAAAGCAAACACACTATGTGTATATGTGTGTATATATATACAGCTCTGGAAAAAATTAAGAGACCACTGCAAAATTATCAGTTTTCTGGTTTTACTATTTATAGGTATGTGTTTGAGTAAAATGAACATTTTTGTTTTATTCTATAAACTACTGACAACATTTCTCCCAAATTCCAATAAAAATATTGTCATTTAGAGCATTTATTTGCAGAAAATGACAACTGGTCAAAATAACAACAAAGATTCAGTGTTTTCAGACCTCAAAGAATACAAACAAAACAAGTTCATATTCATTTTTAAACAACACAATACTAATGTTTTAACTTAGGAAGATTTCAGAATCAATATTTTGTGGAATAACCCTGATTTTCAATCACAGCTTTCATGCGTCTTGGCATGCTCTCCACCAGTCTTTCACATTGCTGTTGGGTGACTTTATGCCACTCCTGGTGCAAAATTCAAGCAGCTCGGCTTTGTTTGATGGCTTGTGACCATCATCTTCCTCTTGATCACATTCCAGAGGTTTTCAATGGGGTTCAGGTCTGGAGATTGGCCTGGCCATGACAGGATCTTGTTCTGATGGTCTCCATCCACACCTTGATTGACCTGGCTGTGTGGCATGGAGCATTGTCCTGCTGGAAAAACCAATCCTCAGAGTTGGGGAACATTGTCAGAGCAAGAAGGAAGCAAGTGTTCTTCCAGACAACCTTGTACGTGTCTTGATTCATGAGTCCTTCACAAAGACATATCTGCCCGATTCCAGCCTTGCTGAAGCACCCCAGATCATCACCGATCCTCCACCAAATTTCACAGTGGGTGCGAGACACTGTGGCTTGTAGGCCTCTCCAGGTCTCCGTCTAACCATTAGACGACCAGGTGTTGGGCAAGCTGAAAATGGACTCATCAGAGAAGATGACCTTACTCCAGTCCTCTACGGTCCAATCCTTATGGTCTTTTGCAAACGTCAGCCTCACTCTTCTTTGCTTCTCATTGATGAAGGGCTTCTTTCTAGCTTTGCACGACTTCAGCCCTGCCCTAGAAGACTGTTTTGAACCGTCCTCGCCGTGCACTTCACCCAGCTGCCGTTTGCCATTCTTTTTGTAAGTCACTTGATGTCATCCTAAGTTGTTGAGTGATATTCGAATGAGTTGGCAGTCATCCCAGTCAGTGGAAAGTCGTTTTCACCCTCTGCCAGTCTGTAGCTTTGTTGTCCCCAATGTCTGCTGCTGCTAAATATATATATATATATATATATATATATATTATATATATATATATATATATTGTTACGGCTGTGGAAATTCGCAAACCACCATTCAGGGCCCGTAGGTGAGATATCTCTAAGTACATGTGTAGTTAGCCCAAACCCGTTGTATAGAGGGAATTTGTGTGATTCATTCGGGCTGCGACACTTTGAGATAGCCGTTTTTCTGTTCTATCTTTATTTTGAACCAACCAGCTCTCACCGCCATCACACAACAACCACCACGCCAGCCATCGTCACCAACTGCAACCAGCTCTCCAACCCTCGGACAACAACAACAACGCCAACAGCCACGACCTTTACCTTCACAACTCGCTCCCACATCATCGCATCGCCGTCATTCCCAAACGGCACCATAACCATCAAACCACCACCGAAAACCCTCCACCACCCTCACCTCTCTCCTTCTACGGCCATTCCCGCACCCCTGTGAACACTGAGCGTCGGGCTGTCTTGGGCCCGTTCAGCGATACGCACCGAGCCGCGAGCGCAAATAGCGGCCTTTCCGAGGAAAATTCGGATCACAAACGCTACACGCCCACTTTTGCTCCGTCCAATTAGCAAGCGCGGGGCGGCTTGGCCCGCCTCCAGGCGCGTCTGTGTGAAATCGATATATGCAAATTCTAGATCAGGGGAGGTTCACGCCCACTTTTCCTCCGTCCAATTGACGAGCGTGGCTCCGCCCCGAGGTCATCCTGATCCGGATATTTGCATATTAGCGGCTCCTGCCAGGATATAAAACGGCGAGCGCAAGGAGAGTGATCGTCAGAGAGAGAATCGAGTGGAGGCGGGTGGAGTGTTGGAGTCCAGAGAGTTGTTTGCTGAGTCAAGTTGGGTTCTGGAGTCGGCTGAGAAGAGTTGCGGGAAGAGGCAAAGGAGCTCGGGTCCGAGGCGAGAAGGACGGCGTCGGCGACGAGGTCGCGGAGTGGGATCGCTCGTCGCAGGACCCAAGCCAGCCAGCCATTCTCCTCCCAGGGCATCAACAATTCCCCTTTCCCCCGCGCTGAGATAGTGCAAAGAGGGGGCCCCGTTCCCACCCCACTCCAAGCGTCGTGCCAGCGAAGCCCGCCAAGGAGCACGGAGTCGGGGCACAGCCACGCAGCACATTTGCGGCTCGTCGCCAACGCGTCACGAGGACGCGGGTAGGACCCCCCCCCCCCCGGTCTCGCGGGCCTGGCCGCTCTCCCAGGTCACGCGCACATTTTGCCTACAGGCCTGTCTGCCCCCTTGTCTTTGAGGGTGGCTTCTTTCCTTTGCTTTCGAATGAATGTTGTTGGCGCCGTCTGTAAAGTAGAACTGTATAAGTGTTGCCCTGTGTGCGCGTAGTCGGTAGTAACTCTGCGTCGTTGTTGCTTTTGTTTTGGTTGCTATATGTGCATTTTAACTGTATGGCTGTATATGTGTGCTTTCCGTGTGCCAGGAAATAAATGTGCTTTGTGTGAACTGTTTTCCCGTTTCGCTTCGTCTTTTCTTTATTGACCCTCCATCCTGCTTCACGTAAAGGGTTCGTAGTGGGTGCAAAACGCCGGTAAATAATCTGAACCGTCGAGGTCGACGATAACACCGCTCGGTTATCCCGATAGTACGGAACGGGCCGCCCAAGCGGCTCGTGTCGCGAGTCGACCTGCGGCGAGGTACGATCGCCCGGTTTACCATCCGCGTGGGTACTTAGGTAGGTCGAGTTTGGCGAACAACCCTATCCTACGCGGGTGGCCGATTGGCACGATTGTGGTGAGGTCGAAAGGCCCACCCGTGACTGGCTCCGGGCGATAGTTCCCGGAGGGTCACGACTGAATTGTCCGTCCGGTGGGCGACGTGCCGCGATTCGAGGCACGTGGCCGTTCGCATGCCGGCGGGCACGAATTCGCAACAATATATACTAATAAAAGGCAATGTGTGTCAGTGTGTGCGTGTGCGTGTGCACGTGCGCGTCCGTGTGTGTGTGTGCGTGTGTGCGTGCGTCTCCATAACTCCAAAACCATAAAACCTTGCAGCATGAACCTTGCAAGCATACAGAGTAAATCTCCAAGGAAGTGCAAGAGTGGAAATTCGGTGTTTGGGTTAATTAAAACACCCCTTTTGAAGATAATTAATGGCCTTATTTAAATATATCCTTCATCAGGTGCATCCTTGGTCACCACTTTATGAGGTTACAAGGTGTATCCTGGGTTACCTCGCTGGGGTCTGAAGCCACCATGTTTTTTGGCCTGCTCAACGCTACCTTGATTTGGAACAGGCCACGACTTGGAACAAGCTATTCGTCATAGCTATGAATCGCTGGGTACATTGCAATGCTTATAAATGCCCAGAGACGTCAGCGTTCGTTGTTTTATTTCAATTCCGCACATGCGTTAGCCACGAGTATCTCTTAAACTAAAAAGAATTACAAAATTTAAGCTCCAGAATCGAACTTACAAGCAGTTCCGACTCCTAAAAAAGTGTTCATCTGTCCAATTCAGACATATTTGACATTTTGGACGTCTCTGGGAAGTGTATGTTTCATATGACGATTCGGTGATTGCCAATTGCGTGCCAAGGGAGCCGTTTCTTATCGACCGTTTCGTTGGAGTGTTTGTTTGAATGCTTAAGCCACTTGGCGAGCGCTCTCCAAGCTGAATGGTTGTTTGTTTCGGGAAAAAGTACACGTGCTTTCAATCTCACATCGATTTGACGTACATTTCCGCCTTTGTTGGGTACTGCGGTGCCGTGCAGAGAGTGCCTCATCCACTGAAAATGTGCAATTTTCGCAGGACATAGCTTTGTGCGATCTCCATTTGTAATCCACCTCTCACTTCGACATTGATTCGACAAAAAAGACAATAAGGTCCATCTGACCAGGTGTTCGCCATGTTTGTTATTGCTGTGAAGGCATAGAGCATAGATCGACATTTTGTGTTCTCTGGCTTGGTACATTTTTGAATTGAATTTCGCTAATTACCGACTTTAAATCCTCTTTCAAAGAACGCTGTTTCAAGGTAAATCTTTGTGTTCGTCGTTTTTATTCACTTGATGTGTTGTACATTGCATGTGTGTGAATGTACATAAACTGTTTACTACACAATGGCATTTGGCACTGGTGTGTGTGTGTGTGTGTGTGTGTGTGTGTGTGTGTGTGTGTGTGTGTGTGTGTGTGTGTGTGTGTGTGTGTGTGTGTGTGTGTGTGTGTGTTTATTGGTCATTGTTGATATCTCCATATACAAGTTTCAGAAAGTGGAACAGAGCCCTCCATGTCTCAGTATCCACCTCCATGTGTGTGTGTGTGTGTGTGTGTGTGTGTGTTGTGTTGTGTGTTTGTGTGTGTGTGTGTTGTTGTTGGTTATCTCCATTTAGGGTGTTCAGAAAGTGGAACGGAGCCCTCCCAGTTTTAAAGTATTCACCGCCGTATGAGTGTTGTTTGTGTAGCGTGCGTGTATGTATTGGTTGTTTCTTCTGTGAAGGATTTCACAAAGTGGAATGGAGCCTCCCAGGTCTCAAAGTATCCACCTCCGTATGATGTGTGTGTTGTGTGCTTGTGTGTACATGCAGGTTGCTGTTACCTGCTATCTTCACATGGGTGGGTTTCAGGAGTGAAACATAGACCGACCACATCTCAAGTATCCACCTCCGAGTGTGTGTGTGTGTGTGTGTGTCTTGATTGGTATCTACATATGCGGTATCACAAAGTGAAATGGAGCCCTCCCAGGTATCAAAGTGTGTGTGCGTGTGCGTGTGTGTGTGTGTGTGTGTCTTGATTGGTACTACATATGCGGGTATCACAAAGTGAAATGGAGCCCTCCCAGGTATCAAAGTGTGTGTTGTGTGTGTGTGTGTGTGTTGTGTGTGTGTGTGTGTGTGTGTGTGTGTGTGTGGTGTGGTGTGTGTGTGTGTGTGTGTGGTGGCGTGCGTGCTGTTGATTTGTATCTTCATATGTGAGTTTCAGAATGTGGAATGGAGTCCTCCCAGGGTGGGCTCAAACTATCCACTTTATTACCTCTGCCACCGTAAGTGAAGGAGGTTATGTTTTCATCCCTTTCTGTATCTTTGCTTGTTGTTTGTTGTCTGTTCTCTGTGTACAGGATATCGAAAAAGTTGTGGACGGATCCAGATGAATATTGTGGACAGGTTCGGTGTGTGACAAGGAAGAATATATTCAATTTTGGTGAAGAAATGATACGGATCTGATAATTACCTCTGCCACCAAAGGTGAAGGAGGTTATGTTTTCACCCTTTCTGTCTGTTTGTTTGTGTTCAGGATATCCAAAAAGTTGTGGACGGATCCAGATGAAATTTTGTGGAGAGGTTAGGTGTATGACAAAGGCGAACTGATTAGATTTTGGTAAAGATCCGGATCCAGATCCGACGACTAGAATTTTTAAAGTGATTCTTCACCATTGAAAGATGGGGCTCAAAAATGATAAATAGCACGATATCTTAAAATGTTATGAACGGATTCAGATGAAACTTCGTGGATAGGATGGGTGTGTGACACGGACGAAGCAATTGATTTTGTTAAGATCCGGATCTGATCGAGAATTTCTTAATTTTTAAAGGACCACAGTTGGAAACTAGAAAGGCACTCGGTGGAGCGCGTACCTCCGCCATGAATGCCTGATCCACTGGAACATATCGAGCCCAATAACTATATATATATATATATATTATATACATACAAACATACATATACAGTATATAATATTACATATATATATATACATATATATTATATATACATACATAACATACATACATACATATAATAATATATATATATATATATATATATATATCTTCATATATATCTACATACATATACAGGGGGCTGCAAAAGTAGGTATACAGTAAGGATACCAGTGATTACCAGTATTATAATGGTGGTGCTCGGATTCATTTACTACGAGAATTCATTTAATTCATTAAATCAAAACATTTGAGGGATTAATATGTTTATTATTGATATGTTTATATTGGTATGTTATTATTGATATGCTTGATAATAATCAATAAAATACGTTTTGTGCGCACGTTTTGTTTTTCATTACTGTATACCTACTTTTGCAGCCCCTCTATATATGTATGTATATATATATATATATATATATATATATATATATATATATATATATATATATATATATTGTTGCGAATTCCGCCCGCCGGCGTGCGGACGGCCACGTAACTCGAATCCGGCACGTCGCCCACCGGACGGACATCTGTCGTGACCCTCTCGGAACAACGCCGGGAGCTAGTCACGGGGGGGGTTTAACCTCACCACGATCGTGCCAATTGCCACCCGCGCAGGATAGGGTTGCTCGCCAAATTCGATCTACCTAAGTACCTGCGCGAATGGTCGACCGGCGGATCGTACCTCGCCAACGGCCGACTCCGGACACGAACCGCTTAAGCGGTCCGTTCCGTGCTACCGTGATAACCGAGCGGTGTTATCGTCGCCTTGACGTTCGATTAATTACCGGATGTTACACCCACTACGAACCCTTACGTGAAGCAGGATGAGAGTCAATAAGAGATAAGACGAAGCGAAACGGCACAGTTCAAACAGCAAGCAATTTATTCACACGCACACACAGACAGCACGGAAGGCACGTATTTACAGCCATACAGTCAAAATGCACATAAAAAGCAAAGGAAGGGTTAAAACCGAATACGCGTACACACGGCAACACTTATACAGTTCTACTTGTCGACAGGCGCCACCCACAGTCATTTACACAAACCCAAAGAAAAGAAAAGTGAAAGTTGCGACTTCCCTTTTGTGGCTGGTGAGTCCCTCTCCCACGACCGTCAGCGTGGTCGCGCCTGGCCCCGACCTCTCTCGCGGCCGGCGAACCCTCTCCGGCACTCCCGTCCGGACGCGCAGGTCCACCTCACAACGGGCGCTGCCGCGTCTCCCGTCCGTGCCTTCGTGACAGGGCGCTCGCCAAGCCGCGGCGCAGGACCTCTTCCCTCGAAAACCAGAATCTCGTACCAACTCGACCACCCTCCACCAACTGAAGACCAACTCAACTCTCAGGAGACAGGAAGCCTCGGAAAACCAACTCAACTCACCAAGGTCCGTCCTGTCCGCCTTTTGTAGCGCGGCCCGCCCTTCGCTCCGCCCCGTTTTCGGCTCCACCTTCCTTCGAGAGGGTTCCCGAAAAGGCGTTCCCTCACCTCTCCCTCCACCCCGCCCCGTGCGGGGGCCGGGGGAGTCAGTTTGGCTCTGGCCCAGGGAATTATTCCCCAAAATAGACCCCTCCCTTACGACGACTCTGACCTTTGACCTGCATCGCCCCTCTCCACTCCAAACGCGGGGAAGATCAAGGCGGGAGAATCAAGCGGGAGAATCAGGCGGGAAAAGTCCGCGGCGGGGCTCCGCTGTTCCTTCCTTGGCGCTTTGTTTGCCGTTCGGAAGCGGACGTAGTGGCGAAGATGTGGTAGCGTAGATGGTGGCGTGGCGGTTGTAGTTGGTGGCGCTGTGATGGGGATGGCGTGGGTTGGAGATGCTGTTTGTTTGAAATAAAGATAGAGAAAGAAAAACGACTAACTCAAAGCGTCGCAGCCCGGATGGTCACATAAATTCCCTCTATACAACGGTTTGGGCTAACTACACATGTACCTATCGAGATATCTCACCTGCGGGCCCTTTATGGTTGAATGCGAATTTCCACAGCCGTAACATATATATATATATATATATATTGTTACGAATATGGCCCACCTGGCGTGCGAGCGATTGCGTAACTCCATCGCAACCGCGTCGCCCACCGGACGGACAATTCAGTCGTGACCCTCCTGGAACTACCGCCAGGAGCCAGTCACGGGTGGGGGTTAACCTCACCACGATCGTGCCAATTGCCCACCCGCGCAGGATAGGGTTGCTCGCCAAATTCGACCTACCTAAGTACCAGCGCGAGTAGTCGACCGGGCGATCGTACTCGCCGCAGGTCGGCCTAGACACAACCGCTTAAGCGGTCCGTACCGTGCTACAGTGATAACCGAGCGGTGTTATCGCCGACCCGACGGATGTGATTCTCTTCTTTACTCGGGTGTTCAAAACCCACTACTAATTTATTCCACGATTCAAGATGGCACTTTCAAAAGGGAAAAAGACGACGAATGGGATACATTTCACACAAGGACATTTATTTAAACAGCACACGTATATACAGCCAAGGCAGTCATGCAATGTACAGGCACATAGAAGCGAAAGCAATACCACCGACTACGATTATTATTACAAGCACATCACTTACACAGTTTCTACTTGGCAGGACACGGCACCACAGATGCATACAAAACAAAGAAAAACCCTCCCCATAGGCAGGGAGGTAGACGGGGTTCGTAAACCTTTATGGCACGGGCCTGGAGACCGAACGGGTCCGTGAGACCGAAGGTCTTACCCGCGCCTCGTGGCGCGACGGTGGGCAGGTCGCGACGTCGCTCCCCACGGCCTTGCGTAGCCCGCCCTCGTGGCGCGAGTGGGCAGGTCACGACGTCGACTCCCCAGGCCTTGCGTAGCCGCGCCTGACCTCGGGCCCTGGCGTGGCCAGCGAGCTCTCTCCGGCGTTGCTGCTGGTGCTTTCACAACCCACGATCGAACAAGAAAAGACTGAAGGGCAGAAGGGCTTCAGGACCAGAGAGAACGGAGATGGGCCACAGGGCGAGAGCTCATGGACCAGAGAGAGAACGGATGATGGACCACAGGGCGAGAGCTCATGACGCAGAGGAGAACGGATGATGGACCACAGGGCGAGAGCTCATGGACCAGAGAGAGAGAGAGAGGATGATGGCCCACAGGCGAGAGCTCAATGGACCAGAGAGAGAGAGCGAGCCTCGTGCGCGTCCGCCCTTTTATAATCTGAGGCTCCGCCCTTCCCGCACCCCGCTTCTGGCTCCACCTCCCTTCTGGAAGCTTCCCAAAAAGGGGCGTTCCCTCACCCCGACGCCTCACGCTGTTCATCCACCAATCGGCGGCGAGCTGCCTCCCCCTGCCTCCGTCCACTCCTCGGAAAACAGGCGGGAAAATCCCGCGCCCATCGGAACTCTTTTGGTTCCCTTTTTCGTTCGACGGTTTTCAACGCGGCTTGTTGCTTGCGTGGAGGTTTGTTCAAAATAACAATAGAAAAAGAAAAACGGCTATCTCAAGAGTCGCAGCCCGGCGAACACGAAGAATCCCTTTAAACAACGGTGGGAACTATCTGCACATAAACTTAGCGTCATAATGAACTAAGACCCTTTATTGGTGTATTGCGAATTTCCACAGCCGTAAATAATATATATAATATATATATATAATATATATAATATATATATATAATATATTACGAATTTGGAATTCGATCGCACACAACATACAGGTTCCTTTAGCTCAGATACGTGCATGTTCGATACGTGCATGTTCCCTAGATAGTTCACTTCCATTGTTTAATGGGCAGAAATCGATTAAATGCGCTGTGATTTAATTTATCGTTAGTGAGCGATCACAACACAAAGGAAGACGCCTCCCCTCTTCTGCGAAGAGCAGAAGACCCTCCCGTCCTGAATCACGGGACGTAAACAACTCCTCCACCCGTGGTTGAGCGGGGGATGGAGCACGAGGGCATGAGTCACGCCGGAGCGAGGGAGGGCCGATAAGAATAAAGAAGAGACACTCTGCTTGGCTCGGTTGAAGGTTGGTTGTTCAGTAGAGCTTCGGCTTCTGCTTGGCTCGGGTTAGGGTTGAGGCTTTTTGAAAAGCTTTTTGCTTCGGCTTGGCTTTTCAGCAGGCCTTCGGGTTCTGCTCGGCTCGGAGTTCTTGGTCCTCGCTTGTTCATCGGCAGAGAGTTGAGCTGGTTGCTCGGCTCGGAGTTCTTGTTCGTGTTGTGAGAGGCTTTGTTCATCGAGGAGAAGTTGAGCTGGTTGCTCGGCTCGAGCTGCTGGTGGTGGCTTCTTGCTCTTGGTTTGTTGTGAGAGGCTTTGTTCATCGGAAGAATAGTTGAGCTGGTTGCTCGGCTGCTCTTCTTGGTTCGTGGAGCTCTTTGTTCTCCGCTTGGTTCCCGGCTTGGTGCGACTCATCGGCCTCATCTTGGAGGTGGTTCCTCGGAAGCGACGCATCAACGGGAAGGATCGGCGCCTTCATCTGACCAGCACGTGTTCTCCGCTTGGTTCGCTGGAGCTCGGGAAGGATCGGGCTCACGGCGATTGGATCCAGCTCGCTCTCGCTGGAGCCCGGGTCCGAACAGCTTGAAGACACACGAGGTGGAGAGGTTCGAGATAGGTTCTGGGTTTCAGCTCATCTGTCCTCCGAGCTGGAGTCCGTTATTAAGGCATCAGCCACCATTTTTGTGTGTGTGTGTGTGTGCGTACGTTGTGTCCGTGGGCCCGTCTAATAAGTAGGAAACTGTTAAGTGCTTTGTGTGCTGAAATGATTGCATTGCATTTCGTATAGTCGGTATAGTTCTGTTCTTACGTGCTTCCCTAGTTCCCCATTATTATTAATAAATGTCCCATTGTTAAATGTCACCTGCTCGTTGCGTCCCTTCCTCTCATTGACTGCCATGGAGCGTTCGGAATGTTAGCTGGTTTTAACACCGATAAGATAATCGGGTCCGACGGGACTTGGCGATATATAACCGCTCGGCAATCACATGCGAAACGAGCTGCGTAAAGCGGGCTCGTTTTCGTGCAGGTCCCGTTGAGGTGTAGATCCCCGGCATTTCTGTCTGCGCGAATAATTAGGTTATATCGATAATTTGGCGATTGACCTGTAGCGCGTGGACAGAAGAGTTGGCGATCT
This sequence comes from Eptatretus atami, assembly GCA_035128595.1. Classification (NCBI taxonomy): domain Eukaryota; kingdom Metazoa; phylum Chordata; class Myxini; order Myxiniformes; family Myxinidae; genus Eptatretus; species Eptatretus atami. Next base: position 44,928,468 of record CM068956.1, on the reverse strand, counting down.
GTGTGTTAAAAACACCCGTAGCTGGGTTTCGGCGTTGATCCGGAAAGCTACGACGGGATTGCTCGTTCGGTGGGCGCGTGACGCAACGAGCAGGTGAATATTCAAGGAAGGGACGCAACGCAGCAGGTGAATATTCAAGGAAGCAGGTGAAGGAAGGGACGCAACGAGCAGGTGAATATTCAAACATTGACATTTATTTTACACATTTGCAGTCAATGAAGCAATAGGGATAAGGGACAAGACACGAGCAAAAAAAACCTACAGCCGTTGTCTATTTATTATGTAATGTACAGGCACTAAACAGTTCTACTTAGCGGACAAGGCGCCACAGACTTCCATGCAAAAACCCAGAAAGAAAAGCAAGAACAGGGCCCGTAGGCCTTTAATGTTCCACGGAGCTGTGGAGACCGAAGGAGCTCCGCGAGACCGTGCAGGTTACCTGCCACCCTCGTGGTGACTCGCTGGGCGACTCGCTGGGCGACCCTCGATGTCTCGTCGTCACACGGCAGCTGGTGTATTGGCAGCTCGGTTGGTCCAGGCCTAGCCGTGCGGCCTGGTCGATCGGGCCTAGCCGACAACGCCTCAGAGGAGCGAACGGGCCTTGCTCTTTTAGAGTTGATGCTCTCTTAAGAGCCCGCTCACTCCTCAGCGTCGTTCGGACCGTTATGCCGCTGGCTGGCAACTTCTCTCCGGCTGCCTCCACCGACCCACAATTCTGCACGGCACTGCAGGCTTGGCTGGACTCCAGACTCCACTCCGACCTCAACCCCGACTTCCACTCCGAGCTCCACTCCGAACGAACTCCGAACGCAGACTGCTGGCAACTCCTCTCCTCAACTGGACGCACGAAATCCCAGACTCCAGATGAATTGAAGCTCCCGCGGGCCTCAGCCCGCCTTTTAATTGGGTTGGGGGGGGGGTGGTTTGGTCCTTTCACCGCTGAACCCTGCACGCCGCCCCCGCTGGCTCCAGCCCCTTTTGATCCGATCTTGCCGTCCTGACGCGGCACAAGGAGGCGGAACTGCGTGGTAGAAATCAGCCGGCCCTCGCCCCAACGAGGACGTCCCGCGTCTGTCGCGGAGATGCCGTTTGTTTGTGAATGGCCGTTGCCTGGCGAAAAAGATGAGCGGCGTTGGGAGATGAAGGTGAGGAGATGTTGTGGTTGGGCGAAGGTATGAGGGGGGATTTGGCGTTGTCGCGGAAGGTGGTGAGGGTAGATATGTTTTAAAATTAACGATAAGCAGAATAACACACCGTCAAAAGATGCACAGCCGCGGCTTTGCAACGCAATATTCTGTTGTAGAATGCGGTGGGGAAATCTATCTGGACACACACTTATCGACATAACTGATCTTCAGGGAACCCGAATGGTGTTCTGTGAATTTCCACAACCGTAACAATATATATATGATATGATATATGTTCAGGATACCCATTATCAAGAAGAATAGTTTTGATGGTCTTAATTTCAGCATGGAGTTTATTTATGGAGCAGATCTTTCTTGCGCTATTGACCAAGATACCAATCAATCCATTCTTGCATCTCGAGGACCTGTAAGAGTCCCACCGAGTGTACTGTCCGGTAAAAGTAGACTTATGGTAGACTGTGGTTTTATAAGCGTCGGCCGATTTCTCAACTAAGACGTCCAAGAAGGCAAGTACGCCGGAGCGTTCCATCTCTAAAGTGAACTCCTGGGATGGATGGAGAGAGTTCAGGTATGCCAAGAAGAATTTACATGCTGAGGTTGACTCAAAGACAGCAATGGATGACATCTTTGCTGTACTTACCAGTACATAATATATCTGTGTTTGTGGGTTTACATATATA
>CM068956.1:44900470-44926615 GCA_035128595.1 Eptatretus atami | reverse complement strand
TGCATGCTGAAAAAGTAGTTGAATGATACCAACTTCAAGGCCACAAAACTCTTTCGGATTCTGTGTAGATACTAGCTTGTAATACTCAAAGCAGACATCAACTCAATTCGGATTTAAGTGGCATTTATTAACGACTCCAGACTACACCTGAGATTTGGGAGGCTTAAAGGTCAGTCACAAAGTATGTGATGCTTTGGTGCGGGTGGTGTTTTCCCGGTAAGCATCAAAGCACTCACAGTAGGGGGAGGTGCTACGTATATGGTGCCATCAAGCAACAGCATCCAATATGAAACTCCCATTTACATTTGGAAAGAAGCGAGAAGCATTTGATTCTGGGGGAACATCCGATGTCTTCAACTGCACTTGATCCATATTTGTTCGCCGATCTGCAGTCAAAACATGGCTCATTCGGAATAAAAATATTCTTGCTTAACATTGCATAATTGTCTTGTACCTTAACCAGATATCAGGATTGTGCCACTGAATGAATTCAGTTAAGAGATGTTTGCATCATTTGAGAGGGAGCTATTCCAGAGAGCGTATTTTGTTGAGAGGGGTGAGTGTATTTCGTTGAGTCACGTTATTATTTAGGGGGCCCATATGAAGCGTCATCAGGTGTCACAGGGGCGACAGGATGGATGAGGTGAGGGGGAATGGGGTCAAAAGAAAGAGTTGCGTATTTTGTGTACAACCCTGAACACTTAACATGACTATGGGACTTAAACTTTTTAGAAACCTGAGGTATATAATATTTGTGATTTGATAAAGCGTCATATTTGGAGTAGCTAGGGGAAATTAACTGCACATATGGGTATTGGTTCTTTTTCTTGCAACATTTATGTGTCGAGAAAAGAGAGATAATAGTAAAGGAAGAAAAGTGAGGAGGGTCGGGAGAAATGAAAGGAAACTCATTGAGCAGGTCAACATATGAGAATTTAAAAACAAAAAAATTACACAACTTGGCATCTCAGCTCCAGGTCTGTCATATTACTAATCCCATTGGCACATGCATTGGAAATACTTTGTCTTCATTTGCAGAACAAACAAACAAACTTGCTATTCATTCTCACAAACCTTTTCATGGTACACGGTTGATGAGCCACAGTTCAGTGTCGAGGCCCGAGCCACGCCGGCTCCCCGGCAAGAAATGTAACAGGTGGTCATGCTCATGCCAGGTTGTACTGAAAAATATCCATCTCGTTCTAGCCCATGAATCTTGGTTACTTGTTTGATCTCCAGAAGAAAAGTGTTCGTACAAAAAAAGTGCCAGGAAAATATGATGGATTGGCCAATTATCACCAGTGAAATGGTGTTATTATTTGTCACCATTATGAAATGATAGCACACAGATTAGACGGAGATGCTCCAATGCCTTTAAAACATAAAGCCAAATTGAGAGAATGGACCGGCTTGCGACCATTCCCAGAACCCCGGTTTATCGCATGCAACAGGGCCACCGAGGTCCACAGCGCCTGCCTGGTATTAAATGGGCCCAGAGATGACAGGGAAAATTCTCACGGTTCAAAAATCTGTTGCATTGTAAAAACACCTGCCACACAACATTACAACGGCAGATAGATTTCGAAGGCAACAAGAACGATGCATGGCGTCCACTGTTGCTGCTACTCAATTTGGCCAGAAATAATAAAGCAAATTTGAGCACTCCTTAAAATACGACAACGATGTACCAGAGCACACATTTTGCTCAAAGGTCCGATTTAAACAAAGTTAAAACATTCAAAACGTCTTTATGAGCCAATAGCTCACTATGCTTTCATGTGTTGATTAAGAAGAAAAAACAACAAATGCAGATACAGTTGTTATCATTATTTTATTAAAGCGTCATGGCTTGCTCGATAATTCCTTTTGAAGTAAAAAACTGAATTCATCCACTCGTAAGCTAATACAAAGAAAAAAAAAAGAATAGAATTCTTACACACATCAAAAACAGGCCATGTGTACATAACAAAACGTTGAAAGCTTAAAGGTCCAATTCATACCGTATTTCAATCTTTCTACAGAGACATCGCAATCAATATTCTATCTTAAAACAGTTAAAACCCCATTCATGTGGTACATCAATTACGCGGTCGTCTTCTTATGTGGACAATTTTCCCTCTATAAACCATTTCCGAGATTAGAATGACCTTGATTGCACATTCAGATGCTTTACACTACCATAACGGTCTCTTGTAGAAAGCCATTGTTTCATGTTTGAAAGGCCCACTGATACATGCAACCATTTTGGAGGGACTGGAACCATTAAGCTTTGTAAGCCATAGAAGCTGTAGACGTAAACAAATGTATTGCCTTCCATAAGTGAGTCATTGTCATCAATTTTACAATGCACAACTTGGATAAGCAAACACATCTATGTTGTATTATGTGTGTTATATATATACAGCTCTTGCGAAAAAAATTAAGAGACCACTGCAAAATTTATCAGTTTTTTCTGTTTTACTATTTATAGGTATGTGTTTGAGTAAATATGAACATTTTTGTTTATTTTCTAATAAAACCTACTGACAACATTTCTTTATCCAAATTCCAAATAAAAATATTGTCATTAGAGCATTTTATTTTGCCGGAAAATGACAACTGGTCAAAATAACACAAGATTCAGTGTTTCAGACCTCAAAGAATACAAACAAAACAAGTTCATATTCATTTAAACAACACAATACTAATGTTTTAACTTAGGAAGAGTTCAGAGAAATCAATATTTTGTGGAATAACCTGATTTTTCAAATCACAGCTTTCATACCGTCTTGCGCATGCTCTCCACCAGTCTTTCACATTGCTGTGGGTGACTTTATGCCACTCCTGGGTGCAAAAAATTTCAAGCAGCTCGGCTTTGTTTGATGGTCTTGTGACCATCCATCTTCCTCTGATCACATTCCAGAGGGTTTTCAATGGGTTCAGGTCTGGGAGATTGGCCTGGCCATGACAGATCTTGTTCTGATGGTCCTCCATCCCACACCTTGATTGACTGGCTGTGTTGGCATGGGCATTCTCCTGCTGGAAATACCAATCCTCAGAGTTGTGGGAACATTGTCAGAGCAGAAGGAAGCAAGGGTTCTTCCAGGACAACCTTGTACGTGTTCTTGTATTCATGAGTCCTTCACAAAGGACATATTCTGCCGATTCCAGCCATGGCTTGAAAGCACCCCCAGATTCATCACCGATCCTCCACGCAAATTTCACAGTGGGTGCGAGACACTGTGGTGTAGGGCCCTCTCCAGGTCTTTCCGTTCTAACCATTAGACGACCAGGTGTTGGGCCCAAAGCTGAAAATGGACTCATCAGAGAAGATGACCTTACCTCCAGTCCTCTACGGTTCCAATCCTTATAGGTCTTTTGCAAACGTCAGCCTCACTTTCTTGTTCTCATTGTGAAGGGTCTTCTTTCTACTTTGCACGACTTCAGCCCTGCCCTAGAGACTGTTTTGAACCGTCTCTCGCCGTGCACTTCACCCCAGCTGCCGTTTGCCATCTTTTTGTAAGTCCACTTGATGTCATCCTAAAGGTTTGTTTGAGTGATATTCGAATGAGTTGGCAGTCATCCCCAAGTCTATGGGGAAAAGTCGTTTTACCCTCTTGCCAGTCTGTAGCTTTGTTGTCCCCAATGTCTGGCTGCTGCTAAATTATATATATATATATATATTATATATATATTATATATATATATATATATATATTGGTTTACGGCTGTTGGAAATTCGCAAACCACCATTCAGGGCCCGTAGGTGAGATATCTCTAAGTACATGTGCTAGTTAGCCCCAAACCGTTTATAGAGGGAATTTTGTGGATTCATTCGGGCTGCGACACTTTGAGATAGCCGTTTTTTCTGTTCTATCTTTATTTTGAACCAAACCACGTCTCAACCGCATCACACAACATACCACCACGCCAGCCTCGTCACCAACTGCACCACGCTTTCCAACCCTCGGACAACAACAACAACGCCAACAGCCACGACTTTACCTTCACAACTCGCTCCCACATCATCGCATCGCCGTCATTTCCCAAACGGCACCATAACCATCAAACCATCCACCGTAAAACCCTCCACCACCCTTCACCTCTCTCCTTCTACGGCCATTCCGCACCACTGTGAAACACTGGCAGCTCGGGCGTCTTGCGGCTTCGTTTCAGCGATAGCACCGAGCCTGCGAGCGCAAATAGCGGCGCTTTCGAGGAAAATGCGGATCACAAACGCTACACGCCCACTTTTGCTCCGTCAATTAGCAAGCGCGGGCGGCTTGGCCCCGCCTTCCAGGCGCGTCTGTTGGTTGAAATCGATATATGCAAAATCTCTAGGATCAGGGGTGAGGTTCACGCCCACTTTTCCTCCGTCCAATTACGAGCGGGCTCCGCCCCCTTTGTGGGTCATCCTTGATCCGGATATTTGGCATATTAGCGGCTCCTGCCTGGATATTAAAACGGCGAGCGCAAGGAATATCGTGATTCGTCAGAGAGAGAATCGAGTGGAGCGGGTGAGTGTTGGGAGTCCAGAGAGTTTTGTTGCTGAGTCCAAGTTGGGTTCTGGGAGTCGCTGAGAAGTGAGTTGCGGGAAGAGGCAAAGGAGCTCGCGGTCCGAGGCGAGAAGGAGGCGCGTCGGCCGACGAGCGCGGTAGTTGGCATCGCCTCGTCGCAGACCCAAGCCAGTGCCAGCCATTCTCCTTCCCCAGGGCGATCAATCAATTCCCCCTTTCCCCCGCGCTGACGATAGTGCAAAGAGGGCTCGGCCCCGTTCCCACCCACTCCAAGCGTCGTGCCTGCGAAGCCCGCCAAGGAGCACGGAGTCGGCGGCCACAGCCACGCAGCCACATCCCCCCCCCCCCCCCCCCCCCCCCCCTTTGCGGTCGTCCGCCAACGCGTCCCGAGGACGCCGCGGTAGACCCCCCCCCTCCCCCCCGGTCGTCGCGGCCTGGCGCTCCTCCAGGTCACGCGCACATTTTGCCTTACAGGCCTGTCTGCCCCTTGTCTGGGGTGGCTTCTTCCTTTTGCTTTTCGAATGAATGTTGTTGGCCCGTCTGCATAAAGTAGAACTGTATAAGTGTTGCCCTGTGTGCGCGTAGTCTGTAGTAACTCTGCGTCGTGTTGCTTTTGTTTTGGTTGCGTATATGTGCATTTTAACTGTTATGGCTGTATATGTGTTGCTTTCACGTTGCTGCCAAAGGAAATAAATGTGCTTTGGTGGTGAACTGTTTTCCCGTTTCGCTGTGCGTCTTTTCTTTATTGACCCTTCCATCCTGCTTCACGTAAAGGTGTTCGAGTTGGGTGCAAAACGCCCGGTTAAATAATCTGAACCGTCGAGGTCGACGATAACACCGCTCGGTTTATCCCGATAGTACGGAACGGGCCGCCCATAGCGCCTCGTGTCCGGAGTCGACCTGCGCGAGGTACGATCGGCCCGGTACCATCCGCGTGGGTACTTAGGTTTAGGTCGAGTTGCGAACATACCCTATCCTACGCGGGTGGCCGATTGGCACGATTGTGGTGAGGTCGAAAGCCCCACCCGTGACTGGCCTCCGGAGCGATAGTTCCCGGAGGGTCACGACTGAATTGTCCGTCGGTGGGCGACGTCCGCGATTCGAGGCACGTGGGCCGTTCGACATGCCGGCGACGAATTCGCAACAAATATATACTAATAAAAGCAATGTGGTGTCAGTGTGTGCGTGTGCGTGTGCACGTGCGCGTCCGTGTGTGAGTGTCGTGTGTGCGTGCGTCTCCATAACTCCAAAAACCATTAAAACCTTGCAGCATGAAAACCTTGCAAGCATACAGAGTAACTCCAAGGAAGTGCCAAGAAGTGGTGAAATTCGGTGTTTTGGGTTAATTAAAACACCCCTTTTGAAGATAATAATGGCCTTATTTTAAATATATCCTTCATCAGTCATTCCTTGGTCACCACTTTATGAGGTTACAAGGTGGGTATCCTGGGTTACCTCGCTGGGGTCTGAAGCCACCATGTTTTTATGGCCTGCTCAACGCTACCTTGATTGGAACAGGCACGACTTGGAACAAGCTATTCGTCATAGCTATGAAATCGCTGGACATTGCAATGCTTATAAATGCTCAAGACGTCAGCGGTTCGTTGTTTTATTTCAATTCCGCACATTGCGTAGCCCACGGTATCTCTTAAACTAAAAAGAATTACAAATTTAAGCTCCAGAATCGGAACTTACAAGCAGTTCCGACTCCTAAAAAAGTGTTACTGTCCAATTCAGACATATTTGACATTTTGGAACGTCTCTGGGAAGTGTTATGTTTCATATGACGATTCGGGTGTGATTGCCAGATTGCGTGCAAGGGAGCCGTTCTTATCGACCGTTCGTTGGAGTGGTTTGTGAATGCTTCCTTAAAGCCACTTGGCGAGCGTGCTCTCCAAGCTGAATGGTTGTTTTTTTCGGGAAAAAGTACACGTGCTTTCAATCTCACATCGCATTTGACGTACATTTTCCGGTCCTGTGGGTACTGCCGGTGCGTGCAGAGAGTGCCTCATCCACTGAAAATGTTTGCGCAATTTTTCGCAGGCACATAGCTTTGTGCGATCTCCAATTTGTATAATCCACCTCTCACTTCGACCATTGACTTCGACAAAAAGACATAAGCGTCCATCTGACCAGGTGTTCGCCATGTTTGTTATTGCTGTGAAGCATAGAAGCATAGGATCGGACATGTGTTCTCTGGCTTGGTACATTTTTGAATTGAATTTTCGCTAATTACCCGGACTTTAAATCCTCTTTCAAAGAACGCTGTTTCAACGGTAATCTTGTGGTTCGTCGTTTCTTATTCACCTTGATCGTGCGTGTAACATTGCAACGTGTGTTATATGTACAAAACTGATTTACCACAATGGCATTTGGCCACTGGTGTGTGTGATGTGCTGTGTTATATGTGTGGTGTGTCTGTTGTGTGTGTGTTGTGTGTGTGTGCAGCGTGCAGTGGTTGTAATCTTGTTGTGTTGTGTGCTGTGAACATCAACTGTTGTGTGTGTGTGTGTGTGTGTGTGTAGTGTTATTGGTCATTGGTGATATCTCCATACAAGTTTCAGAAAGATGAACAGAGCCCTCCCAATGTCTCAAAGTATCCACCTTCCATGTGTGTGTGATGTGTGTTGTGTTGTGTTGTATGCGTAAACGGTAGCGATTGTCGTGGTGTGTGTGTTGTGGTGATGTGTGTGACCTTAGTATGTGGTATGTGGTTGTTGTTGTTGGTTATCTCCCATTAGCGGGGTTTCAGAAAGTGATGGAAACGGAAGCTCCTTCCCATGGTTTCAAAGTATTCCCCGCCGTTATGAGGGTGTGTGTTTGTGTATGCGTGCGTGTATGTATTGGTTGTTTCTCGTGAAGGAGTTTCACAAAAGTGGAATGGAGCCTCCCAGGTCTCAATAGTATCCCCTCCGTATTTGACGTGTGTGTTGTGGTGGTACCATGCAGTTGCTGTTACCTGCTATCTTCACATGTGGGTGGTTCAAGAGGGTGAAACAATAACCGACCACATCTCAAAAGTATCCACCTCGATGGATTCGTTCGTGTTGTTCGGTTCTTGATTGTATCTACATAGCCGGGTATCACAAAAGTGAAATGGAGCCCCTCCCAGGATCAGAAGGTTGGTGTCGTCCTGTCGCGTGTGTGGTGTGTAGGTTGTCTTGATTTGTATCTACTATTGCGGTATCACAAAGTTGAAGGAGCCCTCCAGGTATCAAAGTGATGTTGTGTGTGTGTGTGATGTCTTGTGTGTGTCTGGTGTGGTGTTGTGGTGATTGTGTGTGTGTTTGTGTGTTGTGTGTTGTGGCGCGTGCTGCTGTCGATTTTTATCTTCATATGTGAGTTTCAGAAGTGGAATGGGTCTCCCAGGGTGGGCTCAACTATCCACTTATTACTCTTCCACCGTAAGTGAAGAGAGTTATGTTTTCATCCCTTTCTGTATTCTTTGCTGTTTGTTGTTTGTCTGTTTCTCTGTGTACAGGATATCGAAAAAAAGTTGTGACGGATCCAGATGAAATTTGTGACAGGTTCGGTGTGTGACAGAGGAGAATCATATTCAATTTTTGGCTGAAGAAAATGGATACGGATCTCATAATTACCTCTGCCACCAAGGTGAGGAGCGGTTATGTTTTCACCCGCTTTCTGTCTGTTTGTTTGTGTTCAGGAATATCTCAACAAAGTGTGGACGGATCCAGATGAATTTTGTGAGAGGTTAGGGTATGACAAGGGCATACTGATTAGATTTTGGTAAAATCCGGATCCAATCGACGACTAGAATTTTTAAAGTGATTCTTCACCATGAAAGATGGTGGCTCAAAAAATGATAATAGCACGAATATCTTAAATGTTATGAACGCATTCAGATGAAACTTCGTGCGATAGGTATGGGTGTGTGACACGGACGACAGCAATTTGAATTTTTGTAAGATCGCGATCTTGGATCCGAGAATTTCTTTAATTTTTAAGACCCAGTTGGAACTAGAAAGGCACTCGGTGGAGCGCGTACCTCCGCCATGGCAATGCCTGATCCACTGGAACATATCTGAGCCCAAATAACTATTATATACTATATATATATATATATAATATATATTATATTATATATATTATATACATACAAAACAATACAGAATATATATACATTATTATTATATATATATATATCTATATATTACTTATTACATACATATATATATACATACAACTACATATAAATATAGATATTATTATATTTATATATATATATATTCTTCATAATATCTACTACATATACAGGGGGCTGCAAAAGTAGGTATACAGTAGGATCCAGTATTACAGTTATATGGTGGTGCTGGATTCATTTACTACGAGAATTCATTTAATTCTAATTAAAATCAAAGAACATTTGAGGATTAATATGTTATTGATATGTTATTATTTGGTATGTTATTATTGATATGCTTGTATTAATAATCAATTAAAATACGTTTGTTCGCACTGGTTTTGTTTTTCATTACTGTATTACCTACTTTATGCAGCCCCCTCTAATAATATATATAATATATATATAATTATTTATATATATATTTATTTATTATATATATATATATATTGTGCGAATTTCAGCCCGCGGCGTGCGGACACGGGCCACGTAACTCGAAATCCGGGGTGGGTCACGTCGCCCACGGCCGGTACGAACTATCTTCGTGACTCTCTCGACAACGCCGAGGGGGGGAGCTGATCCACGGTGGGGGTGTTAACTCCCACGATCGTCGCCAATTGCCCACTCCGCGCAGGATAGGTGCTCGCCAAATTCGATCTACCTCTAAGATACCTGCCGGCGACTATGGTTCGACCGGCGCGATCGTACCTCGCACACAGGCCGACTCCGGACAGACCGCTTAAGCGGGCCGTCGCTTCTTACGAGCGTGTTATCGACGGCCTATGTCGGCTTGTCGTTCCGATTACAATTACCGGGATGTTACACCCACTACGAACCCCTTACGTGAAGCAGGATGGAGATCAATAGAGATAAGACGAAGCGAACTGCACAGTTCAACAAGCAGGCGATTTTATTCACACCCACACAGACAAGCAACGCGAAGGCACGTATTTACAGGCACATACGTCAAAAATGCACATATTGAAAAAGCAAAGGAAGGATTAAACCGAATACGCGTACACACGGCAACACTATTTACAGTTCTACTTGTCGACAGGCGCCACCCACAGTCATTTACACAAAACCCAAGAAAAGAAAAGGTGAAAGTTGCGACTTCCCTTTTGTGGCTGGTGAGTCCCTCTCCCACGACCGTCAGCGTGGTCGCGCCTGGCCCCGACCTCTCTCGCGGCCGCAACCTCTCCGGCCACTCCCGTCCGGACGCGCAGGTACACCTCACCAACGGGCGCTATGCCGCGTCTCGTCCGTGCCTTCGTGACAGGGCCGCTCGCCAAGCCGCGGGCGCAGACCTCTTCCCTCGAAACACGAATCTCGTTACAAACTCGACCAACCCTCCACAACTGAAGACCAACTCAACTCTTCAGGAGACAGGAAGCCTCGGAAAACCACTCAACCACCAAGTCCGTCCTGTTCCGCCTTTTGTAGCGCGGGGCCCCGCCCTTCGCTCCGCCCCGTTTCGGCTCCACCTTCCTATCGAGAGTCCCGAAAAGGTGCGTTCCCTCACACTCTCCCTCCCCCCGCCCGTGCGGGGCCTGGGAAGTCAGTTTGGGCTCATGGCCCAGGAATTTTCCCCAAATGAGACCCCTCCCTTACATACCTCTGACCTTTGAACCTGCATCGCCCCTCCTCACTTCCAAGAGCGGGGGAAGATCAGTCGGGAGAATCAAGCGGGAGGATCAGGCGGGAAAAGTCCGCGCGGCTCCGCGTTCCTTCCTTGCGCCTTGTTTGCCGTTCGGAAGCGGACGAGTGGCGAAGATTGGTAGCGTAGATGGTGCGGTGGCCGTGGTTTAGTGTGGTTGCGCTGCTTATGTGATGATGCGTTGGTTGTTGAGATGCTGTTTGTTGAAATAAAGATAGAGAAAGAAAAACGACTAACTTCAAAGCGTGCCACCCGGCAGGATCACATAAATTCCCTCTATTACAACGGTTTTGGGCTACTACACTGTACTATCGAGATATCTCACCTGCGGGCCCTTTATTGGTTAATGCGAATTTCCACAGCCGTAACAATATATATATATATATATATATAGTATTATAATATATATATTCTGTACGATATGGCCCACTGGCGTTGCGAGCGATGCGCTAACTCAATCGCAACCGCGTGCCCACCCGGACGCGACAATTTCAGTCGGTGACCCTCCTGAACTACGCAGGCGCCAGTCACGCGTGGGGTTTAACCTCCACACGATCGTGCCAATTGCCCACCGCGCAGGATAGGTTGCTCGCCCAAATTCGACCTACCTATAGTACCAGGCGAGTATCGACCGGGCGTGTACCTCGCCGCAGTCGCCTAGGACACGAACCGCTTAAGCGGTCCGTACCGTGCATACAGTGATAACCGAGCGGTGTTATCGCGACCCCACGGATGTGATATCTCTTCCTTTACTCGGGTTGTTTCAAAACCCACTACTAATTTATTCCACGAATTCAAGGATGGCACTTTCAAAAGAGGAAAGACGACGAATGGGATACATTTCACACAAGGACATTTATTTAACAGCACACGTATATACAGCCAAGGCGAGTCATGCAATGTACAGGCACATAGAAGCGAAAGGCAATACCACGACTACGATTATTATTTACAAGCACAGTCACTTACACAGTTTCTACTGGCAGGACACGGCAACCACAGCATGCATACAAAAAAAACAAAGAAAAACCCTCCCATAGGCAGGGAGGTAACGGGGGTTCGTAAACCTTTATGGCACGGGACCTGGAGGACCCGAACGGGTCCTGTGAGACCGAAGGGTCTTACCCGCGCCCTCGGGCGCGACGGTGGGCAGGTCGCGACGTCGACTCCCACGGCCTTGCGTAGCCGCGCCCTCGTGGCGCGATGGTGGGCAGTCACGACGTCGACTCCCCATGGCCTGCGTAGCGCGCCTGACCTCGGGCCCCTGGCGTGGCCAGCGAGCTCTCTCCGGCGTTGCTGCTGGTGCTTTCACAACCACGATCGAACAAGAAAAGACTGAGGGCAAGAAGGGGCTCAGGACCAGAAGAGAACGGATGATGGGCACAGGGCGAGAGCTCATGGGACCAGAGAAGAACGGATGATGGACACAGGGCGAAGAGCTCATGGACCAGACGAGAGAACGGATGATGGCCACAGGGCGAGAGCTCATGGACCAAAGAGAGAGAGAGAGAGAGGATGATGGCCCACAGGCGAGAGCTCATGGACCAGAGAGAGAGAGCGAGCCTCGTGCGCGTCCGCCCTTTTATAATCTGAGGCTCCGCCCTTCGCCCCACCCCGCTTCTGGCTCCACCTCCCTTCTGGAAGCTTTCCCAAAAGGGGCGTTCCCTCACCCGACCGCCTCACGCTGTTCATCCACCAATCGGCGGCGCAGCTGCCCTCCCCGCTGCCTCGTCACACTCCTCGGAGAAAACAGGCGCGGAAAAAATCCCGCGCGCCATCGGAACTCTTTTGGTTCCCTTTTTCGTTCGCACGGTTTTCAACGCGGCTTGTTGCTTGCGTGGAGGTTTGTTCCAATAACAATAGAAAAAGAAAAAAAACGGCTATCTCAAAGAGTCGCAGCCCGGCGAACACGAAGAATTCCCTTTAAACAACGGTGGGGAACTATCTGCACATAAACTTAGCGTCATAACTGATCTACAGACCCTTTATGGTGTATTGCGAATTTCCACAGCCGTAAATATATATATATATATATTATATATATATATTATATATATTATATAATATTTACGAATTTGGAATTCGATCGCACACAACATACAGGTCCTTAGCTCAGATACGTGCATGTTCGATACGTGCATGTTCCCTAGATAGTTTCACCTTCCATGTTTAATGGGCAGAAATCGATTAAATGCGCTGTGATTAATTTAATGTTAGTGACGCGATCACAACACAAGGAGAAGACGCCCTCCCCCTCTTCTGCGAAGAGCAAGAAGAGCCCTCCCGTCCTGAATCACGGGACGTAACAACTCCCTCCCACCCCGTGGTGAGCGGGGATGGAGCACGAGGCATGAGTCACGCCGGGACGGGGAGGGGCCGATAAGAATAAAAGAAGAGACACTCTGCTTGGCTCGGTTGAGGAGGGTTGGTTGTTCAGTAGAGCTTCGGCTTCTGCTTGGCTCGGTTAGGGTTGAGGCTTTTTGAAAGCTTTTTGCTTCGGCTTGGCTTTTCAGCAGGCCTTCGGGTTCTGCTCGGCTCGGAGTCTTGGTCCTCGCTTTGTCTTCGGCAGAGAGTTGAGCTGGTTGCTCGGCTCGGAGTTCTTGGTTCGTGTGTGAGAGGCTTTGTTCATCGGAGAGAGTGAGCTGGTTGCTCGCTCGAGCTGCTGGTGTGGCTTCTTGCTCTTGGTTCGTGTTGTGAGAGGCTTTGTTCATCGGAAGAGAGTTGAGCTGGTTGCTCGGCTGGCTCTTCTTGGTCGTGGAGCTCTTTGTTCTCCGCTTGGTTCCGGCTTGGTGCGACTCATCGGCCTCATCTTGGAAGGTGGTTCTCGGGGAAGCGACGCATCAACGGGAAGGATCGGCGCCTCTCTGACCAGCACGTGTTCGAGCGCAGAGGTCGCTGGAGCTCGGGAAGGATCGCGTGCTCACGGCGATTGGATCCAGCTCGCTCTCGCTGGAGCCCGGTCCGAACAGCTTGAAGACCCACACGAGGTGGGAGAGTTCGAGATAGGTTCTGGGTTTTCAGCTCATCTGTCCTCCGAGTGAGTCCGTTATTAAAGCATCAGCCACCATTTCTTGGGTGTGTGTGTGTGTGCGTACGTGTGTCCGTGGCCCGTCTATAAGTAGGAACTGTTAAGTGCTTTGTGTGCTGTAAATGATTGCATTGCATTTCGTATAGTCGTATAGTTCTGCTCTTACGTGCTTCCCTAGTTCCCCATTATTATTAATAAATGTCCCATTGTTAAATGTCACCTGCTCGTTGCGTCCCTCCTCTCATTGACTGCCATGGAGCGTTCGCGAATGTTAGCTGGTTTTTAACACCGATAAGGTAATCGGGTCCGACGGGACTTGGCGATATATAACCGCTCGGCAATCACATGCGAAACGAGCTGCGTAAAGCGGCTCGTTTTCGTGCAGGTTCCCGTTGAGGTGTAGATCCCCGGCATTTTCTGTCTGCGGAATAATTAGGTTATATCGATAATTTGGCGATTGACCTGTAGCGCGTGAAGAAGAGTTGGCTGATCTATGGTGGCTGTTAAAAACACCCGAGCTGGGTTTCGGCGTTGATCCGGAAAGCTACGACGGGATTGCTCGTTCGTGGGCGCGTGACGCAACGAGCAGGTGAATATTCAAGGAAGGGACGCAACGCAGCAGGTGAATATTCAAGGAAGCAGGTGAAGGAAGGGACGCAACGAGCAGGTAATATTCAAACATTGACATTTATTTTACACATTTGCAGTCAATGAAGCAATAGGGATAAGGAAAGAACGAGCAAAAAAAAACCTACAGCCGTTGTCTATTTTTATGTAATGTACAGGCACTAAACAGTTCTACTTAGCGGACAAGGCGCCACAGACTTCCATGCAAAAACCCAGAGAAAAGCAAGAACAGGGCCCGTAGGCCTTTAATGTTCACGGAGCTGTGGAGACGAAGGAGCTCCGCGAGACCGTGCAGTTACCTGCACCCTCGTGTGTGACTCGCTGGGCGACTCGCTGGGCGACCCTCGATGTCTGTCGTCACACGGCAGCTGTGTATTGGCAGCTCGGTTGGTCCAGGCCTAGCCGTGCGGCCTGGTCGATGGGGCCTGCGCTAGCCGACAACGCTCAGAGGAGCGAACGGGCCTTGCTCTTTAGAGTTTGATGCTCTCTTAAGAGCCCGTCACTCCTCAGCGTCGTCGTACCGTTATGCCGCTGGCTGGCAACTTCTCTCCGGTTGCCCACCGACCCACAATTTTGCACGGCCTGCAGGCTTGGGCTGGACTCCAGACTCCACTCCGACCTAACCCGACTTCCATCCGAGCTCCACTTCCGAACGAACTCGAACGCAGACTGCTGGCAACTCCTCTCCTCAACTGGACCAGAACCCAGACTCCAGATGAATTGAACTCCCGGGCCTCAGCCCCGCTTTTATTGGTTGGGGGGGGGGTGTTTGTCTTTTCACACCCTCTGACCCCGTTTCACCCCCCCGCTGGCTCCGCCCCTTTTGATCCGATCTTGCCGTCCTGACGCGGACAAGCGGACGTGGTAGAAATCACCGGCCCTCGCCCCAACGAGGGAGTCCCCGCGTCTGTCGGCGGAGATGCCGTTTGTTTGTGGAATGCCGTTGGCTGGCGAAAAGATGGCGGCGTTTGTGGAGATGAAGGTGAGGAGATGTTGTCGGTTGTGGCGAAGGGTGAGGGGATGTTGGCGGTTGTCGCGAAGGTGGTGAGGAGATGTTTCAAATAACGATAGACAGAATAACACTACCTCAAAGATGCACAGCCGGCTCAACGAATAATTCCGTTAGACATCGGTGGGGAAATCTATCTGGACACACACTTATCGACATAACTGATCTTTCAGGGACCGAATGGTGTTCTGTGAATTTCCACAACCGTAACAATATTTAATTATTTATTTTTATATATATATATTGATATGTATGATATATGTTCAGGATACCCATTATCAAGAAGAATAGTTTTGATGGTCTTAATTTTCAGCATGGAGTTTATTTATGGAGCAGATCTTCTCTTGCGCTATTACCAAGATACCAATCAATCCATTCTTGCATCTCGAGGACCTGTAAGAGTCCCACCGAGTGTACTGTCCGGTAAAAAGACTTATGGTAGACTGTGGTTTTATAAGCGTCGGCCGATTTCTCAACTAAGACGTCCAAGAAGGCAAGTACGCCGGAGCGTTCCATCTCTAAGTGAACTCCTGGATGGATGGAGGGAGTTCAGGTATGCCAAGAAGAATTTACATGCTGAGGTTGACTCAAAGACAGCAATGGATGACATCTTTGCTGTACTTACCAGTACATAATATATCTGTGTTTGTGGGTTTACAATATATATGTGTGTTTGTATGTATATTGTTACGAATTTCGCCGCCCGGCGTGCGATCGCCCACGTAACTGAATCGCGACGCGTCGCCCACCGGAACGGACAATTCAGTCGTGACCCTCTTGGAACTACGCCAAGAGCTAGCCACGGGTGGGGGTTTAACCTCACCACAACCAAGTCCGCATTCTACCCGCGCGAAATAGGGTGAATCGGCCGAATGTCGATATACCTAAGTACCCGCGCGGGTAGCGTACCGAGGAGTTGTACCACGCCGCAGGTCGACTCCGGACACGAACCGCTTAAGCGGCTCGTTCCGTGCTGCAGGGATAACGAGCGGAGTTATCGTCGACCTCGACGGTTCAGATTATTTATTGGGTGTCTACACCCACTACCAATCCCTTACGTGATGCAAGATGGAACTTTCAAAAAAAGGAAAGGACGCAACGAACGGGAAACAGTTCAACAAGCAAGCACTTTATTTCACACACACACACAAGGCAAGCACATATTCACAGCCATACAAAAATGCACATATAACAGTCAAAGCAAGAACAATATGCAGAGCTACACCGAATAAAAAAGGCAATTATTTTTCAGCACACTTATACAGGTTTACTTACAAGAACTGGCGCCACACATACATTTACACAAAACCAAAAAAAAAAACGAAAGCCACCCTCATAGGCAAGGAGGCAGAACGGTCCGTGGCCAAATGGACGTGGGACCTGGGTGATCGCGCCAGGTCCACAGAGCGAAGGGGTCTTACCCGCGCCCTCGTGGCGCGATGGCAGGCTAGCCGCAATGTCCGCGTAACGCGCTTGACTCCGTGCCCCTGGTATGGTCGGTGAGCTCCTCCAGGTGTGCGTCGCGCAGGCACCACGGTTGGGTTGGGGAACGGACGGGGTTACCGGCGCTATCTCAGCCGATGGGGGGGGGAATTGTTGATGCTCCGGGTCGGGAGGGGGAATGGCGGACGCTCCGTCCCCTAGCGGGGGTCCCGGGACCCACACCGAGTCCGGCGAACTCTCGCCCCTGAGCCCTCTTCTGCGTCCTGCTCCACTCCGCGACTCGTCCCTCGACCTCCACTCCGAGCTCCGATCCCCTTCGCCGTTCGATCCCCGCAAAACACACGCCTCAGACTCCACGACTTCCGACCAGCGCCACTTTTCTGCGCCACTCTCTCCACACGTTTCTTCACACCTTTCTGCACCCACTTTCTCCACACACGAGCTGCGTTGTGCTCGCCGTCTTATAGACCGGGGGAAGGAGCTTGTATGCAGATTTGCGGATCAAAACGCGCTGGAGGCGGGGCCACACGCCCGACGCTCGCCCATTGGATGGAGAAAGGGGCGGTGAGCCTCTCCTGAACTGTTTTCCTCTCCTAAAAGGAACGCATTCACAGCGGGTTCGGAGCGGGGCCATGCCACCAATGCTCAGTCATTGGATGGAAGAAAAGGGGCGTTAGCCTTCCTGATCCGTTTTCCTCTCCTAAAAGGAACGCATTCACAGGGGTTCGGAGGCGGGGCCATGCACCCGATTCTCAGTCATTGGATGGAAGAAAAGGGGGTGAAGCCTTCCTGATCCGTTTTCCTCTCCTAAAAGGAACGCATTTGTACCCGCGCTCGACGCGTTTCGGCAAGAATCACCGACGGCCCTGGACAGCACGACGTTCGGTGTTGACAGGTGGGTGGTTGTTGGTTGTGGAAGGAGAACGGCGAAGGTGGGGGGGTTTGCTGTGGTGGTTGGTGGTTGGCGGGCGTGTTTGGGAATGGCGGTGAAGCGATGTTTTGCGGGATGGAGTTGTGGAGGTAAAGAGGCGAAGGTGGTGGTGTTTGAGTTGTTGGTGGGTTAATGGTCCAAAATAACGATAGAAAAGAAAAATGGCTAACTCAAAGCTCGCAGGCCGGATGAATCACACATATTCCCCCTAAACAACAGGTGTGGCTAACTACAAATTAACTTAGCGTCATAACTGATCTAAGACCCTTTATGGTGATTGCGAATTTCCACAGCCGTAACAATATGTATATATGTGGACAGTGTGGGGGTGTGTGTGTGTGTGTGTGTGTGTGTATGTGTGTGTGTGTGTGTGTGTGTGTGTACTGTTATGTCTGGCTTCCTTCTTGGGACTACAGTGCAGTAATGGTCATTATTTTGTTTAGTTATGTACCCCCTCTGTATGCACCCACCCCCCTCTGTATGCAGGCTAGTGACCACCACCCACCCCATATGCGTCTCATATCACATCACAATACTTGAAGATTACAACAAACTGTAGATTTATCTCAAATGCATCAGTAATTATTAACTACGGTAATACAGTAATATGGAACAATTATTGACGTCCACGGATTCAACTCACGTCGAAAATGTTCCTGTGAACGGGATATTTTTCCCTCGCGATGACGACAGGCTCACCTTCATCTTCTGAAACGCTTTCATGTAGTCCGACACCACTTTCATAAAGTATGTATGCAGCGTCGTACCACCCCACCCACCCTGTACGCAGCCCGTACGCAGGCTTTTAAACCACCCACCCCCCTCATACATCGTAATCGCTTGCAAGCCAGCAGTTCTTATGAACCGATGTTGTAAGCCATGACAATGCAGTCCCTAGCGGTGTAATTTACCTTTTTCTATTAATATCAAGCACGTCATTTATGAAAATAAAGCACAAATTGACATTCAAGACAATTGTAATGTCATAAATGAAAGTAAGTTGCATATAAACTTGCTGCTCCATTGTTTTAGTTAAATCTGACAAAGCTTCAATGTAAATATTTGTCTCGGAGAGTTTCCGGTTCTTAATTTAATACTTTTATTTTTGTATGTACTTTATGAACGGCCCATACGGGGAATCAGAGCGAAGTTTGAAGGGCATAAAATCGGACGAGAGCAATTTCAAAAAATGGCTTCGTGTTTTCTAGATAATAGTCCATAGTATCTGAATCACTAATAAATTTGATCTCTCTTGATAAAGAGGAGGAGATACGATTTGAAATCGACGATTTTCGCAACTTTGACAACCTCGTGACGTTGAACTCGACTTGGGACGACCTTGAAAGTTATATCGTTGTGCATGTCTCTCGACTCTATCCATTCCACTATTGGTTATTTGTCTCCACTCGGTTTGATGTGGGACGGACGGACGGACGGCACGGGCGGACAGACTTCGAGACTGGCTTTATTAGGTCATCTCTATTGAGATGATAGAGATGACCTAAAAAGTGGCAGCAGTTTATAAAATAACTGTAGCAGGTGTGGTTCTATTTTTAATCAAATTGTTAGCACACCAATGTGCAGAACATACACAATGTCGGACATGTTAGTGAGAACCAACGACAACAAGAAAAAACAAGCACATGCATGCAGCAAAATGAAACATTTCCATACAAAATAAAAATAAAGGTTAAAAATTCAAAATTGACAATTCAGATTAACCTCTGTTTCTTAATTGCACGGCCCATGACCCACCGGCAGCCCCGGCTCGCCTAAAGTGTGGCCCGGCCGATAATGTCCAAATTTGAACCCCCCCCCCCATCATAATCTGCCATAAAATATCAAATTGACCCAATGGTTTCAAATGAATGTTCCAACACGAAGCATAAAATTAACACAACTACATCAGTAGATGTCAGTAAACAAACAATTATGCTTGCAGCCTAGTTAGCAAAACAAAGAGGAGTGGTTTGGGGTGAGGCTAGCAGCAGCCATTACGGAGTCCTGCAAGTGTGTGGTGGCTCTCACACTGATGTCTTATTGGCAAAAGTGGCCCCCTCAAAAAAAAAAAACAGTGAAGATCATGCTGGATAAACCATCCCGAAACAAACATGGTTGATCATGTCAAAGCACGAGTATGCGGCCATTAGTGGGACCAATTTAGTGGGAAAATGTCTAACAATTGTGGATGTCTGACATGTCTGAGGAGACAAAAGCAGAAAAATCAGGAAGTAAAGTGTGCTGTTGACTCACCCCAAGAGGGAAAACCTTCACGGCAACAAGCTGGTTGAGCATTTGCGCCTTCCAGACAGTGCCATAATGGCCATGGGCACGCAGTTCAAGAAGCTGCAGAGGTTTCAGCCCAAGCAAAGGGGAGGCTGGTGTTGCATCTGGGTCCTGCTGAAAGCATCCAGTAGCACACGAGTCATGGGTAACCCAACAAAGATTTGTATATAGTCGCCAAAGATGACAGTCCACAAACCAAAATAATAATAACAATCTATGACTACGATTTTACCACCTTCTTATGAATACCACCTTCTCATGAGGCGTGCCGCAAGTAGAGGGGAAGATTTGTGAAAGTCTTTAATGAACCAGCCTGACACCTGATCCGGGGTGTTTAGGGTGGGAATTTGAAAATTGTTCAGAGTTCTGGAAATAATTTGCTTTCTGGTAATTGAAAAATATCGTGGGATTTTTAACATCCACCAGCAAAAGCCAGCGGACGGGTCCCAGCTGAACGTTCATTCAAGGGACGGTGTACTCTGGGATGCAATGCCATTCTGGCAAAATAACCAATGTGACAATTATTTCACACTGCTCCCTCCCAATTCAGTCTCCAGATGCTGCACGACGTCTTTGCCAGGCACCTAAAGGGCGTACTCAATTTTCACTCTGTTTTCATTCTTGTTTGTTTGTCTGGGTGATATCTCAGCCATCCTTGAAGCTAGGAAGCTGAAATTTGGGCACAATGGTGAACATGTGCTGTGGCAAAAAATGGTATTTATTAATTTTTTTGAATACTCAATCAATCAATTAATTAATTATTATCGATATATTTTTCTCATCTGGGCAAAATCTCAGGCACCTTTTGAGCTAGGAAGCCGATATTTGGACATGACAGTGACCAAGTGATTTGACCAAGTGAAGGAGTATATTTGATTTCTTGACTAATCAATTAATCGATTAAATTTTCTGATTTTTCAATTAATTGCTTAATTAATTTTCAAAAAGTTTCAGATTCAGATGAAACAGTGGTACTTTCGGTATGCTCTTATCCAATTGATGATGAAATTAATTATTTCACGATTATTATTTATTTTAATTATGCAATTAATCAATTATTGTACACCACTCCCAATTCCATCTCCCTGTGCTGCATAGCAGAGTAAGTATCATATTGTAGCGGGGCTGGGACGTCGGCCGCGGTCCGTCCGCTGGACGGAGCCGCAAGTCGGCTCGACCGATTGCCCGGAATTCAGATCGTCGCCCCGGATAAGTCCGGAGTCGACGGGTCCTCTATCGGACTGAAATTCGCCAATGGATAGACCATGTGGGGTAGGGTCGATTGCCAATTTCAATTTACCTAAATACCCACGTGGTCCATTACCGGGGAATTTCACCCTCGACGGAACTCGTACGGAAACGAGCCGCTTAGTGCGCTCGTTCCGTGTGCAATTCCGAGCGGTTTAATCGCCGAGAACGGCCGGACCCGAATATCCTGTGACAACGGCAATGGCCAGCTAATCCCTCACACGCGACACGCTCAGTCAATGCAAGAATGGACACGAACAAGCTGAAAACATTGAACAAACGGGGTATTTATTCACAATAGGGAAAGGGGAAACACAGAGCAGAATTAAACCGACTATAAAAGCAATGCAGTCAATGTACAGGCAAAAAGCACAACCATTCCTACTTAAAGACGGGGCCCACAGGACACACACACGCACACACAAAGACCCAGGACGACATGGACCTTCCGCCTCGTGCGGTCTTCGACGAGACGAGCGAACCAGGACGAGACCAGCCAGCGTCGTCGAGCTGCGAACCGTGCCCGAGATGACCAGCGAGCGTCCAGATGC
This sequence comes from Eptatretus atami, assembly GCA_035128595.1. NCBI lineage: Eukaryota > Metazoa > Chordata > Myxini > Myxiniformes > Myxinidae > Eptatretus > Eptatretus atami. The sequence continues at coordinate 44,905,198 of CM068956.1, read as the reverse complement.
GACCCGCGCTCGAGCTGACAGCGAGCGTCGGGATCCGATGAGCGCAGACGCCGGCGACAGGATCAGACCAATCTCTCTTCCTCGTCCAAAGATCACCAACCTCCTTCTCTCGTAGGGAGGCCTCTTCTCCTGACCACTCGCCTCTTGATTGGCCGGAACCATCGCGCGATTCCCTGGCCACCCTCCATTGGACAGACGCACGGTAGGCGGGGCAACTCCCACCCTCCTGGGCGGAGTCCCGAGTGGAGAGTTTGTGGCTCCGCCCACCTCCTCACCTCTGACCGCGTGCTTAATGGCGATTGGGTTGAGTCGGAAACGGGGAGGGTGAGACGCCCGCTCCTTGCCGATTGGCCAAGGATGGACGCCATGCCTACGCTAGACTCCGCCCACACGTGCGCCTGCTGGCGAGCGCGCGAAGAATGCTGCGAGCATCATGGCGTCAGGATGGAAGTGAAGATGGGCGTGTTATCGTTGGTGTTGTTAAATAAAGAAAACCTGACTCTTAAAATAACTTCACAGCGCATTTACATTTATTCACCCATTAGACTAGGGGATGGGTTCTAACTAGAAAACACATACTTATTGAAATAACTAAGCTATAGGAACCTGAATGTCTGTGTTGCTCACTGGCTTCAGATTCGCAACAATAATATATACACATTCACCTCAGAAGTGAGTGGTATACAATTTGCCAAAATGTGAACAATTTGCCAACTACTGTCATTTCAATAAATGTAACATAAAATCGTTATGGTCTTTTTTGTACGCTGCTCCCTCCCAATTCCGTTTTCATGTGCTGTACGGCGGCATTGCCGGGTGAAGAAGACACCCTGGCAATGCCGCTCGCTAAAGGATGTTATTTATTTATTTAGCATCGGAGCGGTGTACTTTGAATGTACCTCTACTTGTTATTTTAATAGTCAGGCTGAGAACTAAACGCAGACTCGACAGCTCAATGCTAAGTGGGCTAAGACTGGACCACCTTGTCAGACTCAACAACAACAACAACAACAACAAGAAGAAAACATCTCAACATGCAAAGCCCATCTGCTTTGTACTCAAACCAGACGTGGAGAAAACAACAGCTAAAGAAGAAAAAAAATGTACGAAAAAACACACACACGTTTCCCGCTGCATGGGTGGGTGGGTTCATAATTACATTTTCTGAGTTAAGTATTGTGCAGAGAAGCCTATGCTGAGAAGAAAGAAATTAAGGGAAATTAAGCCTACGAGCTTCATGGGAAATAAAGAGCAAGCATCCCTGAAAAATGCACCATCACAATCCCCACTCTTCCCACTGAAAGCAAAGTTGAAAGATGGTAAAATTTTCAAGCAGGAATAACTAAACATCAAATTTTGAGTTTAATAAAAATCTTCTGTTTTGACCCCTGTGACCCCTTAAAAAAAAAAAAATCTGAGACTAGGGAAGCTTAAGGGGTGCCAGAAATAATTTGCCTCCTAGTGGTCAAATCCCAAAAAATAAATCGTGATACATTCATGCATCTCCCAATGTTGATTGCATATACAAAGTTTCATTTTTTTAAAATGTTTACAAATTTGCCTGTAATTGCATTTTTTGACATTTGACCTTTTGACCCCACCTCAGGGTCTCATGGGGCAGAGCCAAAAATTATACTGCTCTTGCACCTTCTTTCCAGGTGGTGATCATAGCTATCAAGTTTGGTGAATTTCTGCACAACTGTTTAGGAGGCTATCGCCGGACGGACAGAGACAGACAGACAGACAGACCTGATTACAATATCTCTCCATTGTTATTAAAGCATGGGGATAATGATGCATTCATGAAGTTCTTTCTGCAAATCAAATATGGCCCATGGTCACACATGGGTTTGGGAAGTTTACACATGTTGCATATGGAAGATTTAAATTCCATGTGAAAGTTCAAGGAAAAGTGACGGGATTGGGGAGCAGAGGAGCGAAAAGAGAAGACAGTGGAATTGGGGAGGAGGGGGACAGAGTCAAAAGTATTCTTGAAGGAGAATGAAGGAAAACCAAGAATGCAGGAGAGGCTAGAAAATTGTGCATTTAGCTGGTTCTTAACAACTGTCAGGGATGGAAGGATGGCCTTGAGGTACACACTCGCCTTTTTAATGTTAAAGGCTCCAGTCATGGGCTAAGAGTCCTCATTGAAGCTAGCCAGGCATTAAATAAAAGAACTGCATCGACAGAAAAGTAAAGACAGAGAGAATAATCCAAGAGTTTTTGAGGAAGTAAGAAAAAAAAATCTGCTTCTTCAAATGGGGAAAGTCATAACTGTTTGGAAAGGCATGAGAAGGTAAAGAGTTCCAAAGTTTGGCAGTGAAGGGGAGGAAGCAGACATCACAACGGCCCACCCTTAAGTTTCCAATGGCCACAGAATGATCATGTGATGTAGTGGCTTGTCGAGTGTTTTGTGCTCTCGCTAATGGCAGAGATGCATAAGCAGCAGGTTCTTGGGAGCAGAAGCCGGTCATATCTATAGCAAGGAGAAAGAGAGCCAACTTTGCGGTGTAATTTGTGCGGGTCGAGTTTTGAGGGAAGTCTGGGATAATTGATAAGTTGGATTACTTTGGATTCATTTCTGTCCAGGAAGTATGTGGAGCTAGAACTTCTCCAGATGTGAGAGCAGTACTCTATACAAGGACAAATCAATCCTTTATATAGTTGAAGCAACTGTTCAGAGGCGAATAAGCCTCTGAGCTGTCTAGCCGAGGTTTAAACCACAACCCAGCTATAAACTGTCATCCTGGTGTTTTGCAGGCAAAGTGATACATTGATGTGTGTACCGTCCATCCAATGGATGTTAAACTAAGAGGCTTGTCTGCAAGCGTCAGTTGGTGGATGTTAAATATCCCTCTGTATTTTTCTCAAAGAGTGGAAGAGTCATCACCAGAACTCTGAAGAAATTTCAAATTCCTTCCCCAAATGACTGCTGGGAAGGCAATGACAAAGCATGCAGCATAATCGTAACTCTAACCTTTGCCCAGGAACAGATTCAGCAGCACCGTCACTCTGTAAGAGATGACGACGATGACGACGTATGCCTGGTGTTGGCTTAATGGTGAGGGTGGTGGGCTTGGGATCCGAGGATCCTGGGTTCAAATCCCATTTTGCTGTTTAATTAATACCAGGTGGGGTTGACTGCCTGTCATCCTTTCGAGGTCAGCAAAAATGAGTGCCAGAATGCTGGTATACTGTGTCGGAGTGGCGACCTGTCCAGGATTGTGTCCAATAGCCAAGGAGACTGCTTAGGCAGCACCAATGCTCTGCACAGAGATGATGATGATGATGATGATGATGATGATGATGATGATGATGAAATTTGCCAATGTAAGCTGGAGATAGTGTTTGATGCTTTTTGTGACAGTGAGAGCACCAGAACACAAAAAACGAAATATATGTACAACATTTACACAAAGAAAATCAAATGAAGGCGAGTTATCGCCTACACTCTGAATGTATTCCAAATTCCTGCCACGTTCAGATGAATGTCAGGCCTGGCCAGCCGGTTTGTTAAAGATATTTGGCAAAAGCACCACTGACAGTGCAACCGCACAATAACATTGGAGTAATTGGTCGTTAAAGAAGCTCGTCGATGTAGGACATGTAAAAAATGAAATAAATAAGATTTGTTTGACACACCAAACATAAAAAGCAACTTTTAAACAATATTCATAATAGACCAGTCAAAGTGGCAGTAAAATCGATTGGATAAAATTCCAGAAATTAAATATACATTTTTTTTTTTAAACAAAACCTTATATGTGAGCATCTATAATTATCAAGCAATGCTTGTAGAGTGCAGAGTGCAGTCCCACCTCTTGTGTAGAGACTGCATGATGGAGGTAGGTCATGCCGTGCTGCCTATAGAACCAGAATAAAAGGACGATAACAGCTGATACTATCAGCAATGGCACCCCAGAAGACAGCAGTACCCTGGTTACTTGGAAAGGTGCATCAGGTGGGGCTCCTGTGGGAGCTTCATCAGTGAGAAGCATTTGCAAAAGAAGATAGAAGATAGAAAAGTCAAGGGAAGGGAAAGAAGATACACTTGCAAAATAAATAAATAAAACATCAGAATAAGTTATCTTGAGAATAAGTTATCTGTTACATCAGCAAGAAGAAAACCCTCAGAAGGAAGGCCTTTAAACAATGTGCCCCAAGTGCACACCTGGATAAGGCATGCCTGTGTGCCATGAGTAACTGGCGCTTTTCAAGGCGTAAATATGTTTGTTTCCATCAATTACAAAATGAAAACCTTCTTCTTTTTGGATAAATGGAATACTGTATTTAGCAATTACATGAAATTAATCCTTTGTCTCCTTTTGATGAGCTTTCCAAAACCAGGCTGTTTTCTATGCAACCCAAGTTACTTTTATTATTTATTTAGCAATTTAGCACTTGCATATTGAACTGGGCTGGCAGGACAGAAGAGGTATGCCACACAGCCTGGGTTTGAATCTCGACTCAGTTATAAACCGTCACCGTGTTTCGCAGGCAGGGCAAGGCATCAATATGTGTGTGTTCAATTGAATTGATGTCAAACTGGGTGTCCCATCTTCAAGCATCAGTTAGTTGGTGGACTTTAAAGATCCCATGGTGACCTTTCTGAAGAGCAGGCAAGCTATCGCCGGCACCATGAGCAAATTCCAAATTATTGAACCTTCAGTCGAGTATCCTGCGTCGAAGTGCCGATTAATTTGGGATTGTAACACCTTGCTCAGAAAC
>CM068956.1:44878224-44895100 GCA_035128595.1 Eptatretus atami | reverse complement strand
CCATCCCCAAGCAGATGCCTGGCATCCCAATCTCCTTGAGATGCTGATCAACCTGCTGCAACCACGAAGTACGTGATTGGCCATATGGCTTACTCCACTCAGAGACTCCCGCTGAGAGAATCTGGTGAGCAGGATCAGCGTCAGGAAACGAGCCACATGTCCGTACAGCCAAAGCTGACGCTCGTGGACTATGCAGGTAACAAATCTCATTTGAGTCCTCTCAGCATCGCTCGTTGGATACAAAGTCCGACCAGCGATAGCCAACGATTCTCCGAAGAGACCTGGTACAAAGGAATTAGTCTCCGTCTCGATCCTTGGTCAGAGTCCAGTCTCGCATCAATAGAGCAAGACTGGAAGCGCCAAGGACCTGAAGACTCGGACTTTCGTCCTCCGCACAGGTACCAGCACCACACCCCATTATCCAGTGAATCCATGACTCCCCAGCCCGACCCAGACGTCTATTGACTCTGACTCAGCCGGCAGAGACATGAATATCACTGCCAAGGTAAGTGAATCTCTCCACGACCTCAACATCCTCACTACAAAGAGGCACAGACAGGACAGCAGCATCCAAGATGTCATTGAAAGCCTGGATCTTCGTTTTGACCCAGGAAATCGTAATTCAGCGACTCAGACTCTCATTCAGCACCTCGAGGGATCCGAAAGGATATCTAAAGTCTCCGCAAGGATGATGCATCACTGCGAAATCAAGGTCAGAGATTTGACATTCCCAAATGATGAACCGCAGCTTGATCTCTCTGCCATCCTCCTAGAATCCAGTCCATACAAGTGCTGAAAAGTGTGGGGCCAGTACACACCCCTGATTAACTCCAGTAACAACTGGAAATAAGTCAGAGATGGCACCACCACATCTCACAGCACTCTCAGTACCAGAGTAGAGTTCAGACATCAGATCGATCAGATTTGGTGGCACCCCACAAAGCCTAGAATCCTCCAGAGGGCATCCTGATTCACTGAATCGAATGCTTTACAGAGATCAACACAGGCTGCAAGCAGCCCCTGCTGACACTCGTCTGCGTTCGCTGAGGACCGAAGAGCAAGATACGGTCAATCGGTGACTCTTTGATGTAAAGCCTGACTGCTCTGGACGCTGGTGCTCAAGCAGATGGAGGCGAACCCTATCAAGAATTATCCGAGCAAAGACCTTGCCCGGCACTGAGAGCAGCGTCACCCTCTGTAGTTGTTGCTGTCTTGGTGATCACCCCTCCTTTCCAGGAGGGGACAACAAGGACCCTCTTCCAGTCAGTTGGGATGATGCCTGTGTTCCAGGCAGAGCACGAACTGCATGCTACAACAACGATGAGCGCATTTCCACAGCCTTGAGAAGGTTCACAGAGTCGTTCTAATACCCGACCATGGAACAGGTTAGTACAGGTTTACATGGTACCTGTAGCAAGTCACAGATCTAATCTGGCCTAAGCTGACTAAAATGTACTTCAGTGACTTTGAAAGTAACTTTTAAGTGTTCATCACAATATTGAGAACCTGATAGTTCTTGCACATAATGTCATGCATGTTTATGAAAGAAGTAAGACGTAGCCTATTAAGAACGATTAGAAACAAACGGTTTTTCTTTTCAGTTCTCGTGAGTCTGCCGGGGAATAAGAGTATCAAGGGAAAAAGAACCTTGTTTTCTGACATCCACTAGGATACATCCAAACCAGAGGTGAACAATTTGTAACATGCCCTTGCCTTCAAATGCTCAACACAGGTACGTGTAAATTACAATGGCCAATTTACTTACGTTCTGTACGAGGTCGGTAAAATGGTTCATATCTGAATTTAACATTGCAGGAATTTCCATCACAACAGCAGAAATAGACTGAAGGATTTTCACTCGTCTCCACACAATCGGTCCTGGGGGAGTGGGAGAGGGTGAGGGAAGGAGGGTGAGGATGGTGGAGGGTGAGGGGAAGGAGGGTGAGGTTAGTGAGGGGGGGGTGGTGAGGGGGGCAGGGGGGGAGGAGGAAAAGAGGCAAAAATGAATGAGTTCATCCTGTATTAGTTTATCATTCCATGCATCCTATGGAATCACTTTATAGAAAATAAAATAAATAAATAAAAGTGGCGCATAATGCTTCTGCAATCATCAAACACTTAACTCATCAAAATGTTGATTACATTTTTTATAATCTATAATTTAATTTAAAAATCGAATAAAATAAAATGTGATTGGTGAATTTTTGGGGAAATATATTTAGATGACTGTGCAAAAAAATAACCATACTGTATGTGGAATCAAGCAAAAAATAATAGCAAACAATTAAATTATGATTCATGTGATTATTATCATCTCAGAGAAAGCCTGGTGTTGGCTTAACGGTCAGGGTGGCCACGCTGCTCTCTTAGGGTCTTGAGTTCAAGCACCTATTGAGCCATTGAATCAACAACAGGTGGGTTGACTCAGCCTGTCTTCCTTCCGAGGTTGGCAAAATGAGTACCAGCTTACTGGTAACAGAGGACAGCAGCACAGCCCCGGCCCCAGAAAATGATGCAGCCAAACAGCCACAGACTGCATATGAATAAATAATAAAAAATCTCAAAGACAATGCCTGGAGATTAAAGGAAACAAAATCCAACTTTCTCCTGAGAAAAAAACTCCAACATGCTTTGTAAATTCCTAAGCAATAAGCTTTTCACAAATATAAAAGGAATTACCAGGGAAGCAAATGAAAACCAAGTACTTTTTTGGAAGCATTTACATGATGTATCTGCTGACACTTGATATGCTTGGAAAAAAAAAACCCAGTGAATATATTTCCATCACCAAGACTTTCCGCCTAATTACATCAGCGTTAACGTTGATGGCACTTTGGTGGCATTCTTCATGGTGGTTCATATAATACATCTTATTGCCCACACACACAAAAATGCACACGTGCCACCACTGCTGGGGTCACACAAATGCATTGGTTGCCAAGTCCCTCCAATATCACAGGGGTTAGGTTCCTGGAAAATGCTGCGATTGTAAAAACCACAATCGTGGAAACCATGGGCCAATGCGAAGAGGGGGGTTCGGTTCCTGGACTTTGATAAAATATCGAGAAAGATCGGCGGCAGCCAGAAATAAACACATTACAATAGAAACTAGAAGGGCACTCGGTAGAGCGCATACCTCTGCCACGTAATGCTAGATCCACGAGAACATATCAGGCCCAATACATTTTTGAAATATGCTATGTATTGTTTTTGACTCTGTCCCTCAATGGTGAAGAATCACTTAAAAAAAAATTAATAATTTTTGTGTCCAGATCTGGAGTTAGATCTTCACCAAAATCGAAGCAATTCGTCGTGGTCACACACCCAACCTGTCCAACAAGTTTCATCCAAATCCGTCCACAACTTTTTGAGATATCGTGCAATAAATTTAGTTTAGCCCTATCTCTCAATGGTGAAGAATCACTTAAAAAAATTATCAGATACGGATTCGGATCTTCACCAAAATTGAACCAATTCTTCCTCGTCACACATCCAACATGTCCACCAAGTTTCGATCGAATCCGTGCAGAACTTTTTGAGATATCGTGCTATATATCATTTTTGAGCCATATCTCTCAATGGTGAAGAATCACTTAAAAAATTCTCAGAGTCGGATCCGGATCTGGATCTTCACCACTCTAATCATTTTGTCCTTGTGACACACCCAACCTGTCCACAAAATTTCATCCGGATCCGTCCACAACTTTTTGATTCCTATACACAGACAGACACAAGACAGAAGTGGTGAAAACACATCCTTCACCTTGGTGGCGGAGGTAATAAACATGTAAATACACCAAATATGGTGTAATTAGAGCAAAACACAAGAGTTTTACCTTTTAAATTTATTACAAAACAGCGAGGTGGGTGAGGGCAAACATATTACGTACTCGTTCATACTATACTCTGCTGTAAAGAGAAAACATAAGAGTTAGCTCGGTGATGATGATGATAATGACGACGATGACGATGTTATAGGGGGGAGAGTGGAGGTTATAAAGATGTTGATGTAGAACTTGTGATGGCTGTTGGATCATCATGAGCACAATGAAGGCGCCTGCTGCATTGCCACATCAAAGAAAGGTAAAACAATTCTTAGCCACCTTGACCGGGAGAAGATCTTCCCTGCTTGGACAGGAAGGTACGAGATGGCATCCTCTTCCAAAACAATCCAGTCTCTTTTGCGTTAAAAAACCTGCTTCAGCATAAATCCCTTCACCTTGGTTCGTTCCATGAGACACGGTTAAACTGGAGCCTTCGGCCCGGGGTGCCTCGTGGAATCGTTGGTAAACTTCCAATGATTTCTCCTGTACACCGGTCCACTCAAAAGCACTTTTTCTGTTTGGTCCTCAATCCAAACATTAAGCGCTTTTTCTATCCCTTCAATATGAGGATCATAGGATTGGAATTAACCTTTTGCACTTTGCTAGCAGGAATCTTTGCACAGATATTTGACTCACATGCACACACAAGTAATTCATCGATCCGGTAATGACGGCCCACAGATGCCGCACTTTCACTTCTTGGCAACGTACTGTATCTAACAACTCGATTTCTTCGCAAATTGTCATAACCTTTGTCTGCCTTTTGGCACGATTAATTTTGTCCATCGTTTTACATTTGGGAACCATTATCAACTGCTGTGTGTCGACTCAATCTAAAAGAGTTAGTATTATAGGATATCCGTCGGTCATTTCCTGTTCGATGTCGATGAAGACTCATTATTAAATTTAGCTTCGTTCCTGTATGCTGGTTTGATTATTACAATTGGCGAGAAAAAAAAATGCTTGTAATGGGAGGTAATCGTACAGGTGGACGCAAACAATGACTCATGTCAGCTCAAAAAACACAATTGGCCAAAATTAAATACCGCGGTAATGAAATCACAACACAATAGGTTTTCCGCGATTAGTGGAAACCCACGATATTGGAACCCTCGATATTTGAAGGTTTACTGTATAGCATGATATTTCAAAAATTTATTGGGCCCAATATGTTCTACTGGATCAGGCGTTGCATGGCGGAGGTACGTGCTCTACTGAGTGCACTTCTAGTTTATATTGTGATGTGTTTATTTCTGACTGCCATTGACCTTCCTCTATATTTTCTCGAAGCCAAGGAACCAAAACCTCCTTTTCCCTTCAGCCCTTGGTTTTTAATTATCGTGGAATTTTCCAGGTGCATAACCGCCATATTTGAGGGTTAATTGGATATCGTTTTTGGCCCTATCTCTCATTGGTGAAGAATGAATTTAGGAATTAAAAAAAAAATTCTCGTATCCGGATTCGGATATTCACCAAAATCCAATCGATTCGTGTTTGTCATACCACCCATCCTGTCGCCAACGTTTCATGCGAATCAGTCCACAACTTTTTGAGATGTAGTGTTATACAGCAGACCCTCCCCGTTCGCGGGGTTAGATTCTTGAAAACCCCCACGCTGGGCAAAAACCTTGATGTGCAAAGTTAAGACCTTATGGGGAATATAGGGTTAGGGGAACCAACTCAAAAATTTATCAACTTTTTTGGATGATGACGACGACGACGACGACGACGATGGATGATTATGATGAACGTCCTGGCTTCAGGTCATCGAGGTCATCAGACTTTGTGAAGGAGGAGGTGATCTTTGTCTGATTTGCCTTGTTCTGCATGTCCTTATAGACCTCTGTATAAGGTGCCATGACGGCGTCCATCTCGTGCTTCAATATCGAACACCTCTCCATGAAGACTGGTGAAAACCTCTCAATATATGTATGTGCCTCATTCTGCTTTATCCCAAGTGTTCTCTTTCACGTTCCTCAATTTTATATTATTTTCCCCTCCTCACTTCAAAACAAACAAACAAATATCTTCGCTCGAAAAAAACAAAACATCATGAACTTGTTCTGCCTCTTATTTCCTTCCATGGTTCATTCTTTATTTATTCCTTTCTCATTACCTCCCAAATGAAGCAATATTCCTCATAGTTGAATTAATTTGCTTCTTACTTTAAAAGCTTCAAATACCATTTTATAACTTTTCATTTGCCATATTTCACTAAAACCCCACACATTCTCCTTCTTCATAACTATTTACTGTCACGAACAACCCACAATGCAATTAAAAGACTAGCGAGAACGAAATCACGTGACATCAGGCAATATCATGTGATAACAGTCTGTGCGGCACGATATCTAAAGAGCAACTGAGTCTGCGATGGAGGGCAGTGTGGGGCTGTGAGGTGAGACGGAGATGCGGAGTTGTGTATTCCTCCGCATCGCACCACAGAGCAAGGGACCCATGCCACGATCGGTACATTTTACCACAATAATTCAGCCACGGTTAAGTGAAACCGCAATGCGGAAACATGCGTCTGGGGTGGGCCTGCTGTGTATCGTTTTTAGTCCTATAAATCAATGGTGAAGAATCACTTAAAAATTATCGGATCCAGATTCAGATCTTCACAGATATTGAATAAATTCTTCCTCGTCACACACTCAACCTGTCCACCAAATTTCGTCCAAATGCATCCAAACTTTTTGAGATATCCTGTTCAGACAGCCATACAGATAGACAGACAGACAGGGGTGAAAAGATAACCTCAGTCCACCTTCACTGGTGGAGATAATAACTGATTTATTTACAATAAAAGCAATCAATAAAGGAGGGACAATGAGACAAAGCATGGAATGAGCCAAGTGGTCAAATACAAACAAAGAAACAAACAAGCAAGTCAGGGTGCACACGTACATAAAACAGATATAAAGGTATACCAATTATACGATAATTAATTATATGAAACTAGAGTGCAGGCAAGAATGAAAGACAAGGAAAGGGTGCAAGGTGTCCATGATGCTGCATGGTAATGCGTCCCTCCAGGTTCAATGTGACGGCAGGATGGAAGCAGGTTCTTGCACGTCAACCCAGGCTGCCCCAAGAGCACCATGGAACCAGTGCATGCAGTGTTTTACCCTTTTTATTTCTCCTGGGAGTTCCACCCCTTCCCACCCCCTTCGCCAAGCCTGATCCAATAATTGGCTGCTCCAACGCAGAGCACAGTTGCACCCGCCTCTTTCCTTCAACCATGCTTTCACGTCCTCGGTGCGTGGCTGGTCAGCGTTTCCATATCCGGAACAGATTGGGAATGCGTGATGATCGATCGGTCCATCTGAAGACAGACTGCATAGGAACTGCCCTGCGGGAGGGGTCTCCGGGATTGGGGGAGGTCATAACACGCCTTTCACCTTTTTAATCCATCTTTGTTCATTCATATGGTCATCCATCCTGCCTGCTATGCCTGCTACAAGAGGTTTTATGCCGTAATCCTTTCCTGACTATCCTATGGTTCACATTCACCACCTCCTCAGTGCATGTTGTACACAACTTGCCTCTGATGGACCCCTGTTTCAAAGCAAATCTAGCCTACTCAAACACGTGAACCAAACAAAAGTTTAACATACTCTTGCTGGTGTTTCACACCCACCCTGCCCCTCTCACATAACAATACCATGACGTGACATTAATTAATTACACAAAGTCACAGATGAGACGCCCTGTCAGGTCAATGATGACGTGGGAGCAGGGGCAAGTGCCGCCAAAGTGCATCTATCTATATATTACTAAAACTCTCATCTTGTGTGTGTATATATATATATATATATATATATATATATATATATATATATATATATATATATATATATGGTATATATACAGTATATATATGTTACGAATTTACCGCCCCGCAGCGTGCGGACAGCGCTTTAGCCAATGGCGGCCGTCTCGCCACCGAACGGACAATTTAGTCGCGACTTACCGGAACAACGCCGGAAACACCACGGCCTAATCAACACTCTACCCAGCGCGCGACAGGGTCAATCGCCGAATTATCGATATACCTAAGTATTCGCGCGGGCAGACCACTGAAGAGACCGTACCTCAGTGAGGTCTGCTTGGACACGAACCGCTTAAGCGGTCGTTCCGTTCTGGGATAACTGAGCGGTGTATTATCGCGAGACCTCGCTGGACCCAATTCTTTTATCGGCTATTAAAAAGCCCGCTAAATTCCGAGAGCAATACGGCGATTCAATGGGGAAAGAGGACACAACGAACGGGTTAACATTTAAACACGCACATTTATTCACACACTATGCAGTCAGGTATGCAAAACACTAACATGCACGTATACAGGAAAGCAATGGAATTGGCGGGAAGGGAAAGACGGGAGCAAGACAAAGCACTACAACCGTCTATTATTTATTATTCACAAGCACTTAAACAGTTCTACTTGCGGACATGGCGCCACAACATTCACACAAATAAACAAGGAAGACCCCCTCAAAGACAAGGGGGTCAGACTGGGCCCGTAGGCCTTTATAACGTGAAGCTTGGCGGACCGAAGGAGTTCCACGAGACCGTTGCAGGTTACCTCCACCCTCGTGGTTCTCGATGAGGCGACACGCAACCTCCTTCCCCACGGCAGCTAGCGTAACCCGCGTTGGCCCAGGCCTTGCCAAGTGGCGGGGTGATTCGGGCCTCAGCCGGCGACGCGTTGAGAGGAACGAACGGGTTTTGATGCTCTTCCAAAGTTGATGCTCTTTGTAAGAACCCGTCCGTTCCTCAGCGATGCTCGGACTGTCCCGAAGCCCGATCACCTCAGACCGTTTGGCGCTGGCTGGCGAGCTCTCTCCGGCTCTCTCCACACAAACGCGCAGGTCTGCGCGCACAGCAGGCTCAGCCACGCTCTCCGTCTCGCGTGTCCTCCGCTCTCCTGGACTTCGCCCCCGCCTGTGTTCTCCCGACTCCAGACTTCACACGACCGACCTCTCGACTGACTGACTGGCGCCCTGCGCGGCCTTTTATAGGGCTCGAGAGACGAGATCTGATCTCCGCTCTTCGACCTTCGACCCCCACAGGCCCCGCCCTTTTCTCCTGTGATCCGAATTCCGAGGCGAAGCTTCCACAGAGCGGACGTGCGCGAGATCACCCAATCTTGCTCGGAGAGTGGACGTGCGCGAGATCACGTCGCTGGCGCCAACAAAGAAACCCCCGCGTCTGTTTGCAGCGACGCTGTTCGTGGGAACTCGCCGTGGCTGGCGCAAAAATGGCGGCTTTGCGGAGTTGAAGGTGAGGCGATGTTATTCGGGTGGGGAGATGTCGTTGTTTAATGGAGGTGGTGTGGAGAGGGTGGTTGGTGGTTGACGTGGTGGCTGGTGGGTGGGTGGAGAAGGTGGTTGGCGTTGTGGCATGGTGGAGAAGGTGGTTGGTGGGTGGCGTGGTGGAGAAGGTGGTTGGTGCTGGCTTGTGGTTGGTCCAAAATAACGATAGTAAAGAAAAACGCTAACTCAAAGATCACAGCCCTGATAACACAATAATTCCCTTTAAACATCGGTGGGAAATCTATCTGAACACACACTTGCGATATAACTGATCTTGGGGATATCCTTTATGGTGTCCTGTGAATTCCACAACCGTAACAATATATATATATATATATATATATATATATATATATATATATATATATATATGGATGTATGCTTCTGAAATACAGCCAAAACGGTACACGATAGCAAAAAAAATTTAGGGCCACCTTACTCAGAATTCTCCCTGCGGTGTGAGTATCAAGTTTCGTTCAAATCGGGAACGAAAAAATTATTAAAAAATCAATTCCCAATTCAGTCAAGTACTCTTCGTGAGAATTGATCAATGCAAACAACCTCAGCGGTATAGTTCGCTGGAGCTATCTTTTTTTTTCTTGAATGATTTTTTTTTTCATCAACCGCTGTCAACGGGAACCCAACGGGTTCACGTGTCATCTAGTAACTATTAAAATTGTCTGCTGGGGCTGAACTTCCTTATGCTGTGCTGTGCTGTGCTGATAAGTTCTAATAAGGCCAAAACATGTCTGCAGCTATGCTATTTTCTCTGATTGTGGGATTTTGAACCACTACCCATAAGGCTTGATTCGTGCTACAAAATGTCACACACAAATACGTACGTGCACGCACACACACACTCCACAGGCCATGCACCACACTGGACACAACATGCATGTAAAGAGGGCGTAAACCCATCGGATATTCAACAGTGGCAAATTTCTGACCTTCCACGTGCAAATTTCTAAGCGCTGTGCAAGTGTAAAATCAAATTTCCTGCTCCTCATCATGCATATCAAAATACATACATCATGGATCCACAAAGAAATCATCTGCACGGAACATTCACTTTATGGTGCAAGTACAGTATATGCACCCACCTACAAACTTGGACTCATTTGCAGAGCCAGAAATTTATTGGAAGTAATGTTGATTTGGAAGACAGGCAAGAAAAAGGAAGATTTGAAAGCAATGAAAGGCTTTGCAATGACAATAAAGGTCAACAAACCTGTCATAACAGTTGAAATCATCCAGCCAGCATCCTTGCCTCTCCAAGCGGACCAAGCCTGAAGAGTTTCTCCAAGTTGAGTAGCAATGAACCCGCTTCTCGCTGTCACCCTCACACAGCTCAGTGCTACCAGGAAGACTAGATCCACCAATAATTTTCCCTGCTCCGCTCCCATTGAAATAGACACATTTACGTGTCTCAACAATCGCCCCGACAGCTGCCAGTGCTGGTACAGGAGGGGAGGGAAGAAAGTGTGTTACATCGTATATCCAAGGTATTGCAGACATGCAGACAAAAGTAGTCCTCACCTTAATTCAGTTCTGCATAACCAATGTACAATACTAGTTTGAAACTGAATTGCATTACAAAAGGTGAACCATTCCAATGATCTTCATTGTTGGTGTAAAAGTGCAAATTGAAGAGCGCTGCAGAACTGTCAGGATAATGCTTTTAAGTTGGAATTCTGAAAGGACAATTTCAAATCTTAATTGCAAGTGGATTTTATGCTGAGTAAATAATGAATGATCAACTGATTATAACGCAGAATCTCTGAGACGTGATGGGCGAAGGGCACTCCAGGCGGATTCTCGCGAAAAACCAGTAGCCTGATTGGTTGAATTTGAACAGGTCACATAAACATGGACAAACAGTTTCTTCCGGCGCTAGTGAGTCTTTTCCCCGCAAACAGAGGAAGAACATATGGGCCAGCAGTAGCCCTCGGAGAAAGGCCATATTTTAGGAGTTTAATCGACCGGCCGTACACAAAGCTACAACAGGTCTCATTTGAAAATGGGACATCTCAGGAACACATTCAGCCTGATTGTACTGAATATTTCTTGTGCGGTCTATGAAATATTTACATTTGAACGATACCCCTGTCCAAATTTTATGACCATTTCCAAAAAAAAAATCACGTAATTTGAAAACCTAACACCTAACTTCGATGAAAAGCACCCCATTCTTACATATTTGGGATTAAAATGTTCAGAATGGAGAGGACTATCATTTTGTATGACACCTGAATCAATATACGTCCAGCTCTGTGCTTTTAATGTCAACACTGAGTTAATATGCTCCAATTTCAGGATCGCCTCCTCCGAAAATAGTCGGCAACAGCAAATATAGACATTTAGAATACTACCATGTTCAGTATTCACACTTTAAAAGAACAAGGAAGACATTATAACAAATAACTATATACCTATTGTCCTATCGGTTGCAACATGTACAAACAAAAAATCTATCCTCAATCACAGGTGAAGAAGGTTCTTATTTGTTCTCTTCTCTGAAACTACAGACACAATCTCGATGAAACTCGACCACCACAAACTTCATCACCCGTGATGTACCAAAGGTTATCGACTGCATAAAAATCTGCGCTCACAAAGGGGTCTATGGGGGGGGGGAGAGCTGACCCCCCAAAAATAGGTATTTGCTCTCTTCTCGGAAACTATACACACAATTTCGAGGAAACTTGACCACAACCTTCATCACCCATGACGTACCAAAGTTTGTGTGTACAAACACCTTTTTTTTTAATGCTGTGTACAAACTTTAGTACATCACAGGTGATAAAATCGTGTGAAGCTTCATTAAAATTGTGTGTGTAGTTCAGAAAAGAGAGCAAATACCTATTTTTAGGGGGGTCAAACCCCCCCCCCCCATAGACTCCCTTAATGAGTGCAGATTTTGATGTGCTCAATAAACTTTGTTACATCACAGGTGATGAAGGTTGTAGTCAAGTTTCATCAAAATCGTGTGTGCAGTTTCCGAGGAGAGAGAAAATACCTATTTTAGGGGGGTCAAACCACCCCTCCCCATAGACTCCCTTAATGAGTGCAGATTTTGATGCGCTCAATAAACTTTGTTACATCACAGGTGATGAAGGTTGTAATCAAGTTTCATCAAAATCGTGTGTGCAGTTTCTGAGGAGAGAGAAAATACCTATTTTGGGGGACAAAAAAACCCCCCTGTAGATCCCCTCAATGAGCGCAAATTTTGATGGTCAATACACTTTGGTCCAATATGGGTGATGAATGTTATGGTCAAGTTTCATCGAAATCAAGTGTGTGGTTTCGGAGGACACAGCAAACACCGATTTTAGGGGGTTAAAAAACCCCCGTAGACCCCCTTAATGAGTGGCAGATTTCGATGCGGTCAATACACTTTGGTACATTACAAGCGATGAAGGTTGTGGTCAAGTTTCATCAAAATTGTGTGTCATTTCGGAGAAGAGGGCAAATACCTATTTTGGGGGTTTTCAGACCCCCCACCAACCCCCCAACGTCGACCCTTTAATGAGTGCAGATTGTGATGCGGTCAATACACCTACATTAGGCATCAGATTTGAAGCTTGTGGCCAAGTTTCATCAAAATCGTGTGTTTGGTTCAAGCGATAATGACTGCAGTACTGAAAGACTGACTGACTAACTAACTTATCGACAATCGCATAAGCTCACCTGACTAAAGTCCAGCTGAGCTAAAAACACTGAAGAAACGGCACTCTGTGTTGAGGCGCGGAGGTGATGGTCATGTTTAACCCTCAACAAGTTAAAGATCCCCGGGGAGGTTAAATATCACGGATAGGTCGGCTTTGGTCTTATTTACTCTCTCCCACCTGTCTCCCTCTCTCTGTATTCCCGTCAGCAAGGCAACAAGCGGTATTTTTTTAGTCCTTTATACGTGCTCAAAGTACGATAAACTACACAAACACAAAGGGTACTCAGACCTCAATTCCAACTACAAAACTCGACCCCATATGTGTAAATATATTCTTACTTTATCTATATTATAAGAGAGATGATTGTCTGTCTGTCCGTCACCATTTTTCTTCAAGATGGCGAAACGGATCTTCGTCAAACTTTGAGAGGTTCATCCATCACTGAGTGTTGGGGGGTGTTTTAGGACAAACATTTTTTTTTAAAAAAAAACAAAAGTTGGATATTTTCTTTTTAAATCACTCTATAGTGCCTAAGCCTTTGTAGATATGTTAAAGGCAACATTAAATGATCCCCGACCACATTCCTTAGTGGGTGGAGGGAAGTATTTTTGCCCCCCACCCCCCCAAAAAATCAAAACAAAACAACATTTGATTTCTTCAAAATGCCAACAGGATCAAAAGAGCACCAGGCAACACCGACCGGGTACCCCGTTAATACACCATAAAATTAAACTAGACATACTTGCTGAGGTTCCACAATCCCACAGCGTATTAGTAAGATGAAGATCCCATCACCAAATGTCTAATCCTTATTGTGGTTGAGAGCATTCACGAGGCACTAGGTTTGTCAGTGTGCAGCAAATAAAATATCCGTTTGTAAAACTTTGCAGGTTAGAGAAGCATGGTGAAATACATCGTTTAACATACACAAAGTAAAAATTATATATATATATATATATATATATATATATATATATATATATATATATATATATATATATATCCATAAATCAACAGGCAGTGCTCTGCTTGCTCAGTTTCCTTTTCATCGTTTTGCAGTTATTACAACCTCTCCTTATTCCTTCCATGGAACAGACTGACTGGTGTGCACGCAGAGAGAACAAAAACGCTCTTCTTTGCACATCATATTTAGCCGACCAGCTTAATCGGAAACGCATCATACAAATCCCCTTTTAAAATCTTCAACTAATGATGTTAGTTATTCTGCTTTTTCTGATCTGGATTTTGTGTTGGATTTGTAAGATAAAATTATAAAAACCAAACGGCAATTATGGGTCAACTTGCTGAGAGGCCAAAAAAGCCGTACCAACGAGCAGCTATTTCAATATTTTCCTCCATTCAGTCACTTCTTTGAGAGCGCCTGAGATCCAATGGTGTTGATGGAGTGCAGGCAGGATGAGCCAAATGGCCTCCTCCTATGTCCAAGTTCCTATATCCTGTACAATCTCACACATACAGTTGGCCATCGATTTGAAATTTGGCATAAAAAATATAATGCCTCATTATATATCGTATGGTGTGTGTGTGTGTGTGTGTGTGTGTGTGTGTGTGTGTGTGGGTGTGTGTGTGTGTGTGTGTGTGTGTGTGTGTGTGTGTGTGGTGTAGTGAACATGTAACCCGTTATGGGAACTTTTTGAATACCCCATGCAATTCTCAATGACTTAACTTGACCAGCTTGTTTAGTCCACTGCATGACGAAGGCATCCCTGAACAATGAACATGGTCCATTCTGTTCCATTCAAAACAATTTGAGGCCATTGTACTCCAGTAAATTTTTCGATTATTTCTGGCCATCTGATATTTTGGTCTACCTACTGGTTATTCCAGGGCCTTCTCTCGGTTGCCAGTTTGTAATTGCTGTCCATCGATTGTCCGTTCTCCTTGCTACATGTCCAGCCTAGTTACATTCAAGTTATTTGATTGAGGCCAGAATGTCAAGTAATTCGAATGCATTTCCAATATGTGTAATCCTTACTGTGTTGCTCATTAAGTGGAGGTCAGACGTCACTCAGATAACTTCAAAACGAAATGCAAAATTATTTTTCTTCTTGCGATTTGCATATTGGACCAGGATCCATTCCGCTAGTTACATCATTACTGGGCTGCGCCGCTTACACATTGGCTCTGCACAATGAGGCAAGGATTTTGGATTTGTTCAGAGTGCCGGTGGTAATCGACTACTCTTTGCAAAAGACAACATCGGATTTTTAACGTCCATCGACCAATGCTGACAGACAGTTCCCCTGGCTTAACATCCCATCGTACGGATGGTGCACTCATTGATGGAAGCAACATCATACCTGTGAATCACCGATCTGGCAGCTTGGAGTCGGGTCGAGAATTGAACCCAAAATAGAAAGGCTCATTGAATGAGGAATGTGAATTACGAATGAGAGTCTATATGCATCAATACACACACCTTAGCATACTTAAATCCTTCAAGTCTCAAATTAAATTTCAATTGCTTCACGACAAAGAGGAATAGAAAGCAGCCATGCTTCACATCACTATACTATAGGCAAAAACTGCACATCATAGCATTCAATTACGCTTTCACGAGCATTAAGGCATCGATAAAATGAATGAAATGGGCAGAAAAATCCCCCTATAGAAAAACCCAGCCCAAAATAAACAAAGATTTTTTTTCAAATGGGGAACTTTTTAGTGTGCAAAAAGCAGTAGCAATAGGAACTTGAAAAAATCAGATGGTTTGCCTTTACTATTACACAGTACATCCTTCAAAGATCGATGCTCTTTAACAAATCGCTTTCAGATATTACATTAGAGTTTTGATCCAATGTATTGTAAAATTGCTCCTCCTGTCCTCTCCTACCTCTGCCCTGCCCAAGCCACTTGAGGTCACCACCCTTCTTCTCGAAACACTCAGCTGTTCACACTCCCAATCAAGCAGACCAGTTACCTACCTTCATTCCGTCCCCATATTCTACCGACTGTGGAACGGTCTCCCTGTGTCCACCGTCTCGTCCTCACTTCAGTCTTACAAATGCGTGGCCAATCACTATCTCATGAGCTCAACCATGCACAACCAGGATCTCTTCAACACACACCGATTCTTTCGCATTCTGTTCCTCTCCGAGAAATTGTTACTCGTTTTTGGGGTTAGTGTTAGTTCTCCTTTCCTCCTTGTGTATGTCAACCCCCCTCCCCCCAAAAAATGAAAATCATTCCAGACAGAAGACGTACTGTTTTTAAAGGACGTCATAATGGACACATACAAGAGACAATGAATAACCAACTCATTGTGTTAAATAGGCTGGTGTTGCAGACGGGTAAAACGGTGGTTAAACCCAGAACTTATATATAATATAATATATTATATATATATATATATATATTATAACCTTTAAACCTCTTTGAATCTTTATTTAAATTGAATTATATACTTGAATACTGAATAACACAAATCACCTTATATTTCCAAAAACCATGCATATATCAATATATAGCATGACAGGGTGTGGCATGTGGGAGCGTTAATATAGAGTGAAGAGGATCCCACCAACATGGCTACAGTGCCAGAGAACACCCCCTTTCAAATTTTCACCTTTTGTTGCCTTGTAGCCTGGAATTAAATGGCATTAAATCACTCCCCCCCCCCCCATCTTTATTTACACATCATAACCCACAACTTCCAAGTGAAAAACAAATACTCTTCAGAAAATTAATTTAAAATACCAACTATAATAATCTTGGTTGGATAAGTGTCCACCCCCCTTGAAAATAGCAATTGTAAATTAGCTCAGGTGTAACCAATCACCTTCAAATCACACATCAATTAATTGGCCTCCACCTGTGTTAATACGTAGTGATTCTGAAATTTCAGAATAAAATCAGTGGTTCCTGTAGGTTTCCTTGCTGGGTAGTGCATTTCACAGCAAAGACTCAACCATGAGCACGAAGGAGCGTTCAAAAGACCTCCGGGATAAAGTTGTGGAAAGGCACAGATCAGGGGACAGGTATAAACATATTTCAAAAGCCGTAAATGTCTTGACTGTGCTCCAAAGGACAATCATTAAGAAGCGGAAGA
>CM068956.1:44853870-44878199 GCA_035128595.1 Eptatretus atami | reverse complement strand
TGAGAGATGTCATGCATGAGTTGTAGTCATTCAGCGAAAGAGAGGTAAGAGGATTTTCTAGAGTCAGTGAGATCATGATAAGGATAGTAATAAAGCCAATACACTGCGCGAGCGACCAGCCGTGGACGTAGAGAATAAAAAGTGTCCGTTGAGAGCCAGCACTTGCTACGAGAGAGAATGGTAATCAAGAGTGGGTTGGCCTTGGATTTCCACAGGCAGACAGTTTGTGAGAGCGAAGGCAGGGTCCCGACTGTTCAGAAACCGAGATATTCGCAGAAAAAGGTGGCCGACAGCAAAGAGCCCCACATGGGGAGGTAGAAAGCACATGTCCAGGTACAGTTACCAGGTCGTGAATCTGAATTGCATGATCTGAGATGATGCTGTTTGGAGAAAAGAAATAGTTATGTGTCAACTGCATTGATGATTTCCATGACTTTGCTGATGATTGAAGTACAGTAAGCGTAGATGGGACGTGTAGTTAGGGGGATCCGTTTTGCAATATTTTATGTAATGCTTGTTGTTGGTCGATTAACAATTTCCCAGGTGGATGTAGTCCGAAGGACCAGTCCTGAATGTGTTAAAAAAAAAAAAAATCATAAAACCGGAATACGTGAAGCACGAAGTGGAAACTGGGTCACACACACTTTATGCCTGCAATATGTTGGCGTCGCGAAGCGAAACTGTGTAACACGTCCACTAGTACCTAAAAAGGAAACCATGCTTTTAAAGAGCAAACTGGAGAGATCAACCAAGCTAGTTATGGTTGAAGGGAGATGAGTGATAAAGCGAACGCTTCGTCTCCTCCTCTTCTTCCGCCTTGTCCTTCGTCTTTTGCCAATCCACCATCTTTCGTCTACTTTTGCCGATCCACATTCACCATTACAACTTCACGATCTTTTCTGTGCGAATCTCGTTTATCGGTCGATCTCACTACTTATTAGTTATTATTTATTTAAAAAACGGTCTCTTAAAATGTTTGCAACTTTCTCTTTTACAGTGGTGGTTCTCCATATTGCATCGTAACTAGCAGGAGTAGTCGCGTGCTGCCCGACGTGCGTCTTGTTCCAAGCATGGCAACACATCATCTATACTCTATATGGTCTGGTTTGTATAGGCAAGTGATAGCTTCGCAATACGAAAAAATAAATACGTGGGATACTGTTCATGAAGCAAAAAATACCCACTGCTAATAATTCAAAAACCTGCACTGCACTGGAAAAACGTATTTTGGGTGGGCAAGCAATACTCACTGTAGAGATGGGTGGGGAGATTGTAAACCGTCCCGCCGGATCCTGCAGGCGGAGCTGCAGAGTTCAGGTCAGGCAGTCAGTGGTCAGGTATGGGAGCATGAGCGACGAGCAGGCGCTCGCTGCTCCACGTGTCCGGCGCGGTACTCCAGGGGGCCTCCGTCGTGGCCGATCCCCCCAAGCAGATGCCTGCCCCCATCTCTTGAGATTACCTGCCAAACGACGAAAGTACTGATTGCCAATGCTACTCCACTGCAGATACGTCGCCCCGCTGATGGAGAATCTTCGATGAGCAGCGTGCAGAGTAAACGAGCCCAATGTCCGACAGCCAAAGCTGGACGCTCGTGGCTATGCAGGTAACAAATCTCATTTGCAGTTCCCTCAGCACGGCTCCGTTGGATACAAAGTCCGACCATCGATAGCCCAACGAGTCTCCGAAGAGAACCTGGGGTACCAAAAAGGAATTAAGTCTCCGTCTCAGATCCCTGGTCAGAGTGCGCAATGCGTCGCATCAAGTGAGAGCGAGGCGAGAGCGCTAAGAAAACCTTGAAGACTCGGACTTCTGTCCTTCGCAAGTTTACCGTGCAGAGCAACCACACCCATTATCAAAGTGAATCCATGACTCCCCAGGCCCGACCCAGACGTCTATGAGCCTCTGACTCACAAGCCTGCAGAGACATGAATATCACTGCCAAGTAAGTGAATCTCTCCTACGACCTCAACATCCTCATACAAAGAGGGCACAGACAGGACAGCAGCATCCAAATGTCATTGAGAAGCCTGGATCTTTCGTGTTGACCAGGAAATCCGTAATGTTCAGCGTGTAGCGGTCTAGAGCTCCTCAGTCAGACCTCGAGGGATCCCGAAAGGAATCTTAAAGTCTCCGCAAGATGACTGCATCAGCTGCGAATCAAGGTCAGAGATCGTTGACCATCCAAAATGATGAAACCGCAGCTTTGATCTCTCTGCCATCCTCCTAGTAATCCAGTCCATACAAGTGGCTGAAAAGTGTGGGGCCAGTACACACCCTGATTAACTCCGAGGTAAGAAACTGAAATAAGTCAGAGGATGCACCACCACATGTCACAGCACTCTCATACCAGAGTAGAGTTCAGACTCAGATCGATGCATATTTGGCTGATCCCCCCCCTCACTAATAGAGTCGTAGAATCCCCAGGGAGGGGCACCTGATCACTGATCGATGCTTACAGAGATCAACACAGGCGCAAGCAGCCCCTGCTGAGCACTCGTCTGCTTCGCTGAGACCGAAGAGTAAGATACGGGTCAATCGGTTGGACCTCTTTGATGTAAAGCCTTGGACTCTTGACGCTGGTGCTCAAGGCAGATGAGGCGAACCCTATCAAGAATTATTCGAGCAAAGACCTTGCCCGGAGCACTGAGAGCAGCGTCACCCCTCTTGTAGTTTTGCTTCTGGTGATCACCCTCCCTTTCCAGGAGAGGAACAACAAGACCCCTCTTCCAGTCAGTTGGGGATGATGCCTGGTGTTCCAGGCAGAGCACAAACTGCATTGCTACAACACGAGTGCCCAGCATTTCCACCAGCCTTGAGAAGTTCAGCATGGATGCCACAGATCCCTGGAAGCTTTAACCCCATTTCAAAACCGGTCACCGCAGTTCTGTGTTTCCACAAACAAAGGTGGACCCACAGTTGTGAGGGTCAGCAACAGGGATTTAACACCCCTGACGTCCAACTCGACAGCTGGGTGGATCAGCCTGTACAACCGCTCAAAGTTAACAGGCCCAGCGGGCCTTCACTTCGGACTCCTCTGTCAAGAGCCTACCACCCTCTTACTCTAACTGCAGTACACTGAGGGATGGGCTTGGATGAACGCAATGTGCGAAATTCCCCTGTAAGCAGACGAAGAATCCTTGACCCCCACAGGTTGATGCTCTACCCCCTCACAGATTCCTCGAACATAGCCTCCTTGTCCACATTAGCGCACGTATTTACGCCTCAGCCTCCCTGAACAGCTCAGCTCTGCCATTCAGCCTGGTCCTGCGACTCTAGTTCAATGCATCCAGTGCCTTGAGAGACAAAATTCTTCTTTGCCCTACGGTGGTTCCAAGACATTCCACCGGCAACTTCAAGGACGTGGTCTTGAAGGCACTCCACAACTCTTCAGGAACCTCCGAAAGCACCCAGGGACCCCCCCCCAAAACCTCTACTTAGCTTGTTCGCCAAACTCCTCAGCTCCCTCTCATCCTTGAGCTGTGCCAACATCCAGCCTAGGCTGGAATGGTACCATTCTCCTGGATTTAAGGTGCAACTTCAGAGTTGCTACAACAAGGCTGGTGGTCAGATTGGAAACTGACCCACTCCGGTAGATCAGCATCTGATCATCCTCCAGTGAACCATCAACGAGGGACATTTGGTCTATCTCCGTTTACCACACCGCACGTTTGGAATACCAAGTTCCAGCGATGAGCTTGTGGGCGCTTGAAACCATGAACCGGCCACCTCTAAGTCCATGACTTCTTGCAAAGTCAAGGAACTTCGTGCTATTTCTGGTTCACCAGTTCCAGGGGAAAAACCCGTGGGGACCAACACACGTACTTCATAACCATCCCTATCAGTTCCAGTCGATTGCATTGGAAAATCCCCAAGACTAGAAGTGTATTTCTCGTCTGGGCCACTCATCAACCACCAGACTCGGCGTGGCGTTAGAATGCATCCTTTCACACGTGAGATCACTGCCTCCAGTCGGAGAGCATAAACAGAGACAGGGAAATGACACCTAAGGAGTGACGAACCTTAGTCTCATAATACGGCTCGTTGACCGGTTGTTACCTCAATTATCATTGGAGTCAGCTTATTGGGACAACAGCTACAGCAACCCTTGAGTATGGTAACCATTCAGACGACCAGACCAATAGTAGGTGAACCACCCACCATGATCTCACCGGCAAATTCCTGTCTCCGAACCTCAGAGGTGCTGCATACCATGTCCGAAACGCTTGAGCTCAGATGATAACAGAGGACAGGTGATCATCCTCTCTTAGGGATAGACATTTCCAGGCACCCACCAGAAGGGACCGCCTCAGGTTTTAACCAAGGAGACGCCGTTCTGGTGGACGACACCTCAGCAACCACTCGCGACACACTCTCCCGCAATTCTTGACCGGGAATGTTACCCCGTTGGTTCCCTCCTATCATCAAAAATTGGGGGTCCCGAGCTTAGCCCCCAATTTCCGTCATCGGTGAGCTGCCCTGCGAAGGAAGCTCACCGGAGTACTCCCACGAGTGGGTTTTCAGATTTCTTTGCGTTTTGTGTTTTGCGGAATGAAAGTTTACGTGCCGTAGGCAAATCCTGCCACCAACCTCGAATAAAAGTAACCCAACTGCAGCGAGGACGTCCGAAGACACAGTTGGGCACTAGATTGGGATGCCGTTGCATCACAAGGAGCTCCCCGCCCTCTGACTGGTTTTTGTTTTTTAATCCTGCTGGGTGTCCATATCCAAACACCCTTCCTCACAAAAAAACTGGTGGGGGAGATGCGTTTCGTCGCCGGACAACCCGACCATGGAGAACAGTTAGTACAGGTTTACAATGGTACCTGTAGCAAGTCACAGATCAATGCCTAAGCTGACTAAAATTACTTCAGTGACTTTGAAAGAACTTTTAAGTGTTGCATCACAATATTGAGACTGATAGTGCTTGCAACATAATGTCATGCATGTTATGAAAGAAGTAAGACGTAGCCTATTAAACGATTAGAAACAAACGTTTTTCTTTTCAGTTCTCGTGAGTCTGCGGGAATAAGAGTATCAAGGAAAAAGAACCTTGTTTCTGACATCCACTAGGATACATGCCAAACCAGAGGTGAAACAATTTGTAACATGCCCTTGCCTTCAAATGCTCAACAACAGTGCGTGAAATTACAATGGCCCAATACTTCGTTCTGTACGAGTCGTAAAATGGTTCAATATCTGAATTAACATTGCAGGAATTTCCATCACAACAGCAGAAATAGACTGAAGGATTTCACTCGTCTCCACACAATCGTCCTGGGAGTGGAGAGCGTGAGGGAAGGAGGGTGAGGATGGTGGAGGTGAGGGAAGGAGGTGAGGTTAGTTGAGGGGGGGTTGGGTAGGGAGGGGGAGAGAAAAGACCGGCAAAAATGAATGATTCATCCTTGTATTATTATCATTCCATGCATCCCTATGGAATCACTTATAGGAAAAATAAAATAAATAAATAAAAGTTGGCGCAAATGCTTCTGCAATCATCAAACACTTAAACTCATCAAAATGTTATTACCATTTTTTATAATCTATAATTATTTAAAAATCGAATAACAATAAATGTTGATTTGCGTGAATTTTGGGGAAATATATTTAGATGACTGTGCAAAAAAATACATACCTGTATGTGGATCAAGGCAAAAAATAATAGCAAACAATTAAATATGATTCATGTGATTATTATCATCGTCAGAGAAAGCCTGGTTTGGCTTAACGTCAGGGTGGCCACGCTGCTCTCTTAGGTGTCTTGAGTTCAAGCACCTATCGAAACCATTGAATCACAAACAGGTGGGTTGACTCAGCCTGTCTTCCTTCCGAGGTTGGCAAAATGAAGTAGTACCAGCTTGCTGGTAACAGAGGACAGCAGCACAAGCCCCGGCCCCAGGAAATGCTGCAGCCAAACAGCCACAGGACTTGGCATATGAATAAATAATAAAAAATCTCAAAGACAAAATGCGGAATTAAAGGGAAACAAATCCAAACTTCTCCTGAGAAAAAAACTCCAACATGCTATTGTAAATTCCTAAGCCAATTAAGCTTTTCACAAATATAAAAGGAATTACAGGGAAGCAAATGAAACCAAGTACTTTTTGGAAGCATTTACATGAAGTATTCTGCTGACAACTTGATTGCTTGGAAAAAAAAAAAACCCACGTGAATAGATTTCCATCACCAAGACTTTCCGCCTAATTTACATCAGCGTTAACCGTGATGGCACTTGATGGCATTCTCATGGGTGTTTTCATATAATACATCTTATTTCCCACGCCACAAAAAAATGCACACGTCCACCACTGCTGGGTCACACCAATGCATTGGTTGCCAAAGTCCCTCCAATATCAACAGGTTAGTACCTGGAAAATGCTCGATTGTAAAAACCACAATCGTGGAAACATGGGCCACATGGCGAAGAGGGGTTCGTTCCTGGACTTTGATAAATATCGAGAAAAGATCGGCGGCAGCCAGAAATAACAATACAATAGAAACGGAGAAGGGCACTCGGTAGAGCGCATAGCTCTGCCACGTAATGCTAGATCCACGAGAACATATTCAGGCCAACACATTTTTGAAAATGTGCTATGTATTGTTTTTGACTCTGTCCCTCAAGTGGTGAAGAATCACTTTAAAAAAATTAAATAATTTTCGTGTCCAGATCGGATTTAGATCTTCACCAAAATCGAAGCAATTTCGTCGTGGCACACACCCAACCTGTCAAACAAGTTTCATCCGAATCCGTCCACAACTTTTTGAGATATCGTGCAATAAATTTTTAGTTTAGCCCTATCTCTCAATGGTGAAGATCACTAAAAAAATTATTCAGATTACGGATTCGGATCTTCACAATGAACCAATTCGTCCTCGTCACACATCCACATGCCACCAAGTTTCGATCGAATCCGTGCAGAAACTTTTTGAGATATCGTGCTATAGTAATCATTTTTGAGCCATATCTCTCAATGGTGAAGAATCCACTTAAAAAATTCTCAGAGTCGGATCCGATCTGGATCTCACCAAAACTCTAATCAATTTGTCCTTGGACACACCCAACCTGTCCACAAAATTTCATCCGGATCCGTCCACAAACTTTTTGAATCCTATACACAGACAGACAGACAAACAGACAGAAAGTGGTGAAACATAACATCCTTCACCTTTGGTGGCGGAGGTAATAAAAACATGTAAATACACCAAATATGTGTAAATTAGACAAAACACAAGAGTTTTACCTTTTAAATTTGATTACAAAACAGCGAAGGGGGTGAGGGCAAACATATTTACTACTCGTTCATACTATACTCTGCTGTAAAGAGAAAACATAAGAGTTAGCTCGGTGATGATGATGATAATGACGACGATGACGATGTTATAGGGGGGAGTGGAGGTTATAAGATGTTGATGTAAACTTGTTGTTGCTGTTGGATCATTATGAGCACAATGAAGGCACCTGCTGCATTGCCACATCAAAGAAAGGTAAAACAATTTCTGAAGCTACCTGACCGGAGAAGATCTTCCCTGCTTGGACAGGAAGGTACGAGATTGGCATCCTCTTCCAAACAATCCAGTCTCTTTTGCGTTAAAAAAACCTGCTTCAGCATAAATCCCTTCACTTGGTTCGTTCCATAGACACGGTTAAAACGGGAGCCTCGGCCCGGGGGGCCGTGGAATGTTGGTAAACTTCCAATGATTTCTTCCTGTACACCGGTCCACTCAAAAGCACTTTTTCTGTTTGGTCCTCAATCCAAACCATTAAGCGCTTTTTCTATCCCTTCAATATGCAGGATTCATAGGATTGGAATGAACCTTTTGCACTTGCTAGCAGGAATTTTCACAGATTTTGACTTCACATGCACACACAAGTAATTCATCGATCCGGTAATGACGGGCCCACAGATGCCGCACTTTCACTTCTTGCAACGTACTGTATCTAACCAACTCGATTTTCTTCGGCCAAATTGTCATAACCTTTGTCTGCCTTTTGGCACGATTAATTTTGTCCATCGTTTTTACATTGGGAACCAATCAACTGCGTGTGTCGACTCAATCTAAAAAGAGTTAGTATTATAGGATATCCGTCGGTCATTTCCTGTTCGATGTCGATGAAGACTCATTATAAATTTAGCTTCGTTCCGTATGCTGGTTTGATTATACAAGGGCGAGAAAAAAAATGCTTTTAATGTTGAGTAATCGTACCAGGTGGGACGCAAACAATACTCATGTCAGCTCAAAAAAACACAAATTGGCCCAAAATAAATACCGCGTAATGAAATCACAACACAATAGTTTTCCGCGCATTAGTGGAAACCCACGATATTGGAACCCTCGATATTGAAGGGTTTACTGTATAACATGATATTTCAAAAATTTAGTTGGGGCCCAATATGTTCTACGGATCAGCGTGCATGGCGGAGGTACGTGCTCTATGAGTGCACTTCTGTTATATTTGTGATTGTATTTCTGCTGCCATTACCTTCCCTCTCTCTATATTTTCTCAATGCCAAGGAACCAAAACCTCCTTTTCCCTTCAGGCCCCTTGGTTTTTAATTTATCGTCTGGAATTTCCAGTGCATAACCGCCATATTTGAAGGGTTAATTGGATATCGTTTTTGGCTATCTCTCATTGGTTGAGAATGAATTTAGGAATTAAAAAAAAAATTCTCGTATCCGGATTCGATATCACCAAAATCCAATCGATTCGTGTTTGTCATACCACCCATCCTGTCGCCAAACGTTCATGCGAATCAGGGCCACAACTTTTTGAGATGTAGTGTTATTACAGCAGACCCTCCCCGTTCGCGGGGTTAGATTCTTGAAAAACCCCCCACCCTGGCAAAAACCTTGAGTGCAAAGTTAAGACCTTATGGAAATATTAGGGTTAGGGGAACCAACTCAAAAATGTTATCAACTTTTTTTGGATGATGACGACGACGACGACGCGACGCGACGACGATGATGATGGATGATGAACGTCCTGGCTTCAGGTCATTCTAAGGTCATCAGACTTTGTGAAGGAGAGGTGATCTTTGTCTGATTTGCCTTGTTCTGCATGTCCTTATAGACCTCTGTATAGGTGCCATGATGCGTCCATCTCGTGCTTCAATATCGAACACCTCTCCATGAAGACTGGTGAAAACTCCTCAGATCTGTATGTGCCTCATTCTGCTACCCAAAGTGTTCCTCTTTCACGTCCTCAATTTATATTATTTTCTCCTCCTCACTTCAAAACAAACAAACAAATATCTTCGCTCGAAAAAAACAAAACATTCATGAACTCGTTCTGCCTCTTATTTCCTTCCATGGTTCATTCTTTATTTCTTCCTTTCTCATTACCCCAAATGAAGCAATATCTCATAATTTAATTAATTTGCTCACTTTTAAAAAGCTTCAAATACCATTATAACGTTTCATTTGCCATATTTCACTAAAACACCCACACATTCTCCTTCTCATAACTATTTAAGCTGTCACGAACAACCCACCAATGTTAATTTAAAGACTAGCGAGAACGAAATCACGTGACATCAGGCAAATCACGTGATACAGTCTGTGCGCACGATATCTAAAGAGCAACTGAGTCTGCGATGAGGGCAGTGTGGGGCTGTGAGGTGAGACGGAGATGCGGAGTTGTGTATTCCCCGCATCGCCACCGCAGAGCAAGGACCCATTGCCACGATCGTACTTTACCACAATAATTCAGCCGCGTTAAGTTTTGAAACCGCAATGCGGAAACATGCCGTCTGGGTTGGGCCTGCTGTGTATCGTTTTTAGTCCTAATCAATCAATGGTGAAGAATCACTAAAAATTATCGGATCCAGATTCAGATCTTCACCGATTACGTGAATGAAATTCTTCCTCGTCACACACTCAAACCTGTCCACCAAATTTCGTCCAATGCATCCAAAACTTTTTGAAGATATCCTGTTCAGGCAGCCACACAGATAGACAGACAAGACAGGGTGAAAAATAACCTCAGTCCACCTTCATGAGTGAGGTAATAACTGATATATTTACAATAAAAGCAATCAAATAAAGGAGGGACAAGAACAAAGCATGGAATTGAGGCCAAGTGGTCCGAAATACAAACAAAGAAACAAAAACAAGCAAGTCAGGGTGCACACGTACATAAACAGATATAAAGTATACAATATACGATAATGAATTAATGAAACTAGAGTGCGCAGTCAAATGAAAGACAAGGAAAAGGTGCAAGGTGTCCATGATGCTGCCATTGTAATTGGCATCCCTCCAGGTTTCAATGTGACGGCGTGATGGAAGCAAGGTTCTTGCACGTCAATCCAGGCTGCCCCCAGGGCACCATGGAAACCAGTGCACCATGGAAACCAGTGCATGCAGTGTTTACCTTTTTTAATTTCCCTGGGCGTTCCACTCCTCCCACCCCCTTCGCCAAAGCCTGATCTTACGATAATTTGGGCTTGCTTCCAACCGCAAGTGCAGCGCAGAAGCACATTTGCACCCGCCTCTTGCCTTCAACCATGCTTTCACGTCCTCCGTGCGTGGCATGGTCAAAGCGTTTCCATATCCGAACAGTGGGAATGCGTGATGTCGGATCGCGTCCATCTGAAGACAGGACTGCATAGGAACTGCCCTGCGGGAGGGGTCTCCTGATGGGGGAGGTCATAACACGCTTTCACCTTTTTAATCCATTTCTTTGTTTCATTCATATGGTCATCATCCTGCCTGCTATGCCGTGCACCAAGATGGTTGTATGCCGTAATCCTTTTCCTTGACTATCCTATTCGTTCACATTCACACCTCCTCAGTGCATGTTTACACAACTTGCCTCTGATGGACCCCTGTTCAAAGCAAAAATCTAGCCTACTCAAACACATGAACCAAACAAAAGTTTAACATTACCTTGCGGTGTTTCCACACCCACCCTGCCCCTCTCACATAACATACCATGACGTGAACATTAATAATTACACAAAGTCACAGATGAGACGCACTGTCAGGTCAATGATGACGTGGGAGCAGGGGCAGTGGCCGCCAAGGTGCATTCTATCTGATAATATTACAAAACTCTCATCTTGTGTGTTGTATATATATATATTATATATTATATATATATAATATATATATATATATATATATTATATATGGTATATATACAGTATATATATGTTACGAATTTACCGCCCCCGCCCAGCGTGCGGACAGCCGCTAGCCAATGGGCCGTCTCGCCACCGAACGGACAATTTAGTCGCGACTTACGGAACAACGCCGGAAACACCACGGCCTAATCAACACTCTACCGCGCGCGACAGGGTCAATCGCCAATTATGGGATATACCTAATATCGCCTCGCGGCAGACCACTGAGACCGTACCTCAGTGAGGTCTGCTTGACACGACCGCTTAACGGTTCGTTCCGTTCTGGGATACTGAGCGGTGTATTATCGCGAGACCTCGCTGGACCCAATTCTTTTATCGGCTATTAAAAAAGCCCGCTAAATTCCGAGGAGCAATACGGCGATTTCAATGGGGAAGAGGACACAACGAAACGGAGTTAACATTTAAAACGCACATTATATTCAACACAACGATAGCAGTCAGGTATGCAACACTTAACATGCACGTATACAGGAAAGCAATGGAATTGGCGGGAAAGGGACAAGACGCGAGCAAGACAAAGCGACTACAAACCGGTCTAATTATTTATTATTCACAAGCACTTTAAAAACAGTTCTACTTGCGGACATGGCGCCACAAACATTCACACAAATAAAACAAAGAAAGACCCCCTCAAAGGACAAGGGGGTTCAGACTGGGCCCGTAGGCCTTTATAACGTGGAGCTTGGCGGACGAAGGAGTTCCACGAGACCGTTGCAGTTCCTCACCCTCGTGGATTCCTCTGATGAGGCGACACGCAAACACTCCTTCCCCACGCAGCTAGCGTAACCGCGGTTGCCGCCCAGGCCTTGCCAAGTGGCCGGGTGATTCGGGCCTCAGCCGGCGACGCGTTGAGAGGAACGAAACGGGTTTTGATGCTCTTCCAAAGTTGATGCTCTGTTGTAAGAACCCGCCGTCCTCAGCGATGCTCGGACTGTCCCGAAAGCCGTCACCTTCAGACCGTTTTGGCGCTGTGGCGAAGCTCTCTCGGCTCTCCCACACAAAGCGCGCAGGTCTGCGCGGCACAGCAGGCTCAGCCACGGCTCTCCGTCTCGGTGTCCTCCGCTCTCCTGGCTTCGCCCCCGCCGTGTTCTCCCGACTCCAGACTTCACCGACCGACTCGTCGACTGACTGACCTGGCGCCCACCTGCGCGGCCTTTTATAGGCTCGGAGACGAGATCTTGATCTCCGAGCTACAATTCGACCTTCGACCCCCAACAGGCCCCGCCCCTTCTTCTTCCTGTGCATCGAATTCCGAGGCGGAAGCTTCCACAGAGCGACGTGCGCGAGATCAACCCAATCTTGCTCGGAGAGTGACTGTGCCGAGATCACCGTCGCTGGCGCCAACAAGAACCCCCGCGTCTGTTTGCAGCCGACGCTGTTCAGGTGGGAACTCGCGTGCTGGCGCAAAGATGCGGCGTCTTGCGGAGTTGAGGGAGGGCGATGTTATTCGGGTGGGGACGATGTCCGTTTTATGAAGGATTTGGTGTGGAGAGGGTGGTTGGTGACGTTTGACTGTTGCTGGTGGGCTGGCGGCGAGAAGGTGGTTGGCGTTGTGGCATGGTGGAGAAGGTGGTTGGTGGGTGGCGTGGTGGAGAAGGTGGTTTGTGCTGCATTGTGTTTGGTCCAAAATTAACATAGTAAAAGAAAAACGGCTAACTCAAAGAATCACAGCCCTGATAACACGATAAATTCCCTTTAAACATCGGTGGGGAAAGCTGTGTCTGAACACACACTCGCGATATAACTGATCTGTGGATATCCTTTATGGTGTCCTGTGAATTGCCACAACCGTAACCAATATATATATATAATATTATATATATATATATATATATATATATATATATATGATGGATGTATGCTTTCTGAAAAATACAGCCCAAACGGGTACACGATTAGCACAAAAAATTAGGGGCCACCTTACCAGAATTTCTCCTGCGTGTGCAGCTATCAAGTTTCGTTCAAATCGGGGAACGAAAAAATTATTTAAAAAAATCAATCCCATTCAGTCAAGTACTCTTCGTGAGAATTTGATCAATGCAAACAACCCACGTTATAGTTCGCTGGGCTATCTTTTTTTTCTTGAAATGATTGTTTTTTTTTTTCATTCAACCTGTCAACGGGAACCCAACGGGTTCACGTGTCATCTAGTAACTATTAAAATTGTCTGCTGGGGCTGAACTTCCTTATGCTGTGCTGTGCTGATTAAGTTCTAATAAGGCCCAAAAACCATGTCTGCAGCTATGCTATTTCTTCTGATTGTGGGATTTTGAACACTAACCCAAAGGCTTGATTCGTGGCTACAAATGTTTCACACACAAATAACATACGTGCACGCACACACACACTCACAGGCCATGCACCACACTGGACCAACATGCACGTAAAGAGGGCGTAAAACCCATCGGATATTCAACAGTCGGAAAATTTCTGACCTTCCACGTGCAAATTTCTTCTAAGCGCTGTTGTGCAATGTGTTAAAATTCAAATTGCCTGCTCCTTCATCATGCATATCAAAATAATATCATGATGCACCAGAAATTCATCTGACGGAACATCACTTTATGGGCAAGACAGTACATGCACCCACCTGCAAACTTGGAACTCATTTTGCAAGCCAGAAATTTATTGGAAGTAATGTTGATTGGAAACAGGCAAGAAAAAAGGAAGGATTTGAAAGCAATGAAAAAGGGCTTGGCCAATGACAATACGGTCAACAAACCTGTCATTTAACAGTTTGAAAATCATCCAGCCAGCAGCCTTGCCTCTCCAAGCGGACCAAGCCTGAGAGTTTCTCCAAGTTGTAGCAATGAACCCGCTTCTCGCTGTCACCCTCACACAGCTCAGTGCTACCAGGAAGACTAGATCCACCAATAATTTTCCCTGCTTCGCTCCCATTGAAATTAGACACATTTCGGTTCTCAACCAATCGCCCCGACAGCTGCCAGTGCTGATTATAGGAGGGGAGGAAGAAAGTGTGTTACATCGTATATCCAAGGTATTGCAGACATGCAGACAAAAGTAGTCCTCACCTAATTCAGTTCTGCATAACAGATGTACAATACTAGTTTGAAACTGAATTGCATTACAAAAGGTGAACCATTCATGATCTGCATTGTTGGTGTAAAAAAGTGCAAATTGAAGAGCGCTGCAGAAAGTCAGGATAATGCTTTTAAGTTGGAATTCTGAAAGGACAATTCAATTCTTAATTGCAAAGTGGATTTTATGCTGAGTAAAGAATATATCAAGCTATTATAACGCAGAATCGCTGAGACTGTGATGGGCGAAGGGCACTCCAGGTGGATTTCTCGCGAAAAACAGTAGCCTGAGGTGAATTTGAACAGCGTCAAACATGGACAAACAGTTTCTTCCCGCGCTAGTGAGTCTTTTCCCCGCAAACAGAGAAGAACATATGGGCCAGCAGTAGCCCTCGGAGAAGGCCATATTTTAGGAGTTAATCGACCGGCCGTTTACACAAAGCGTACACAGGTCTCATTTGGAAAATGCGGACATCTCAGGAACACATTTCGCCTGATTGTACTGAAATTTCTTGTGCGGGCTATGAAAATATTTACATTTGAACGATACCCCCGTCCAAATTTTATGACCATTTCCAAAAAAAAAATCACGTGTAATTTTGAAAACCTAACACCTAAACTTCGATGAAAAGCACCCCATTCTTACATATTTGGGATTAAAATGTTCAGAATGGAGAGGACTATCATATTGTATGACCACTGAATCATATACGTCCGCTCTGTGCGTTTAATGTCAAACCATGAATTTAATATGCTCCAATTTCAGGATCGCCTCCTCCGAAAATAGTCGGCAACAGCAAATAAGACATTAGAATATTACCATGTTCAGTATTCACACTTTTAAAAAGGAACAAGGAAACATTATAACAAATAACTATATACCTATCTGTCCATTCGGTTGCAAATGTACAAACAAAAAATCTATCCTCAATCACAGGTAAGGAAGGTTCTTAATTT
This sequence comes from Eptatretus atami, assembly GCA_035128595.1. Taxonomy (NCBI): domain Eukaryota; kingdom Metazoa; phylum Chordata; class Myxini; order Myxiniformes; family Myxinidae; genus Eptatretus; species Eptatretus atami. The sequence continues at coordinate 44,863,063 of CM068956.1, read as the reverse complement.
GTTCTCTTCTCTGAACTACAGACACATCTCGATGGAAACCGGACCACCAACAAACTTCATCACCCGTGATGCTACCAAAAGGTTATCGACTGCATAAAAATCTGCCGCGTCATCAAAGGGGCTATGGGGGGCGGGGAGAGGCTGACCCCCAAAATAGGTATTTGCTCTCTTCTCGGGAAACTATACACACAATTTCGAGAAACTTGACCACAACTTCATCCCCAATGAGTACCAAGTTTGTGTGTTACAAACACCTATTTTTTTAATGCCTGTTACAAACTTTAGTACATCATAGTGATAAAGCGTGTGAAGCTCATTAAAATTGTGTGTTGAGTTCAGAAAAGAGACAAATACCTATTTTTAGGGGTCAAACCCCCCCCCCCCCCCCATAGACTTCCCTTAATGAGTGCAGATTTTGATGTGCTCAATAACTTTGTTACATCACAGGTGGATGAGGTTGTAGTCAAGTTTTCATCAAATCGTGTGTTGCAGTTTCCGAGGCAGAGAGAAAATACCCTATTTTAGGGGGTCAAACCACCCCTCCCATAGGACTGCCCAATGAGCTGCGATTTTGATTGCGCTCAATAAAACTTTGTTACATTCAGAGTGTGAAGGTTGTAATCAAGTTTCCATCAAAATCGTTGTGTGCAGTTTCCGAGGAGAGAGAGAAAATACATATTTGGGGGGACAAAAAAAACCCCCTGTAGATCCCCCAGAGCGCAAAATTTTGATGCCAGTCAATACACTTTGGTCCAATATGGGTGATGAATGTTATGGGTCAAGTTTCATCGAAATCAAGTGTGTTGGTTTCGGAGACACAGCAAACACCGATTTTGGGGTAAAAACCCCGTAGACCCCTTAATGAGAGTGGCAGATTTTGATGCGGTCAATACCACTTTGGTTTACATTACAAGCGATGAATGGTTGTGTCAAGTTCATCAAAATTGTGTTTGTTCTCATTTCGGAGAAGAGGGCAGAATACCTATTTTGGGTTTTCAGACCCCCCCCAAACCCCCAACGTCGACCCTTTAATGAGTGCAGATTGTTTTATGCGGTCCAATACCACCTACATTAGCATCTCAGATTTTGAAGCTTGTGGCCAAGTTTCATCAAAAATCGTGTGTTTGGTTCAAGCGATAATGACTGCAGTACTGACGGATTGACGACTAACTACTTATCGAACAATCCGCATAAGCTCACCTTGACTAAAGTCCAGCTGAGCCTAAAAACACTGAAGAAACGGCACTCTGTGTTGAGCGCGGAGGTTGATGGTCATGTTTAACCCTCAACAAGTTAAAGATCCCGGGAGGTTAAATATCACGGATAGGTTCGGCTTTGGTCTTATTTACTCTCTCCACCTGTCTCCTCTCTCTGTATTCCGTCAAGCAAGGCAAACAGCGGTTATTTTTTTAGTCCTTATGCGTGCTCAAAGTACGATAAACTACACAAACACAAAGGGTACTCAGACCTCAATTCCAACTACAAAACTCGACCCCATATGTGTAAATATATTCTTACTTTATCTATTTTATAAGAGAGATGATGTGTCTGTCTGTCCGGTCACCATTTGCTTCGAGGCATGCCAAAACGGATCTTCGTCAAAACTTTGAAGGTTCATCCATTCACTGAGTGTTGGGGGTGTTTTAGGACAAACGATTTTTTTAAAAAAACAAAAGTTGGATATTTTCTTTTTAAATCACTCTATAGTGCCGAAAGCCTTTGTAGATATGTAAAGGCAAACATTAAATGATTCCCCATCACATTCCTTAGTGGGTGGAGGGAAGTATTTTTGCCCCCACCCCCCCAAAAATCAAAACAAACAACAACATTTGATTTTCTCAAAATGCCAAAACAGGATCAAAAGAGCACCAGGCAACACCGACCGGGTACCCCGTTAATACACCATAAAATTAAACTAGGACATAACTTGCTGAGGTTCCACAATTCCCACAGCGTATTAGTTAGATGAAGATCCCATCACCAAATGTCTAATCCTTATTTTGGTGCAGAGCATTCACGAGGCACTAGGTTTGTCCAGTGTGCAGCAAATAAAATATCCCGTTTTGTAAACTTTGCAGGTTAGAGGAAGCAGGTGAAATACATCGTTTAACATACACAAAGTAAAAATTATATATATATATATATATATATATATATATTATATAATATATATCCATAAATCAACAGGCAGTGCTCTGCTTGCCAGTTTCCTTTTCATCGTTTGCAGTTATTACAACCTCTCCTTATTCCTCCATGGGAACAGACTGGACTGGTGTGCACGCAAGAGAGAACAAAAACGCTTCTTCTTTGCACATCACATATTGAACCACCGCTTAATCGGAAACGCATCATACAAATCCCCTTTTAAAATCCTTTCAAACTAATTGATGTTAGTCATTCTGCTTTTTCTGATCTAGGATTTTGTTGATTTGTAAGATGAAAATTATAAAAACCAAACGGCAATTATGGGTAACTTGCTGATGAGTGCCAAAAAAAGCCGTACCAACGAGCAGCTATTTTCAATATTTTCCCCATTCAGTCACTTCTTTGAGAGCGCCTGAGATCCAATGGTGTGATGGATGCGGCAGGATGAGCCAAATGGCCTCCTCCTTATGTCCAAGTTCCATATCCTTGTATAATCCTCACACATACAGTGGGCCATCGATTTGAAATTTGGCATTAAAAATATATATGCCTTCATTTAACGTATGTGTGTGTGGTGTGGTGTGTGTGTGTGTGTGTGTGTGTGTGTGTGTGTGTGTGTGTGTGATGTGTGTGTGTTGTGTGTGTGTGTGTTGAACTATTGTACCTCGTTTGTGTGGGAACTTTTGAATTTACCCCATGCAATTCTCAATGACTTTAACTTGACCAGCTTGTTTATAGTCCACTGCAGTGACGAAGGCATCCGCTGAACAATGAACATGGATCCATTCTGTTCCATTCCAAAACAAATTTGAGGCCATTGCTTACTCCATAAATGTTTTATTATTTCTGTCCATCTGATATTTTGCGTCTTACCTACTGGTTATTCCAGGGCCTTCTCTCGCGTTGCCAGTTTGTAATTGCTGTCCATCGGTTGCTCCGTTCTCCTTGCTACATTGTCAGCCTAGTTACATTCAAGTTATTGATGAGGCCAGGAATGTCAAGTAATTCGAATGCATTTCCAATGTGCGTAATCCTTACTGTGTTGCTCATAAGTGGAGGTCAGACGTCACTTCAGATAAACTTCAAAACGAATGCTAAATTATTTTTCTTCTTGCGATTGCATATTGAACCAGGATCCATTCGCTAGTTACATCATTATTGGACTGACCGCCGCGTTACCACATTGGCTCTGCACAATGAGGCAAGTGTATTTTGGTATTTGTTCGAAGTGCCAGTGGTAATCGAACTACTCTTTTGCAAAAGACACATTCGGGTTTTTACGTCCATCGACCAATGCTGACAGACGGTCCCCTGCTTAACATCCCATCGTACGGATGGTGACTCATTGATGGAAGCCAACATATACCTGTAATCACCGATCTGGCAGCTTGGAGTCGGGTCAAGAATTGAACCCAAAATAGAAAGGCTCATTGAATGAGGAATAGTGAATTACGAATGAGAGTCTATATGCATCCATACACACAACCTTAAGCATACTTAAATCCTTCAAGTCTCAAAATTAAATTTTCAATTGCTTTCACGGACAAAGGGAATAGAAAATCAGCCATGCTTCAACATCACTATGCTATAGGCAAAAACTGCACTCAAGCATTCAATTACGCTTTTCACGAGCATTAAGCGCATCGAGAAAATGAATGAAATGGGCAGAAAAATCCCCCTTATAGAAGAACCCAAGCCCAAAATAAAACAAAGATTTTTGTTTAAATGGGGAACTTTTTGTGTGGCAAAAAGGAGCAGCAATAGGAACTTGGAAAAAATCAGATGGTTTGCCTTTACTATTACACAGTTACATCTTCAAAGATCGATGCTCTTTAACAAATTGCTTTCAATATTACATTAGAGTTTTGATCCAATGTATTGTAAAATTGCTCCTCCTGTCCTCTCGCTACCTCTGCCCTGCCCAAGCCACTTGAGGTCACCCACCCTTCTTCTCGAAACACTCAGCTGTTCACACTCCCAACAAGCAGACCAGTACCTACCTTCATTCCGTCCCCATATTTCTACCGATGTGGAACGGTCTCCCTGTGTCCACCGTCTCGTCCTCACTTCAGTCTTACAAATGCGTGGGACCAATCACTATCATCATGAGCTCAACCATGCACAACCAGGATCTCTTAACACACACCGATTCTTTCGCATTCGTTCCTCTCGAAGAAATTGTTACTCGTTTTGGGGGGTTAGTGTTATTCTCCTTTCCTCCTTGTGTATGTCAACCCCCCTCCCCCCAAAAAATGAAAATCATTCCAAGACAGAAACGTACTGTTTTTAAAGGACGTCATAATGGACACAACCAAGAGACATGATAACCAACTCATTGTGGTTAAATAGGCTGGTGTTGCAGAGGGTTAAAACGGTGTTAAACCAGAACTTATATATATATATATATTATATATTATATATATTATACACACCTGTAAACCTTTTGATAATTTAATCTAAAATTGAATTATATACTTGATACTGAATAACAACAAATCACCTAATATTTCCAAAAACCATGCAATATATCAAATAATAGCATGACAGGGTGTGGCATGTGGGGCGTTAAGTATAGAGTGAGAGGATCCCGATCCACATGGGCTTACAGTGCCTAGAGAAAGTCTCACCCCCTTTCAAATTTTCACCTTTTGTTTGCCTTGTTAGCCTGGAATAAATGGCATTAAATCACTTGCCCCCCATCTTTATTTACACATCATACCCACAACTTTCCAAGTGGAAAAAACCAAATTATACAAATTTCAGAGAAAATTAATTTAAAACACCAAACTATAATGTCTTGCTTGGATAAGTGTCACCCCCTTTAATTAGCAATTGTAAATTAGCTCAGGTGTAACCAATTCACCTTCAAAATCCACATCAAGTTAATTGGCCTCCACCCGTGTTAAATCGTAGTGATTCTGATTATTCAAGAATAAAATTTCAGTGCGTTTCCTGTAGGATCCTTTGCTGGTAGTTGCATTTCACAGGCAACAGACTCAACCATGAGCACGAAGGAGCGTTCCAAAAGACCTCCGCGGATAAAGTTGTGGAAAGGCACAGATCAGGGAAGTATAACATATTTCAAAAGCCGTTAAATGTCTTACTGTCTCCAAAGGACAATCATTTAAGAAGCGGAAAGACATGTGTTATTACACCAAGACCCTGCCTAATCAGGCCCGTTCCTCCAAACTGGATGACCAAAACAAAGGAGGAGACAGATGAAAGAGGCCACCAAAGAGGTCAATGGCAACTTGAAAGAGCTACATGCCTTTGTTTGCAAAGACTTGGTCACTGTGTTGCTGTGACAAAATATCCCAAGGCTCCACGAATTCTGCCTTACTGTAGAGGTGGCAAGAAGGAAGCCATAAACTTCAAAAATGGCCCACCTTGAGTACCGTTTGAGGTATGCAAAAAAACACTCTGGAGGTTCTGCAGCCATGTAGCAAAAAGATTTGTGGTCTGACGAAACCAAGATGGAACTTTTTGGCCTAAATGCAAAACGTTACATATGGTGCAAACCCAACACAGCACATCACCTAAAGAGCACCATCAGCATCATGTTGTGGCAGCATCATGTTATGGGAATGTTTCTCATCAGCAGGGACTGAGGCACTTGGCGGGATAGAATGGAAAATGGATGGAGCAAAATATAGAACAAGAGCACAAGTGAGCACAATATACGCCATCCCATTCTTCTGTAACAATCGTTCAGGCTCAGTGACGTTGTTGGGGAGCGATGATGGACACAATCCTCAAGTCATGCCACAGATTTTCGATTGTTGAGGTCGGGTTCTGCTGGCCACTCAAGGACATTTATCTTTTTGTTCCTTAGCCACTCCAGTGTAGCTTTGACTGTGTGCTTCCGCGTCGTTGTCATGCTGAAAGTGAACTTCCGTCCCAATTTTCAGCTTTTTTGCAGAGGCAGCAGGTTTTCCTCTTGGATTTTTATACGCCCGATATATATATATATATTGGGGTGTATTATGTGATGTCTGTCTGTCTGTCTGTCTGTCTGTCTGTCTGTCTGTCCGTCCGTCCCGTCCGTCGTCCGTCCGTCCGTCCGTCCGGTTCCGTCCCTCCGTCCGGTCCGTTCCTGTCCGCACTCTAACTCCAAAGTTTTCAACTTTCACGTTTCATATTTGGTACATAGGTACAGACTTGGAGACCGGTGGTCGCGACATACGTTCGTCATCTAAAGTGGTTGCCGTTTCCATGTAGTAGCACAATTCTGTATATCCTTCTGTTTCTTCATAAATTGACGTGTTTGAATATATATTTGTGCGTGCTGCACGTGCGTTCGTCGCGCTGTGCGTGTGCACAGAGACTTTTTGGGCGTATATTGTGCTCACTTGTGCTCTTGTTCTATATTTTGCTCCATCCATTTCATTCTATCCGCCAAGTGCCTCAGTCCTGCTGATGAGAAACATTCCATAACATGATGCTGCCACAACATGATGCTGATGGTGCCTCTTTAGGTGATGTGCTGTGTTGGGTTTCACCATATGTACGTTTTGCATTTAGGCCAAAAAGTTCCATCTTGTTTCGTCAGACCACAAATCTTTTGCTACATGGCTGCAGAACCTCCAGAGTGTTTTTTTTGCATACCTCAAACGGTACTTCAAGTGGGCATTTTGAGTTATGGCTTCCTCTTGCCACCCTACAGTACAGGCCAGACTTGTGGAGTCCTTGGGATATTGTTGTCACATGCACACAGTGACCAGTCTTGCAACAAAAGGCATGTAGCTCTTTCAAAGTTGCATTGACCTCTTGGGCCTCTTGATGGCCTCTTTCATCGTCTCCTCCTGTTTTTGGTCATCCATTTGGAGGAAGGCCTGATCTTGGCAGGTTTTTGGTGGTAATAACACACGTCTTCGCTTCTTAATGATTGTCCTTTGGAGCACAGTCAAACATTTACGGCTTTTGAAATATTTATTATACCTGGCCCCTGATCTGTCTTTCCACAACTTTATCCGGAGGTCTTTTGAACGCTCCTTCGTGCTCATGGTTTGAGTCTTTGCTGTGAAATGCACTACCCAGCCAAGGAAACCTACAGGAACCACTGATTTTATTCTGAAATATCAGAATCACTACATTTAACACGGGTAGGCCAATTAACTTGATGTGTGATTTTGAAGGTGATTGTTACACTGAGCTAATTTACATTGCTTTCTAAGGGGGTGACCTTATCCAAGCAAGATCATTATAGTTTGGTATTGTAAATTAATTTTCTGAAATTTGTATAAATTTGTTTTCACTTGGAAGTTGGGGTTATGATGTGTAAATAAAGATGGGGGGGGGGGAGTGATTTTAATGCCATTTAATTCCAGGCTCAAGGCCAACAAAAGGTGAAAATTTGAAGGGATGTCAGACTTTCTCTCGCACTGTAGCATGTTGGTGGGATCCTCTTCACTCTTATTAACGCTCCCACATGCCACACCCTTGTCATGCTATATATTGATATATTGCATGGTTTTTGAAATATTAAGGTGATTTGTGTTATTCAGTATTCAAGTATATAATTCAATTTAAATAAAGATTCAAAGAGGTTAAAGGTATATATATATATTAATATATTATATATATATATATATATATAAATATATATAATATAAGTTTGGGTTTAACCACTTTTACCCGATCTGCAACACCAGCCTATTTAACACAATGAGTTGGTTATTCATGTCTCTTGTATGTGTCCATTATGACGTCCTTAAAACAGTACGTTTCTGTCTGGAATGATTTTCATTTTTTGGGGGGAGGGGGGTTGATACACAAGGAGGAAAGGAGAACTAACACTACCCAAAAACGAGTAACAATTTCTCGGAGAGGAACAGAATGCGAAGAATCGGTGTGTTGTAAGAGATCCTGGTTGTTGCATGGTTGAGCTCATGAGATAGTGATTTGGCCACGCATTTGTAAGACTGAAGTGAGACGAGACGGTGACACAGGGAGACCGTTCCACAGTCGGTAGAATATGGGGACGGAATGAAGGTAGGTAATGGTCTGCTTGATTGGGAGTGTGAACAGCTGAGTGGTTTCGAGAAGAAGGTGGTGACTCAAGTGGCTGGCAGGAGAGAGGTAGCAGAGGACAGGAGGAGCATTTTACAAATACATTGGATCAAACTCTAATTAATATCTGAAAGCGATTTAGTTAAGAGCATCGATCTTTGAAGGATGTACTGTGTAATAGTAAAGGCAAACATCTGATTTTTTTCAAGTTCCTATTGCTACTGCTTTTTGCACACTAAAAAAAAGTTCCCCATTTAAAAAAAATCTTTGTTTATTTTGGGCTGGGTTTTTCTATAGGGGGATTTTTCTGCCCATTTCATTCTTTTATCGATGCCTTAATGCTCGTGAAAGGTAATTGAATGCTATGATGTGCAGTTTTTTGCCTAAGTATAGTGATGTGAAGCATGGCTGCTTTCTATTCCTCTTTGGTCGTGAAGCAATTGAAATTTAATTGAGACTTGAAGGATTTAAGTATGCTAAGGTGTGTGTATTGATGCATATAGACTCTCATTCGTAATTCACATTCCTCATTCATGAGCCTTCTATTTTGGGTCAATTCTCGACCCGACTCCAAGCTGCCAGATCGGTGATTCACAGGTATGATGTTGCTTCCATCAATGAGTGCACATCCGTACGATGGGATTTAAGCCAGGGAACTGTCTGTCAGCATTGGTCGATGGACGTTAAAAATCCGATATTGTCTTTTGCAAAGAGTAGTCGCATTACACCGCACTCTGACAAATCCAAAATCCTTGCCTCATTGTGCAGAGCCAATGTGTAAGCGGCGCAGCCCATAATGATGTAACTAGCGGAATGGATCCTGGTTCCAATATGCAAATCGCAAGAAGAAAAATAATTTTGCATTTCGTTTTGAAGTTAATCTGAGTGACGTCTGACCTCCACTTAATGAGCAACACAGTAAGGATTACACATATTGGAAATGCATTCGAATTACTTGACACTTCTCTCAATCAAATAACTTGAATGTAACTAGGCTGGACATGTAGCAAGGAGAACGGACAATCGATGGATCTCTTTT
>CM068956.1:44836319-44851162 GCA_035128595.1 Eptatretus atami | reverse complement strand
AGACTATGAATAGCGCCCCGGAACGCATCTGGAACCAAGCGTCCGGAGACAAACACTGCCTGGACACGTCCAGAAAAAAACTCCCGTTCTGCGACATAAATACCCGCACGGACAATTCGGAGCCAAGCATTCTGGATACAAACACCGCCCGGACACGTCGGTGAGAAACTCTCGTCCGGAATATACTCCCCTCTGGCCAAAAACACTGCCCGTGCGTCTGGAGCCAAGCTGCCGGAGGACAAACTCCTGTCTGGACCATAACCACCTTTCTAGATATGGACAGAGACAGACAGACACACACAGAAAGAGAAAAGAATGAAAGGGAGAGAAAAGAGAGTGTGGGAGCAGGGTGGTGCTACATTGTAATTGGGAGGGGGTAAGCCAAGGTAAGAGATATAGAGATATATAGATATAGAGAGATAGATATAGAGATAGAGAGATAGAAGATGTAGCACGGTACCGCTATCGACTGGAGGGCACTTGGCAAGTGGCTTCAGCACTCAACGCAAGCACCCAATAAAAAGGTTGATAAGGAACGTGGTCAGGCTGTGGCTGCATACCATAGTGGATCCCTTTAACTCAAATCCCTTTAAATTCCATATCATACAATGGAAGAAATTGCGCCAAGCTCCTAATTTGAAAAGTATAGCACGTACAAAGCGATGTACCCAATGATTCATAGCTATGATGAACAGGCATTCGATAATATGGTGAGGAAAGTGGAAAAGAAATCTTATTGTTAAGAAATCGTTGCGGCCTGTTTCACGTCAAGGCATTGTTGAGCAGGCCAAAAAACATGGCAGCTTCCTACCCAAGCGAGGTTACCCAGGAAACTCTTTAAGACCCCAGAGAGTGAGGTGGCTGAGGATCGCCTGATGAAGGATATAATTAAATAAGGTCGTTAATTATTTTCAAAAGGAGTGTTTTTAATTAATCCAAACACCCAATTTTCAACTCATGCACTTCCTTGTATGCATTGCAAAGTTTCAAGCTGCTATGTTTCAGGTCTTGGAGTTATGAAGGACACACACACACAACACACACACACACACACACACACACACCACACACAACACACACACACACACACACACACACACACACACACACACTTTGAGACCTGAGGGGTTCCACCTTCTTAAAATAATTAAATATTGACGATGTAAGCCATCCCCAAGCTGCTGACAATACCTAGAATAGTAATGCATTACATGGTTTTTTTAAATGCATGTACACGTTTATTATTTATGTATATATATATATTATATATATATATATATATATATATATACTATCTTGGGTAGGAAGCTGCCATGTTTTTTGGCCTGCTCAACAATGCCTTGACGTGAAACAGGCCGCAACGATTTCTTAACAATAAAGATTTCTTTTCCACTTTCCTCACTCATATTATCGAATGCCTGTTCATCATAGCTATGAATCATTGGGTACATCGCTTTTGTACGTGCTATACTTTTCAAATTAGGAGCTTGGCGCAATTTCTTCCATTGTATGATATGGAATTTAAAGGGATTTGGAGTTAAAGGGATCCACTATGGTATGCAGCCACAGCCTGACCAGCCGTTCCTTATCAACCTTTTCATTGGAGTGCTTGCTTGAGTGCTGAAGCCACTTGCCAAGTGCCCTCCAGTCGATAGCGGTACCGTGCTACATCATTCTATCTCTCTATCTCTATATCTATCTCTCTATATCTATATATCTCTATATCTCTTACCTTGCTTTACCCCCTCCCAATACAATGTAGCACCCTACTCCCACACCTCTCTTTTTCTCTCCCTTTCATTCTTTTCTCTTTCTGTGTGTGTCTGTCTGTCTCTGTCCATATCTAGAAGGTGGTTATGTCCAGACAGGAGTTTGTCTCCGGCAGCTTGGCTCCAGACGCACGGGCAGTGTTTTTGGCCAGAGGGGAGTATATCTCCGGACGAGAGTTTCTCACCGGACGTGTCCGGGCGGTGTTTGTATCCAGAATGCTTGGCTCCGAATGTGTCCGTGCGGTATTTATGTCCAGACGGGAGTTTTTTTCTGGACGTGTCCAGGCAGTGTTTGTCTCCGGACGGCTTGGTTCCAGATGCGTCCGGGCGCTATTCATAGTCTGACTGGTAGAACATGTATTTCAGACATTATCTTGCTTCCATCTTCACTGTTATTCTATGCAGAGGCATTTTAATGAGACATTATGAATCGTAATTAATGCTTCACTGCGACTGCACCGGTCTGCCTTCCCTTCGCCCCACCGCCTCACTTTCCATCCCTCCTCACCTCTACCTCCTTCTCTTCTTTTCCCCCCTCTACTTCCTCTCTCTCTATTCCCCCTCTCGTACCTTTCCTCTCTCTCTTCCCCCTCTACTCACTCGTCTCTCTTCCCCCCTCTACCTCCTCTCATCTCTTCCCACCTCTCGCTCCTCTCTCTCTTCCCCCTCTACCTCCCTCTTTCTCTTTTCCCCCTCTACCTCCTTGCACTCTCTTCCCCCCCTATAACTCGCTCACTCTCTTCCACTCTCTCTAATCTCCTCACTCTCTTCCCTCCTCTCTTCTCCCACCCAACTCCCTCTCACCCCTATTCCCCCCCCCCCCCCCCCCCATCTCAATATTCCCATCAGCGAAGCGACGGGGTGGCTGTGCTAGTTTAATAACATAAAAGGAGCTTGACCCTCAGCATGCCAGAGTCGTCATCCCCGTCTGCATGCATGTACTTCAACAATTGCCCCATAGGCGATACCACTAATCAAGCCAAATCGCAAACAGTATGATGCAGTTGAGTAACTTGAGGATAGAATAGATCGGTTTCAAACAGTTTGAACAGTTGAGTAACTGAGGATAGATAGATCGGTTTCAAACAGTATGATGCAGGTGAGTAATTGAGGATAGATTAGATCGGTTTCAAACAGTATTATGATGCAGTGATAACTTGAGGATAGATAATTTGTTTCAACTTTACATTTGAACAAAAACCCTCCCTCCTTTTTCACTTAAAATAATGGTGGGTCTCATTCAATCCCGTTTCGATATATCGATAAAACGCGAGCTATATTCAATGCTATTTTTTTCAACATTTCCATTTTATTCATAATCACACCCTATCAAACAGCATTTCCGATGATAACACCACCTTTTAAGGCATTACATAGCAGGTTGCTCTGGTTGCAACACAGGTGAGAAAGGATTACGAACAAAAAAAGCAGCTGATATTCAAAAATTTATTTGCACGATTTTTAAAGGGTGAAAGTTGATTTTTATTTATAACCTCCGCCATCGAAGATCGGAGGTTACTGTTTCACCCTTTTCTGCTTGTTTGTTATCTTGCCCAAAACGAAGTTTTTGCAAGATATGTTTAGTCAGCTTGTATGTTTTTTTTTTTTTTTTTTTTGTCTGTAATCACGTATAAAAAATTCTGCAGAGCACAGTTTATCATTGGAAATTTTTGTAACTTCGCATATCAGAGGCCTATAGAGGCCCTTTCAGCGCATTAAATTTTGAAGGTCAAGGTCAAAGGTCAAGGTCACTGTCGCAAATCAGGGGAGTCGACGAACCCTTATTTTTTGAGTAATTTTGATCGGATCGTCTTCAAAACTTTTCATGGGAAATATAGTTCATGGTCTGGCGCTCAGCTGATTAATTTTTGGTGGGGCGATTGGCCTTGACCTTCATGGTTAGCGCCTAAGGTCAAACATATTTTACCCCAAGGTCAAATTTTCAAGTTTTAGGAACCATATCGTGTTGTACCTCAAATTGAACACCTCATGAGTGCTTTCTAGATATGTCAAGCTTGAGACATTATGACGTTCATTTGGTACGTTATGAGGCAACGCATATTTTTCATGGTTTACTCTTAGAACGATTCTCATCGGAATCTCTCGTTAGGCAGATATTCCTCAAGGAGTCGCTCCTGGTGGATAGCAGCTCTGTTCACCTCAGTGTGACCTTTAAGAAGTCACACGTGGTCACCTTTTGGCAAGACGGGTCACCCTGCGGGTGACATTGGTTTATTTATTTTATTTTGTTTGTTTGTGAACAGTATTACGGGGAAAAACTTCGACGGATTTCGACGAAACTTGGTGGGGGGATTAGGTCTGGTCCAAGATCATGCCATTAGATTTTGGACTTGTCCAAAATCCAATATTGGCGCGCTATGCGGCCATTTTTGAAAAAAATATTTGAATTTTTTTTTTTTTGCATTTTCTACATGTTTTAAGTGATTTCCAACCCCCCCTCCCCCCCCCCCAAAAAAAAATTGTTAGAGAAAAAAAATTTTGCAACTTTTTTTTCAACAAATTTTCGAATTTTTTTTGCATTTTCTACATTTATAAGTGATTTCCAACAAAAACATGCCAAAATTATAATTGCGGCTGATTTGGAACTTCAGGTGGATATACCCACGTTAAAATTCAATTTCTGTTTCAAAGGAATCTAGTTATGACGAATGAATTGAGTAATGTAAAAGTTAAAAGTAAAAGAGAAAGTTGACAAACTATAACTCTGTGAGCACTGTTGACGTCAAATTGAAATGAATAGGATATCAGGTTCACTTGAGTGACCTAGCAGTATTGGCGGCGGAGGTTTTGCACTCTACGAGTGCTCCCCCTCTAGTTTTATCTGAAGCGTCGGGTCTACTTGTAGTTACATATTATACGAACATCAAAGCTTGTGTTGGCTTTAGTGGTTAGGGTGGCGGCTTGGATCCTAGGCGTCCTGATGTTCGAGCCCCGTTGGGCCGCTGATCACAATACACCAGGAGGTTGACTCAGCCTGTCATCCTTCCGAGGTCGGCAAAATGAGCACCAGTGTACTGGTAAGGGGACACTGCTCAGCTGGCATAGCGCGTCCCAACCAATGATGGCAACCAGCAGCCACAGGCTCACTCGATAGAGATACGAACATCAAAATATCAAAATGTACATTCTTCAATCAAATGTATTATAAGATCATCACACAGAGGCGTTCGGCTGCAGAAGCTGCTCCTCAGGCGCTCTTTATGCTGGGTGATTTTACTGTTGCCTTCCCCAGCATCAGACAGGGATTTGGAATTTGTTCAGGTAGTACCGGCGATAACTCACCTACTCTTGCGGAACACACAAAGGATGCTCAACATCCAGTGTTGGCCAGACAGATCCACGAGCAGAACACCCGTTCCGATGGCATGGACGGCACACACATGATAAATCACCCATAGAGAACGCCAGGTGATAACTTATAGTGGTCCAGAGATTTAAAACCCAAGGCGAGACAGTCTCAAAGTGAGTTCAATACCTTCAGGTTATCCTGCCATCCTAACATGTACATAAATGGAGAGAATCCTTTCGCTAAGCACTTTAAACTGCTGACTCTCAAAAGTGCACTTATTCTGTTTAGTTCAAAGTGGTGCCAGAAATCAAAGGGAAAACCATTCAAACTTCAGGCTCTGAATGCAGTGCTGCACACCCATCTGGGACACACCCAAATGACTCAGAGATCCATCATTCCCTTTTGCTGTAAAGTTCAGCTCCCAGGCTATTGAACGCACAAAGAATGAACAAAGAACAAAAAATATATATATATATTTTTTCTTTGTGCATCAAATGGTTCATTGTTACAAAAGAGAATTATAAGCACGTTTTTTAAAAAGTACTTACTTCGAAAAGTACGAGAACAAGAGCAGCACAAGCGTGTGTCGATAAAAGGGTCGTTATGCATCCTCAGTAAAATTGTCCCCTTTTGAAAGAGAACAAAATATTGTGGTGTTTACTCATGAGGAGTGAAATGAGCAGAACACAAAACAGAAACCCACTTAATCTTCAAAGCAACAGAAAACAACTGTGTCCTCAAGGCTAACAGGTCAAAAGCCAGGCCATAACATATTATATTAAATATCAACACCAATCGTAGATTAAATCGATGTTGAACAAATAAGTAAAGCTACAAAGTCCAACGCAAGGAAACATATACGTCTCTTCCTCATTGAAAGAACGTCATCAAATTTTTTTTTTTTTTAATTACGAAAATTTAAATGGCCCCATTAGCCTCACACTCTGTGATGAAAACAAAGGGATGGAATAAAGTTTAAATAAAATACTGTTATGGTTTGGAAAACTTACCCCGGGGAGAACAGACATGGACATTCGGTGACCGACAATTAGTTACTTCATTGTCTTGGTGAAGATAGTCCTTGGACCCCGTTGAGGGATTTGTTTGAATGGGTATGCATTGGTTAGGTTGTATTTCCCCGGTGTAATGTCTCCATCCTCCACCTCTGTTACCTTCAATCTTGCCTTCTTCACCACATCATTCTGTTCAACCTCTCTTGCTACTTTCAATCATTCCTCCTTTTCCCCATCGCGTCCGTCCCTGTCCCCCACCCCTGCCTTTCTCAAATACACCAAATACCTTCACCAAACATCCTTTCAACAATCCTCTTATTTCCCATCGGTCAGCGCCCCCCCCCTCCCCGCCTTTCTTTCAATTCAACGATAACTCGCTTCACCAAACATCTTTTCAATCTTTTCAACAATTCCTCTTTCTCCCTCAACGGTTCCATACCCCCCTCCTCTGCTCCTTTTGACAATCCTTTCTTCACCCCATCAGTCTTACCTTTAAATCCCACGCCGTTCGGTCATCCCTCGGTCCGGCGGAGTTCCTCTCCGTTTTCACTCCATTCTTTACTGCATGTTCATGGCCCAGCATGCGACGCTTGGTGGTTGTGGCCTGCGGGATGACGATTCTCGTGTATGTACAGTGACAGGCTGTACGGGTGAATGGTTGCGCGCGAGGAAGGGGCAGAGACTGTCCAAGCATCCCTCAGAATGACATGCATTTTCAAGCCACATCATGGACCCGCAGCCCCCATCGGCAGTGGACCATTGAGGGACAGACTCGTACGAGCCGGGACGAAAAAGAGCTCACGAGAGAAGGGAAAGAGACGTAGAAAGGACTGAGAAGGTCCGTGAGGGAACGGAAAAAAGCGTGTGGGTGAAGGAAGAAAGGTTTTACGAGCCTTTCTTGTGGTGTCACGAGCAGTTGGTGGTGTCAAGCTTCTGTGGGAAAAAAGCACTCCTTCCACAAGCTCGTCCTGCAATCTCGATCCTGTCGGCCACAAAGGACGAGGAGGGTGAGTGGGAGCACCTTCATCGATGGGCCTGCAGCGAAGAAAGAAAGCTGAGCAGAGGAGGGCGAGTCGACATAACTAGCTGGCATATCTGGGGACCGCCGAGAAGACTCGCCATGCTGGGTCTGGCACCTCGGGATGCGGCCTGCGTGTTTCCATCATGCCACATCGCCACTCCCATCTTTTCCATCCATATCCTCCCGTTTCAGTCGTATATTTTTGGCATTGCACACTTCGCTCAGGTGTGTGAGGTGAGGAAAAGGACAAGACTGCTTTTCTTTTCTCCATACTTTACTTCTCTATATATTTAAGTTTTGTTATATATATTACTCCTAGAGAGTGAAGCATGGTCAGTCTTTTATGAAGCAGATTGTGAAAGAAATGAATACGTGTATTATGCTTATTACTTGCCTTATGCTTGCTTTAAATTGCTTTTGTTTGAAGTTGTGCAATAAATTTGTTTAGTCTGTTATTGTCCAATCTGTCTCGGTTACTTTTCCTTTAATTGGTTGACGGTGCACAAGTATTAATTAGAGAGAGGAGTGAACCACCAGATTTGCTATATTTAGCCGTGTACTTTGGCAGCTCCGCAAGGCTGGCTCCCGATACGTAAGTTAAACCCAAGGTACGCACCGACGGGACGACTCACTTATGGGGTCAATTCCAGCAGGAAACGTAAACACGAAGTTCTGCTAACCCGCCAGGTTGTGTTGCGTAGCAGATCGGTGTCTTATCAACCCCCTTCTTCCCCCCCCCCCCAGCGTTGGAGTTATCTGTGCCCAGCGGCCCTCAGGACGGGGCGTTCGGAGGGACCAGTGCTTCCTCTCGTAGCAGCCGGAACCCCGGATTGGTTAACCAATAGTCTATTACGCTCTATTGTAGATGGGCATAGGATATCGTATCCTATTTTTACGGGGTTTGGAGACGAGTGTGCATGGGGTAGTATACTCAGAAACACCACTTAATATTCGAAACTTGAGCCGACGTGATCATGGATAACTTTGTGGTTTTCTCGCGGGGTTGTTTCAGCAACCGCAAACAGCGTTAGGCAAATAGATCCAACAGGGTGCTTTACGCCAATTGTCGCGTTTAGCCTATTTGGTGATCTAGTATTCTCAACTGGAGACTGCGCTGCTACTACCAGCCTTATGTACTTACAAGTATGGTCGATGCGAAACCGTGAGGTGGGGCATTGGCTAGCTAGCCATAGGCACTCCAGTGAGGCTTCGACTCCCGTCTATTTATCAAAGTACACAACTATCGCTGAACCAATGATAGAAACGACAATGAAGCAGGTTTGATATGTCCAATAACGCACGTATCTACAGAACCATGAATGTAACAAAAGCAAAGATCAACAAGATGCATTCATTATCGTCAATAATTAAAGCACCAGTCAATGCAATAAATCAAAACAATAATCAAGCATTTACGGGCAGGCAAAGGACACAAGAGAAAAGTAGTTACCGTGGGTAGCACATTAAGCCCCTCACATGTTATTTATTTCTCAGAAGACTTAAGACAGGCTTGCCATTAACTCATCAGGGAAAGTAGACAGAAAGAATGAGAAAGAAGAGAGGAAAGAAACGAGAGTGGCAAGTTCGACTTCCTGATCTCACCGTAACAGGACAGGTGGCCTGCACTGGCCCCAATGAAGGTAAGGAAGGATAAGGGATTAGGGGATTATAGGGTGTGCTCTCGGTGTGGTTGTCGGGAAATGCGGTGCATAAGTGGTTGAGAAGCCACCCGGGTTTCAAAGCATCGCCTGACTGCAAGGTTCTTCTCCCTTGGACCCCTCGGGTTAGTTCTCCCAATTCGGCGATAGCTTTGTGAAGTGACAGCTGCATAACAGGTAACAGCACAGGCACGAGGTTGACGGCCTCTATTCAGGTCACAGCTTGTACAGGCAAGTTAAGTAATTTGGCTCGAAACAAGTATGTAGATGCTCCCACACTTATGTTAGTTCAGAACATGATTTCCCTTCCACAGCGCCCCCGACTCAATTGCTCGCTTGGCCCAGGCCTCTTACAGGGTATTATTGTGGTTATGAAAATGAAGCCTCTCCCCCTCGTGGTTTTTCCCATTGGTGTTGGGGAGGCATGTGGGGGATTTAGCGGCTTGGAATTGAAAGGGGAGAGGGATTGGGATATGGATGGATGAAAAGTCGGAAAAGTTGGAAGAGTTTAATGAAAGTTGGGGAATTAACACGAACGGAGCAAGCCAAGCTATAACCCACACAAACATATTTCCCCCATCCCCTGTTCAAAGGGACAAGGATCTGTCAAAGCACAATAATTAATTGAAATAATAACTCAGGTTTCCCTACGTGTTGAACGTAACTCGCCCCGCGCGCTCTCGTTTTTCGCAGAATCGCACACTACATAGCAATATGTCATTCTGTTTGTTATGTATTATCTGTCGATCTGCACGATTCCTCCACTACTTACAAGGAACCATAAACCCAGTTCAATGTAAAGGTCCTTTGTCCGAGGATTTCAGTTGCATAATTATTTTTTTCATACGCAATGCTTTAGGTTTTTATGAAATCACTTAACTTAAAATAACGCTATTTTTACCAAAGAGTCACGTTATTTCTGCCCTGTAACGAGTTTTTTATTATTCATTTTAATGAATGGGAAAGGAACAAAACTCCGGAACAAGGTAGTCATGTTTTTAATCGTTCAGCATTCGCGTTTCATGCTCCTTCATTTTAGACTATCTTTTGTGCCTAATCCAATCAAAATGTTCAATGCCAAAGCAAAAAGGATCGATTCACTCTTTTATGAATTGAATTTGCCCAGTGATGAAAATAACTTCTGCTTCCGTGGACCATAAAAAGAATGAAATTAAGTGATGGGCAGAATGGGCCTTCCTACTCGCCAAAGTTCCTGTGCAATGTTGTTATGAAGCGGGGATGAGGGCGGGTCGGTGGGTGATGGCCGGGGGGGGGGGTGATGAACGGGTTGAGGGTGGGTTTGACTGGGCAGGAATTGGGAGAGAGAGAGTATAGAGTGGTGGGGTGGTGGGCGGGGGTGGGGTGAGTTGAGGATCTGGGTTTGGAAAAGGGGGGTGGGTTGTCAACTTTTGGTTGGAGTATGATGAGTGGAGGTCATCTCTGGGTAATTTTCCCCTTTTTTAAAAAACGGACTGGGGCTGCGCATGAACCCTGTGGAAATGTACATTTAAACCCTTCATAGCGAAGGTTTGTAGCGAAATTTTCCAATGGGCCGTGGGTTTAACACCCCCACGGTTAGAAGTTGCCAAATCTGAACCACTGAGTCATGCCAACATGAAGTGGGGAGAAGCGGGTGAAAGGTTAAATGTAATCTATATTATAAAACGAAACCCGTGTTTGTCTGTTTGTGTGTGTGTTGCTATTGTTAGGGAATTTGGAAACCGTATCGGCACACAACATTCAGGTCCTATAGATTAGTATATCGTAAGTATTGCGTTTTATAGATAGCTTCCTTCCCCTCTTTGTCTAATGGGTAATTTAAATTGTCCATGCGCTGTGATTTTTTTGTAGTTAGGATTGTTATGTGGAGAAATAATCGGCACGACAACAGAAACGGACCCGTTACATCCGTGCTGCAGAGATGGAGAACAAACTCCACCATGCCCGGGATTCTCCGCAGCCGTGAAGTGAAGGGAGAGGGTCGAGCCGCGCGGGAAAGTAGAGACACGACATGAAAAGGGGAGGCAGAGAGCTGAATAGTGTCGAAGAAGTCAAAGAGAGAGACGAAGAGCGACAGTAAACGAAGCGGAGCCAGTAGGAGCGGAAAAGAAGCATCAAGAGCTCCGGCCATGAAAAGCCATTTTCCTGCCGGCACCAGACTGGGAAACACAGTCTCGGTCATATACTGGGACCAGGCCGCTGCGTCTCAAGTAGAACACTGTTCTGAGAAAACAAACCGGTCGTGGTCGAACGGCACGTTCGCTTAATCCTCCGTCAACGCACCCGAAATGGAAGAAAGCAACTCGAGACGAAGGCCGAGTCCCCGCAGGGAAGGACACGCAAAAAGCAAGGGTCAGCCCGCCAGGTGTCACCCGGGTTCGGCTCGTGCACTGCTCCGCACCGAACACCGCACGCAGCTTGAAGGACCGCCAGAAGAATGACAGGTCCAATGATACAAGGTCTGCAATCACAAGACCATTTGGATTCCAAGTGCCACCATTTTGAGCACTGCAGTATTTGGTGTGTGCACGTCAGTCAGTGTCTGAGCCCGTCTGCTATTAAGTGAACAGTAAACCTGTTACAGTGCGCTATGGAGCTGAACAGTATATACTTCGACATATATAGTTATGGGTCAAATCAGAGTTTAAAGACTCGTGCGCTTTTTGATGTCATGTACGTAGATAGACATTCCCTGAGTTTTCCACCCAATTACTGTATAATAGAGGGGGAGCACTCGGTAGAGTAGCAGAAACCACAACTCCGCCTAGTCACCAAATACTGTGGGATTACACTTACCAGAACGTGAACCTGTTATAACTATGTCAGTGGTAAGGTCAACAGCAGATCGAAGACGCTAGCTAACACTGGAAAACCCAACAGAACCATTGAATAAACTAAACTGTAGTCCACTCGATACGCAAAATTAGTAGAAATGCCAAAAAAGCAATAAGAAAAATCGAAATTTTAATGGAAACCAAAAGTTGCAAACATTATCTAAATTTTTTTTCCTCTAACCAAAATTTTTGGGGACAGGCAGGGGTTGGAAATCACATATAATCAAAGAACATGACAGTAGAAATGCAAGAAAAAATATTCAAAACATATTTTCAACAGATTAAAAAATTCGAAATTTTTTTGACAAAGAAAGTTGACAAAAAATTTTCGGAGGAACGTTTTTATATACACACACCACGTTCAACAAATCTTTTTTTGGCCTGGAAATCACTTTAAAACAGTGTAGAAATGCAAAAGACAAGCATTCAAATATCACTTATTTCAAAATGGGCCGCTCCATAGCGCAGGAACAGGCAGTATTTGCGACTTTGGACCAAGTCCAAAAAATCCGAATGTTGGCGAATGACTCACCAATCATGGACCATACCTGAATCGCCACGAGCCCACCAAGTTTCGTCGAATATAGCCGTCCACAAAGCGAGCGTTTTTCCGTGAATACGTTCATCAAGAAGCAAGGACAAACAAAACAAGACAGGTGAGAGACAACCAAGAAGATGGAACCTCGCAGGTCCCTGACAGGTCGAGGTGGCCCAGAAAGGGCAAGAGATGTGCACAGAGTGGTTTGCAGCTCAGATGACAGTGGTCCGTGATCTTGCATTGGAAGATGCTGAGAGCCAGAACTAGTCGGTCGGTGGCATGACAGGAAGTGGAATAGGTGCAGAGCAGAGCAGTAGTAACAGGAGGACAACCAATACGAGGGACACCATCACACGGATGCGCGCAGTGGGCGTGATAACATCTGAGAGTCCTCATGACTGGCATCATTGAGGGCCAATTACGAATAAAATATAAACTAAAGACTGGGACAATTACGGCCATCGGGATGACACACAGCGAACGCACAGACCAGACACCGGCTTAAGCAGCATTGTTCCGTAGAAACCAGAGGTCAGGGACCTTCAAGGAGGGTGTGAAGATTGCATCACGGCGAGGAATCATAAGACCGAGGTCCACGTGGTCTTCAAAGCCAACAGGATTTTTAAGAGCTTTGGCATAACCTAAACCCACAGGTGCTAACCACGTGGATGAGCGATGAGACATAGTGGCGCCCTAAGTCGCCAGAGCGGTCCCAAAAGAGAACAGGGACCGCATTACTAAACATTCAGTTACAACCGCGAGAGCTTTTCGCGGAAGCAAAGAAAGCGAAAACCAATCTGAGATCCGGGAGAAAAAGGACGAAAGACAGAATCCAGTCAGGTAACGAGCCGATCTCTGGCTCAGGCAGTGCATCTCAAACAGTAACGTTGCTGCGCGCCGGGCCGGCCAGGCCCCGAGCAACACTATAACGTTGAAGAGAAAGAGGTATTATATCGCGACATTATCAATGAAACCAATGACGGTAGATCACAGCGGAACTCCCAGGATAGCTGTAGAAACACATCCATACAGGTGGGGAAGGGACACCACAGATAATACACGCATCCTAAAACAAGCTTCGACAAACAAAACACAAGACTGGTTATTCCTCACCAACCACGAGAAACCAATACACAATGCACATCATGCATTGAGTATATTAAATGGTATAAACACTAGTATTATCTTTTTGTCAGTCAGGCCAAGACCCTAATATTCCTGGTGACTTGCTTAGATGAGCCAGCATAAACCCCGTACAACTCAACCTGGTTTTACAGTACACCAGAGCAAGAAAAGTAGGGTCGGGACGTAGCAACCAGTCCGATTGCCGGCCCTAACAGTCTCCCCTTACCAGGTTTTCTGGTGCAAAAAGAGGATGAATCCGTAGATGTGGACACCCAGACAGGATTAAACAACCAAAGACCTGTCAAAGCAGAAGCAGAGGACCTCCTTGTGAAGCCAAATGCAGCGCATTCATAGTCATAAAAAGACTGGCCAACCAAACATTGGTCATGACTGACATGCTCGCTGCTAGTTGGGTTAACATCGTTTTTTAGAAGACGGCTATGATAGTCGCGGGATGACTTACGCCGTGGCCACCAAGATAAAGACCTAGACCATGTGGCGTAGACAAAACGACAGAAAACCGGGAAAGGAGAATTTGAGGAAAAAAACTCCCAACCAACGCCCTAGGCCACAGTCCGTGTGAGATGGGAAGAACCTGCACCCTGCTGCAGGGTGGAGAGCGGGACACAGGGAAAACAAGACTCAACGGCATAAGGACCAAGGTGCAAGTTGTGGGGCAAAAGCCTTCGGCACCTGCGTGCTCTTGTTTGCAAGGATAGCCAAGGAGGAAACCTCGATTGAAGGTAACGCTTCCCCGGGTCAAGAGTTGGCGTGCGAGAGAGAGAGTGTGTCGTGGTACGGCCAACGGTGAGAAAAGTGGGGCTGAGGTGTCGTCACAGAAAGCGAAGTTAGCCTCACTTGGTGAACTTGAGGCCAGGTCCCTTCCGGTGGGCGCCTTGGAATGTCCTATCCCGTGAGAAGAGGATGATCACCCTGTGCCTCTGGTTATTTCATCTTGAGCTCACAGCGTTGGACATCAGTATTGCAAGCACTCTCTTGCACGTCAGAGACCGGATGTGTGGGCGTAGATCATGTGTGTGAGTTACACGTACTATTGCGGTTGGTCATTCTGATGGTAATCATGCCCAAGGAGTTGCTGTAGCTGTGTCCAGTAAGGATGACTTCCAAAAATAATTGAGGTAACACCGGTCAACGGAAGCGTATTATGAGGACCAAGGGATTCGTCACTTCCTTGAGATAGGGTGTCATTCCTCTGGTTCTCTTGTGCTGCCGCTGAGGCGAGTGATCTTCACCGTGAATGTTGCTCCTATCGCCACGCTCCGAGTCTGTGGATGATTCGAACGAAGCCCCAAAGCAAAGACTATTCTTCTTGTCTTGTGTGGATTTTCAATGCATCACCTGGAAAACTGAACTAGGGCGAAATGGTGTATGACGACGATGGTAAGTTGGTTCCACATGGAAGTTCTGAACTGGACCATTACGCAGAATGAGAACACCGGAAGTTCGCTCTTATCTTTTGCATAACCAGGGAGGTACTGAATGTGGAGCTAAAGGGTGCTGGTTATGATGGTTTTCCAGTGGCCCAAACACAACGACTCATCGCTGGACCTTGCA
>CM068956.1:44817731-44828260 GCA_035128595.1 Eptatretus atami | reverse complement strand
CTCCGGACGAAAAGAGCATTTCCCCGACCTGGACATCTCGTCTTACTGGAGCGCTCGTCTCAGGGAGCCTGTCTGGCCGGTCGTGGTCGACGCCGTCCTTATCCTCCTCACCCCGATGGAGAGCTCGAGCGACGCCAGTCCCCGCAGGAACCGCAAGGGTCACCCGCCGGTGTCCGGGTTCGGCTCGCCTCTCGCCGGACCGACCAGCTTGAAGACCGCACGAGGTGGACAGGTCCAAGATAGGTCTCAATAAGACCATTTGGTCCAGTCATTTTGGGTATTTGTGTGTGCACGTGTGTGTCTGGGGCCCTGTCTTTAAGTAGTAAATTGTTAAGTGCCTTTGCTGTATTACTTGCATTTGTTATATTCGGTTTAGCTCTGCCTTTACGTGCTTCCCTAGTTTTCCCCCATTACTGTATAAACTAGAGGGGGAGCACTCGGTAGAGTGCAAAACCTCCGCCGTCAATACTGCTGGGCACTTAAGTGAACCTGTTATCCTATTCATTGTAGGTCAAAGCAGATCAGACTCTACTGAACCACGATTGAATAAACTAAACTAGATCGATACGCATGTAGAAATGCCAAAAAAATAAAATCGAAATTTTTTTGAAAAAAAGTTGCAAATTTCTAAATTTTTTTTCCTCTAACAAATTTTGGGGGGGGGTTGGAATCACTTAAAACATGTAGAAATGCAAAAAAATTTCAAATATTTTTCAAATAAAATCGAAATTTTTTTGAAAAAAAGTTGCAAAATTTTCGGGTTTTTTTTCTCTAACAAATTTTTTTTTTTGGTTGGAAATCACTTAAAACATGTAGAAATGCAAAAACAAAAATTCAAATATTTTTTCAAAATGGCCGCCATAGCGGCCATATTGGACTTTGGACCAAGTCCAAAATCTAATGGCATGATCCTTGGACCATACCTAATCCCCCCACCAAGTTTCGTCGAAATCCGTCCAGGAGTTTTTCCGTAATACTGTTCACAAACAAACAAACAAACAAACAGACAGGGGTGAAAACAGTAACCTCCGTCCATCTTCGATGGCGGAGGTCAATGTTTCAGCTCGTACGTGTGCGTTCTGCATTGACTGAGCGTGTCGCATGCTGGGGAATTAGCAGAGTAACGGGACAATCGGACCGACGGAACTCGGCGATCAAACCGCTCGGTCGCACACGGAACGAGAACGCTAAGCAGCTTGTTCCGTACGGGTGCCGTCGAGGGTGTGAAGACTCGGT
Source organism: Eptatretus atami (assembly GCA_035128595.1). Classification (NCBI taxonomy): domain Eukaryota; kingdom Metazoa; phylum Chordata; class Myxini; order Myxiniformes; family Myxinidae; genus Eptatretus; species Eptatretus atami. The sequence goes on along the minus strand of CM068956.1, from coordinate 44,827,024 downwards.
AGATCGCCACGTGGTCTCAAGGTATTTTAAAGATTTGGCAAATAACCCTGTACCACGTGGTAGAAATATTGGCCTTCACGGTCCAAAAGGGGACCCGTACTTTTCCGGAGTTTTCCGAAGAAGTACGATCTGAATTCGGGCGATCGGTCGAGCCGACTCTGCAGCTCCATCTCGCGGTCGTGCTCGCGCCGGCGCCCGCCCCGCAACACTATAACTTGAGAAGAGATTAATGGATTTCAATGAAACCAATGACGGTAGATTCAGCGAACTCCAGGAAGCTTGTAGACACATTACAGTGGGGAAGGGACACAGTAACCAGCTCCTAAACAACCTTCGACAAACACATGCTCTGTTGTTTCCCCACAGAAACCACACACTAATGCAAATCATGTATAAATGGTATAAACTAGTTTATTTTTTGTCAGGTCAGGCCAGATTATATCTGTGACTTGCTACAGGTACCATGTAACCCCGTATTAACTGTTTCATGGTCGGGTTGTCGGCGACTAAAGTCTCCCCTACCAGGTTTTCTGGTGAGGAGGGTGTATGGATGTGGACACCCAGCAGGATTAAAAACAAAACCTGTCAAAGGCAGAGGCCATCCTTGTGAGCCAATGGCCATCCATACTCTAGTGCCCAACTGTCTGCTGACATCCTCCTGCGTTGGGTTACTCTTTTTTAGGAGGTTGGTGGCATGACTTGCACTCCGGCCACCATAAAACCCTGCACTCTGCAACACAAGAAAACCGGAAAGAGAATTGAAAACACACCCTGTGGGAGAACCTGCCCTCTGCAGGGCAGCTCAACGGATAACGGGATTGGGCAAAGCCTTCGGGACCTCCGCTCTTTGTTGATAGGAGGGAAACCTCAGGGTAACCTTCCCGGGTCAGATTGCGGGAGAGTGTGTCGAGTGGTGCTGAGGTGTCGTCCACCAGAAAGCAGTCCTCTTGGGTTAACTTGAGGCGGTCCCTTCGGGTGGGCGCCTGGAATGTCCTATCCCGGAGAAAGGATGATCACCTGTCTCTGTTATCATCTGAGCTCAAGCGTTTGGACATCAGTATTGCAGCACTCTCTGACGTTCAGAGACGCAGGATTGCGGCGAGATCATGGTGTGGTGTTACACCTACTATTGGTCTGGTCATTCTGATTGTAATCATGCCCAAGGAGTTGCTGTAGCTGTGTCCAGTAAGATGATTCCAAAATAATTGAGGTAACACCGGTCAACGAGCGTATTATGAGACCAAGGATTCGTCACTCCTTGGGTGTCGTTTCCCTGGTCTCTGTGCTCCGACTGAGGCGAGTGATCTCACCGTGAAGGATGCATTCTACGCCACGCTCGAGTCTGTGGATGATGAGAGCCCCAAGCAAGATATTCTTCTTGTCTTGTGGGATTTCAATGCATCGACTGAAACTGACAGGGATGGTTATGAGACATGTGTTGGTCTCCATGGGTCTGGAACTGTTTACCAGAATATGCACCAAGTTCCTTTACTTTGCAAGAGGTCATGGACTTAGGGTGGCTGGTTTATGGTTTCAGTGCCCACAAGCTCATCGCTGGACTTGGTATTCCATCACTGGCGGTGTGGCAAAGGAGATTGACCAAGTGCTCATTGATGGTCACTGGAGGATGATCCAGAACTACAGGGTCTACCGGATTGCTCAGTTCCCCAATACCGACCACAGGATTGTGGTAGCAACTGAAGTTGCAGCTTAAATCTGGGAGAATGGTACCAACTAGCTGAGAATGGATGCTGGCAAGCTCAAGGACAGAGGGTAGCTGAGGAGTTTGTGAACAGGCTGAGTGGGGATTTTGGGATTCTGAGTGCTTCGGGAAATCCTGAATAGTTGTGGATTGCCTTCAAGACCACCATTATTGATGTTGCCAGTGTATGTCTTGGAACTCACCATTGGGTGAAGAAGACTTTTGTCTCTTAGGGACACTGATGCCATTGACCAGAGTCGGCAGGGCCAGGCTTAATAGCATAGCTGAGATGTTCAGGGAGTTGAGGCATAAAATTGTACGTGTGCTGAGGGTGGACAAGGAGGCCATTGTGCGAGGAATATGTGATGGAGTAGAGCATCACCTGTGGTCAAGTGAATCTCGTCCTGCTTACAGGGGAATTTGCACATTGCGTTCCTCTAAGTCCGTTCCTCGGTGTACTGCAGTTAGAACGGAGGGTAGTGCACTCTTGACAGAGGAGTCCGAAGTGAAGGTCCACTGGGCCGATTACTTTGAGCAGCTGTACCAGGCTGACCCACCAGCTGTTGAGTTGGATGTCAGGGGAGTTACCATCCCAATTGATAACCCTACAATCAACTGTGATCCACTTTTGTTTGTGGAAATACAGGCTGCGGTGAACCGGTTGAGGTGGGTTAAAGCTCCTGGGATTTGTGCATCCAAGCTGAACTCTCAAAGCTGGTGGAAATGTTGTACTCATGTCATTGCATGCAGTTCTTTGCTCTGCCTGGAACACATGCATCATCCACCTGAATGGAAGACCTTGTTGTCCCTCTCTGGAAAGGGAAGGGTGATCGCCAGGACAGCAGCAACTACCGAGGGGTGACGCTGCTCTGTGCCGGGCAAGGTCTTTGCTCGGATAACTATTGATAGGGTTCACCATCATCTCCTTGAACACCAGCGCCCAGAGCAGTCAGGCTTTAACACCAAAGAGGTCAACGATTGACCATATCCTTGCTCTTCGGGTCCTCACCGAACGCAGGCGACGAGTTTCGGCAGGGGATGCTTGCAGCCTATGTTGATCTCCGCAAAGCATTTGATTCAGTGGATCGGGATGCCCTCTGGAGGATTCTTAGTCTTTGTGAGGTGCAACAAAACTGATCAATCTGATGTCTGAACTATACTCTGGTACTGACAGTGCTGCGAGATGTGGTGCTACCATCTCTGACTTATTTCCAGTTGTTACACGGAGTTCATCAGGAGTGTGTATTTGGGCCCCACACTTTTCAGCGCTTGTACGGACTGGATTCTGGGTAGAATGTTGGAGAGATCAAGCTGTGGTGCGTCATTTGGGAATGTCAAGATCTCTGACCTTGATTTTCGCATTTGATGCAGTCATCTTTGCGGAGACTCTGTAAATCCTTTTGGGGGCCTCGAGGTGCTGAATGAGGAGTGGGTACTCCAGGGATTATGGGTTCCTGTGTCAAAACCAAGATCCAGTCTTTCAATGATGTCTTGGATGCTGTTATCTTGTCTGTACCTGTTTGTGGTTTGGATGTTGAGGTCACAGAGAGATTCACTTGCCTTGGATGTGAATATTCACGTCTCTGCTGGCTGTGAGCCAGAGGACAATAGATGTCTGGGTCAGGCATGGGGAGTCATGGATTCACTGGATCATGGGGTGTGGCGCTGTTGGTTCCTGTGCAGGGCGAAAGTCCGAGTCTTCAGGTCCTTGGTGCTTCTAGTCTTGCTCTACGGATGTGAGACTTGGACTCTGACCAGAGATATGAGACGGAGCCGTAATTCCTTTGGTACCACATCTCTTTGGAGGATCCTTGAGTATCGCTGGTCGGGCTATCGCTTCGTGTCCAACGAGCGGTTGCTGAGAGAGACTCAAATGAGATTTGTTACCTGCATAGTCTGTGAGCTCAGCTGCAGCTGTATTGACATGTGGTTCATTTTACTGAGCTGATCCTGCTTCCAGATTCTCTCAGTGAAGGAGCCTCATGAGTGGAGGAGGCCAATGGGCCAACCACATGCCTCATGGTTTGCAGCAGGTGATCGGCATCTCAAGAAGATGGGGTGGCTGGGCATCTGGCTGGGGGATGGCCAGACGGAGGCCCCTGGAGTACCAACGGAAAGTGGACGCAGCAACGCGCTGCTCCGGCACATGCTCCCATACCTAACCTGACCTTGTCTATTTTACACCTGTTTTCCCCAACAATATAATGAAGGTCGTTTATACAAATTTTCTGTCTTTATTTCTGAAATGGAGGGCTTGATGGATGTTGCTTGCAGGGGGCATCTAGAGCGCAACTACCCTTTTCCCATTGAATTATTACTTTGCTCTGCAATGTTTTTTAAGAACACAACTCCCATGTAGAGCGAAGGCAAAGTGTGTGTGCATGTGCACGTGCACTGTATGTGTATATACCTATCTAAATGCAAGTTGCAATATATAATGGCGAGTAATACCTCATTTCAGAGCTCTTGGGTCTGGACAAATACAAGCGGATGTCTTACAAATTAGTCGCAAATTTCGAGTTATGTACATTTTTGTTGTGCACAAGGGTATTCCACACCTACTTGAAGTAAAAAAAATAATACAACCACAAAGTATTCAGTCAATTCCGTCTAACAAATAAGTTCCTTTTTGTCAATTTATTTCGCCGAGAAACCTTAGCAGTCTCAACAGTTAATGACTAGTACGCAGACCTGGGAATGTGAGGGTGGCGGAGTTGAGGACTTGAAATAGAAAGGGGGAATGGACGACGAAAGTTGAAGTGGGGGGGGGCAGAGAAGGAACAGAGTTGGGAAAGGGGGAGTGGGTCTAGGACTTGGGATTGGAAGGGGGGGTTGAGGACTTGAAGAAAAAAGGGTCGGAGAGGACAGACAGTTTGGGTGAGCAGAGAGGGGACAGAGAGCTGGGAGAAGGTGTTTGAGGAATTGGGGATGGGGAGGGGGCTTGAAGACTTGAAGAAAAAGGGGTTGAGGACTTGAAATCACAATTTGCATTGCACAGAATTCTAGGGCGTAGCCAGGATGAGGCAGACGAGGCAGTTGCCTCGTCGCTCATTCCTGAAATATGATCTGGCCTGAGCACTCTGGCCATCTGAGCTCCCTGGGGAGTAAACTATCAAAGCTACCCGGCAGTGCTCTGAAACTCTTATCTCCACTCACATCACAATACCTAAATAGGACAATACCACCCCCCTAATATTACACAGCAAAATAAAATTACCCTATGTTTACTTTCTTATTGCGCTACGCGCACCGACACATCAACCAAGTTCACCTCTTTTTGCCTCATCGCTTTTGACCTCTGGCTACGCCCTTGGAATTGCCGTGGGTCCCCGCCATTATGCTGTCAATGGACATTCCTTGCAAACTCCCTAAATATTCCACACTATTGGGAACGCATTCCCTTACAAAAGCCCCGTGGAACCGGGTTATCTGCTAAGTGTGTGTGTATATATATATACAGTCATGCGCCACTTAACGACGGGGTTACGTTCTGAGAAACGCATCGTTAAGCGACGTCGTCGTTGTGCGAACATCATTTTTTTTTTTCGTTTTCGAACATCGTACTTACACAAAACTAGACACCTAGGCTATATGGTGTAGCACTGTAGCTATTGCTCCTCGGATATACAAACCTGTACAGCATGTTACTGTACTGAATACGTCGCAATTGTAACACACATCCAAGAGAGACGGAAGACACGTTAGTTTTACCTTGTCCTGTTGATGACGAGCCATCGGTGTTTGTTCGCAGCAGCTTACAATCCCTCTCGCATCGATTATAGAAAGGTGAATAAATAGCGTTTGGATTTTATAAATACGTAATCATTGCATCGATGTATAAATTTACAATGAAGAAACGAGCACCTGTCAATTGTGATATATATGTTACGAATTTTGGCCCGTCCGGCGTGCGATTCTGCCACGTAACTCAAATCGCGACACGTCGCCCACCGGAAGGAGAATTCAGTCGTGACCCTGCCGGAACTACCGCCAGGAGCCAGTCACGGGTGGGGGTTTAACCTTCACCACGATCGTGCCAATTGCCACCCGCGCAGGATAGGGTTGCTCGCCGAATTCGACCTACCTAGTACCTGCGCGAGTGGTCGACCGGGCGATCGTACCTCGCGCAGGTCGACTTCGGACACCAACCGCTAAGCGGCTCGTTCCGTGCTGCGGGGATAACCGAGCGGAGTTATCGTCGACCTCGACGGTTCAAATTACTTATCGGGTGTTTCACACAACTATCAATCCCTTACGTGATGCAAGATGGAACTTTCAACAGAGGAAAGGACGCAACGAAGGGAAACAGTTCAACAAGCAAGTACCTTTATTTCACACACATGCACGTATGTAAGCCATGCAACAATGCGGGAAAGCAAAAAGGAAAATGCAACCAAGCAAAAGCACTACTACCGACTATTAATTTCAACACTTAAACAATTATACTTGTCGGGACTCGGCGCTACATCATGCATTCAAAATAAACAGGAAGAGACCTCCCCATAGGCAGGGAGGTAGACGGGGTCCGTGGACCAAATGTGCGCGGAACCTGGAGGAGCGGCCAGGTCCACGAGACCGAAAATGTCTTACCCGCGTCCTCGTGACGCGATGGCGGGCAAGCCGCAATGTCCGCGCAGCTGCGCCCGGACTCCCGTGCCCCTGGCGTGGTCGGTGAGCCCTCTCCGGCGTGCTGCCGCGCCAGCACGGTTGGTTGGCACCAGCGGTTAGGGTGGGGAATGAACAGGGCCACCGGCACTATCTCAGCGCGGATGGGGGGGGGATTGTTTGATACTCAGGGTCCGGCGAGGGGAATGGCTGGCTGGCTTGGTCGCTTGTGAGAGCGAAGGTGGCTCGATTCCAAACAGACGAGACGAGCCCAGCGACGAGACGAGCCCAGCGACCAGCGACGAGATGACACCACACTACAACTCTACGTTTCACAGACTCGCGTCTTTTATAGACGGGGGAGGAGCCTGTATGCAGATTTTAGGATCAAACACGATTGGAGGCGGGGCCACGCCACCCTCTGTTCAGCATTGGTGTGGCAAAAAGGGGCGTGAGCCTCTTTTGATCCGAATTTCTTCCTGAGAGGAATTCACATTCATCGCGCTTGGAGGCGGGCCATACCGCCGACGCTCGCCCATTGGACGGAGGAAAAGGGGCGTGAAGCTTCCTGATCTGAATTTCTCTCCGTAAAGAATCACACTCATCGCGCTTGGAGGCGGGGCCATACGCCCGACACTCGCCCATTGACGGAGGAAAAGGGGCGTAAAGCCTTCCTGATCCGTTTCTCTCCCGTAAAGGCATCCATTGCACTCCGCGGCTTGCCGCGTTCGGCAGCAATCACCGAACGGCTTCGGACAGTACGACGTTCGGTGTTGACTGGTGGTGGGGTCGATGGTTGTGGAAGGAAAAGGCGAAGGTGGTGGGGGGTTGCTGTGTGGTTTGGTGGTTGGCGGGCGTCGTTTGGGAATGGCGGTGAAGCGATGTTTGCGGGATGGAAGTTGTGAGGTAAAGAGGCAAAGGTGGTGGTGTTTGAGTTGTTGGCGGCTTAATGGTCCAAAATAACAAATAGAGAAAGAAAAATGGCTACTCAAAGCGTCGGCAGCCCGGATGAATCACACATATTCCCTCTAAACAACAGGTGTGGGCTAACTACACATGAACTTATCGATATATCTCACCTGAGGACCCTTTATGGTGTATTTGCCGAATTTCCACAGCCGTAACAATATTTTCGGAAACAGTGCGATTGTTTTAAACAACATAAAAAGCTTCACTAAAAACAAATTTGTGTTTATGTCGATAGGAACAACGATTTATTCGCGGAATTCTTCAATTCAAAAGGTAATTTACATGCTAGAAGGTAAACATGCAACATTGGTTCAGTTGGAAAGCCGATTTCCTTGAATCCCGATTTAGCACGATCCCTGTTTTTTTCGCGATGACATTTTATGGACCTCAACGATCGCATTATAACAGGGCCACACTGTCGTTTATTATCATTATGAAGTGTTATGTACTGTACAGTGTACATAATTGTATGTGCTATTGTTATAACGAGGCTACATCACTCGCGATAGGAATTTTTCAGTTACATTTTTATTTAATTTTTATTTTTTTCAGAGCTGGCAGATCCGTCGTATATTGCGATCGTCGTTGAGCGGCGCAATGACTGTACATATATATATTGTTAAGAATTTTGGAATTCGATTGGCAACAACATACAGGTTCCTTTAGTCAGCTATGTCGATAAGTGCTTGTTCCCTAGATAGCTCACCTTTCATTGTTTAAAATGTTTCAGAATCGATTAGATGCGCTGCGGTTGATTTAATAGTTAGGGAACGAACAATGGAGCCTCACATGACTTTTTCACCCCTCTTCTGCGAAGAGGAAGAACCCCTGCCGTCCCGTGACTCATGAGTCAACAACTCCCTCCCACCCGTGCCTGAGGCGGGGGATGGAGCACGGAGGGCTGAGTCATGAGTCACTCTGGGGAGGCGGGGAGGGCGGGAGAGGATAAGCAGGAGATCTTTTCTTTTGTTCGTGGGCAGAGTTGAGTAGTAAGCTTTTTGGCTTCGGCAGAGGAGTGCCGTCAGAGACCTTCGGGTCCTTGCTTGGCTTGGTTAGGTTGAGGCCTTCGAAGCTTTTTGCTTCGGCTGGCTCAGTGAGCTTGGCTGGAGCCTGGCTCGGAGGAGGGCTTTTTGGAGGCTTTTTGCTTTGGTGGTTCAGTGAGCTTCGGCTTCTTTTGGCTCGGGAGAGCTTTTTGCTTCGAGCTGCTTTGTTTTGGAAGGAAGTTGCAGCCGGTTGCTCGCGCTCGAGCTTGCGAATGGTGGCTTCTTCTTCTTTTTCTTTGTTTTGGTGGAGCTCTTTGTTCTCCCATTTTGGTTCCCAGGCTTGGTGCGACTCATCGACCTCTTCTGAGGTGGATTCCTCGGGGAAGCGATGCATCGACGGGAAGGATCGGCGCTGTCTCACCAGCACGTGTTTTGAGAAGCGCGGGAGCGATCCCGGGAGCTGCGGGCGGGATCGCGGCTCCACGGCGATTGGATCAGCCTCGCTCTCGCTGGAGCCCGGTCCGAAACAACTTTGACCACAAGGAGGTGGAGAGGTTCGAGATAGGTTCTGAGTTTCAGCTCACCTGTCCTCCGAAAGAGCATTTCCCCGACCTGGACATCTCGTCTTACTGGAGCGCTCGTCTCAGGGAGCCTGTCTGGCCGGTCGTGGTCGACGCCGTCCTTATCCTCCTCACCCCGATGGAGAGCTCGAGCGACGCCAGTCCCCGCAGGAACCGCAAGGGTCACCCGCCGGTGTCCGGGTTCGCTCGCCTCTCGCCGGACCGACCAGCTTGAAGACCGCACGAGGTGGACAGGTCCAAGATAGGTCTCAATAAGACCATTTGGTCCAGTCATTTTGGGTATTTGTGTGTGCACGTGTGTGTCTGGGGCCCTGTCTTTAAGTAGTAAATTGTTAAGTGCCTTTGCTGTATATACTTGCATTTGTTATATTCGGTTTAGCTCTGCCTTTACGTGCTTCCCTAGTTTTCCCCCATTACTGTATAAACTAGAGGGGGAGCACTCGGTAGAGTGCA